>AP025073.1:14788258-14799751 GCA_036186865.1 Eustoma russellianum | reverse complement strand
CAACAAACATTCGGCCTCCATCCTTGAAGGCTAGAAGATCTCCTTCAAGTTCCATCTTCAAGCCAAGAAGTGTATAGGTAAGTTCCTTCTAAGTCCATTAAGTAACTTCTTCATGACAAGATAATGAAGCTCATATTGGTACCCCCTTTTTCTTGTGTTAACCGTGACCCCCAAGAGGTCACTAGGTGAAGAGTTTTAAACTACCAAGAGGGATTAGCTTCTTTGTGGGGAGAATTCATCTCAACCTCCATTCAAGATTCAAGTTGGTAAGAAAACCTAAACTCAAAATAGCCTCATTTTCATCATGGAAATACAACTAACATTCTCCTCTTCTTCATCATCCCAATCGTGTGTTCAAGGGTGTAGGAGGAGAAGGATTCCAACTCAACTCACTCCATAACCAAGCAAAGACAAGAGCTTTAGCTTGAAGAGGCAAGTATACAATGATTTCTCATGATTTATTTAAAGAGTTAGTGACTTGAATGACTAGAGGTTCTTAAGATTTAATCTTAAGTTGAATATCCTAAGTTTGAGATTATATCTTATAGATTTCTTAAGAACAATGCATTGCATGTGGCTTATTCTCTCAAAGATGGAATCTTTTATTTCATGCATTAAGATTCAAGGCTGTTTTTAAGATGATTTATGATGCCACTAAGTGAGTCTAGGCAAGAATGACTCTTGTTGAAACTTAGAAGATCCATGGAAAAGTATGCATGTGTAGGATAAGAGCTTTACGAAATGGTTGTTAAGGTAAGCTTAAGATGAATCTTGAACATGATTTCATGCTTGATTATGTGCTGAAAAATGTGATGGAAGCATCACCTAAGTTTCGGCCTAAAGAAAAGAAAAGAAGGAGGTGAGTATTGTCTCAAAGATGAACACTTATTTTGGTGCATAAATGACACTTGCCTTATTACTATCTACAAACTGTTTAGTATGATGAAATGGTGATTTTATTGTAAGCATGCAACCTGGACATTTATGTTACAATGGAGGGTAAGTGGTAATCAATCATGTATTTCATAAGGACAAGATGAATGATGAACCCTTGACTTGAATAGAAGAACAAATGGCAAACCACTGGAACTGGACTGAATGGGATGGCATCTTCAACGGCCTAAGAACTGACCTTAAAGACCTTCAATGAAGCTAATGTTTGGTACCAAGTTAGCTTTGTGAGTGTAGAACAAGTGAGAGTTGGAATTTTGTTAAAATAAGTTACAGATTATTTTTAATAAATATTTAGTAGAACTGCTCCAGTTGTAAATTCTGGGGCTGGGCAGAATTGAGCACTAATTTCAACGGCTTAAAACAAGACCTTTTAGACCTTCAATAAATCTGGTTTTTGGCGCCAAGCTAGCCCCATGTGTATAGAAGAGTTGAGAGTTAGAATTTTGGTAAAATAAGTTATTTAATGTTTAAAAAATAATTGGTGAGACTGCTCAGGCTATAAATTCTGGAACATGACAGAATGGTGTAACGTTTTGAATGGCTTGAAAAGAGATCTTGTAGATGTTCAATAAAGATGATTTTCGGTGTGGGGACAGATTTGTGTGTATAGAAGATGTGAAAGTTGGAATTTTGGTAAAAGGAGTTTTGGAATATTTTTAATAAAATAATTGGCAAAGCTGCTCAGGCTGGAAATCCTGGAACTGAGCAGAACAGAACATCTTTTTGATTGACTCGAACCAAGACCTTGTAGTTGTTCAATAAATCTGATTCTTGGCACAAACCTAACCCCATGAGTGTAGTAGAGATGCCAGCTAGAAGTTTGGTAAAAGAGCTATGGTTAATTTTTAATAAAATATTTGGTAAGATTGGTCAGACCTGAAAAACGGGAATTGAGCAGAATTGTGACTTCTTTTCACTGACTTGAAAAGAGACCTTGTAGAGTACCAATAAATCTGATTTTTGGCATGGTAATAATCCTATGAGTGTAGAATACGCCAACTGGAATCTTGGTAAAATAAGTTCTGGATTATTTTTAATGAATTATTTGGTAAAACTGCTCAACTGAAATTACTGGGCCAACCTGGAATTAGTAACGACTTTCCAGGCCTCAGAAAGGGGACTTAGAGATATGCAAATGGGCTAAATTTCGGTATGATACTAGTTCCACATGTTTATGACTTGGACGAGTTGGAATTTCTGGAAAAAGAATTACGGATTCGCCGCAATTAAATTTTTAGTAAAGTTGGTCAGATAAGTTTCAGCACTTGAACCGTTTCAGAAAAGTAATTAAATGAGCCCTTATGGTTATCAATCTAATCTGAAAATTTTATGACAAATCCCCGAGACACATAGGAATAAGTACGAAAGTTAGTTAGGATAACCCTAACGTTTTGGAGGGTAGTCACGGACGCAAAGTTGATGTACTAAAGCTGAAATTTAGGCTGAACAAGGAAATATCTTAAATGGGGTTAATTTATCCGCTTATGAGTATGACATAGGAATTTAGGGATTCCCTAAGTCCGAACCATGCATGTTAATGTTATTCACGCCATGACCTGCATTGCATATCACTTCATGTATCATGCATGATCATGAAACCGATTTTATGAATTTTATGCAAGCAAGTCTTTTCAAGTGAAAAGTGTTTTCAGTTATGCATGAAAAGTTTTTATGGTCCCATGTTTTAAAGAAAGCTTCATGATTCCTTTGCCGGCCAAGCATGCGACTAACCCGACTCCAGACCCGGGGTTAATTGGTCTGATGACATGATATGTTCTGGACCCACTCAGATCCGGGGTTAATTGATCTGATATCTGTTCTGGACCCGCTCAGATCCGGGGTTAATTGATCTGATATCTGTTATGGACCCGCTCAGATCCGGAGTTAATTGATCTGATATCTGTTCTGGACCCGATCAGATCCGGGGCCAATTGATCTGACACTCTGTTTTTATGACGCGTTATTGTATGGGACCAAAATGATGTTTTGACATGACATGACATGACATCATGCATTGCATATTGCATAACTCACGATCATGAGGACATGTTGCATGTTACAGTTAATGTTTATAAGTTACTATTGGTATAGCATTACCTAAAAACATGCTTAAGCCGAACGTCAAGCAAGCTCAGGATTTAAGATCAGGTATGAATTACGATTATTTGAGGTTTTTGGGGTAATACATTCATGTTATGACTCTTTATGTATTTCATTGTCGTTTATTGTATTCTTGCTGGGTGATTTTTATCACTCACACTTTATTTTTCCCCCCAGATAATGCCAAGATAAAATGGATCAAGATGAGCCGAGGGTACCATATCCATAGGCGAGGAGATACGAAGAGGGCTAAGCTTAAGGACTTTTGTGCTGCCGAGATGGTTGTATTATGATTATGTTTGAACTCTTTGGAAATTTGACTATGATGTTTTGTGAGACTTCTACTTTGGGGACTTAGTTATTTCGTGTTTGATTTGAAGAGTTTTAATTCTGCCTAAATTTTACTACCATGTTGAATGTTAGCATGGGAGTCCACGACGTATGTTATGGATTTTCGCATGTTACGCATGACGCTTTATACTCTCCTTAGTGAAGTACGGCGGGTGCACCGTATCCGGACGAGGCCCGAGTGCGGGGCGCTACACTGGACCCGTCCCAGACCCGGGTTAGTTGGTCTGATGATATGTTCTGGACCCGCTTAGATCCGGGGTTAATTGATCTGACACTTTGTTTTTACGACATGTTACTTTATAGGACCAAAATGATGTTTTGACATGACATGACATCATGCATTGCATCTTGCATAACTCACGATCATGAGGACATGTTGCATGTTACAGTTAGTGGTTATAAGTTATTACTGGTATAGCACTACCTAAAAACATGCTTAAGCCGAACATCAAGCAAGCTCAGGATTTAAGATCAGGTATGAATTATGATTATTTGAGGTTTTTGGGGTAATACATTCATGTTATGATTCTTTACGTATTTCATGGTAGTTTATTGTATTCTTGCTCGGTGATTTTTATCACTCACACTTTATTTTTCCCCAGAACCAGGTAATGCCAATATAGAATGGATCGAGGATGAGCCGAAGGTACCTTATCCATAGGCGAGGAGATATGAAGGAAGCTAAGCTTAAGGACTTTTGTGCAGCCAAGACGTTTTGTATTATGACTATGTTGAACTCTCTGGATTTCGGTATGTTATTTTGTGGGACTACTACTTTTGGAAACTTAGTAAATTAGTGATGCATGTTTAATTTGAAAAGTTTTAATTCTGCCTAATTTTACTACCATGTTGAATGTTAGCATGGGATTCACGACTTATGTTATGGATGTTCGCATGTTATGCATGACGCCTTGTACTCTCCTTAGTGAAGTACGGCGGGTGCACCGTATCCGGGACGGCCCGGTGCGGCGCTACAGGTGTGCAACAAAGGCTAAGTGCCATGTACTCAGCCTCAGTAGTGGACAAAGCAACGCTTGCTTGCTTTTTGGAAAACCATGAAATGAGTGAGTTTCCTATAAATTGGCAAGTCCCACTCGTGCTCTTTCTATCTATTTTGCAGCCATCATAATCTGCATCAGTATAAGCATGTAAGTTAAATGTGGAATCCTTATCATACCAAATTCCTAAGTGGGCGTGTGCTTAATATAACGGAATATTCTTTTTACCGCATTATAGTGAGACACCTTAGGTTGACTCTGAAATCATGCACACATGCACACTGAACATGATGTCAGGCCTACTAGCAGTTAAATATAACAAAGAACTATCATAGATCGATATAAGCCATTATCAACGTCTTTACCATGTTCATCTTTGTCCAATTTAGTAGTGACACTCATAGGGGTGGGAGATGGTTTCAAATTTTCAAAGTTAAACTTTTTAATCATGTCATTGACATATTTTGCTTGACTTATGTGAATGCCTTTACTCATTTGCTTAATCTGCAAGCAAGAAAATTAAGTTCACCAACCATAGACATTTCAAATTCAGATTTCATGCATTTTCAAAATCTTCAACAAGTCTATGTGAGGTAGAACCGAAAATAATGTCATCAACGTAGATTTGGATAATAATAAATCCGATTTATCTTGTTTCAAAAATGTGTACTATCTATAGTACCTCGTTAAAATCATTTTCTAAAAGGAAAGTAGCAAAACGATCATACCATGCTCTCGGTGCTTGCTTTAGGCCGTATAGCCTTCTTTAGTTTGTACACGTGATCGGATGTTTCAAATCTTCAAAACCGGGTGGTTGCTTCACGTATACTTCTTCTTGTATAAATCCGTTTAGGAATGCACTTTTTACGTCCATTTGATACAATTTAAATCTTTCATGCAAGCAATAGCAAGTAAGAGTCGTATAGCTTCTAAACGTGCTACGGGTGCAAATGTTTCATCGTAGTCAATTCCTTCTTCTTGATTATAGCCTTGTGCTACAAGTCTCTTTATTCTAACGACCTTTCCTTCTTCATTCATTTTATTCCTAAACACCCACTTTGTGCCTATTATAGTCTTATCTTGTGGTCGTGGCACTAAATCCCATACATCGTTTCTAACGAATTGATTAAGTCATCATGCATAGCATCAATCCAAGAAGAATCACTCAAAGCATCATGCACATTTTTGGGCTCAATTTCAGAAATCATAGCATGAATTCATTTATTCATCCGAAGTAATTCTTCTACGTGGTCGCACACGTGAGTGAGGTCGCCTATGATGAGATCATGTGGGTGATCTCTATGCCATCTTGGTTGATTATTTTCTATGTTATCATGCATTTCTATGTGATCATGCATTTCTAGTGTGTCATTTATGTCATGCATATCAAATGTACCATCATCTTCATTCAACACGGGTTTCAATTCAAAGTCATCGTCATATTCTTTATCTTTATCAATCTCACCAAATTCATTGAATTTCACATGAATAGATTCCATGATTTGTCTAGTGAGAGGATCATAATATCTATATGCCTTTGAATTTATAGAATATCCAACAAAAATGCACTCAATTGATTTATTCAAATTTATCTAAATTATCTTTTGTATTTAAAACAAAACATTTGCATCCAAACAACGAAAATAGTCAATCTTAGGCATGCGATCATTCAATCTCATAAGGCGTCTTGTTTTTTTCTTTCTTATAGATAGGCGATTTACTATAGCATGCACAATTTACGGCTTCCGCCCACAAAATCTAGGCAATTTATTTTCATAACATAGTCCTAGCTATTTCTTGTAATGTTCGATTCTTTCTTTCTACTACTCCATTTAATTGTGGAGTTCTAGGTGGCGAAAACTCATGCTTAATTCCCTTTTCTTCGCAAAATGAAATCATCTCTTTGTTTTTAAACTCACCGCCTCTATCGCTTCTTATCTTTTTCACATTTACACCGTATTGATTTTCAAGCTGTTTGATTAATTTCGCAATCTCAATGGCACTATCATCCTTATGTGCAAGAAATAAAGTCCAAGTGTAACGAGAAAAATCATCAACAATCACGCATGCATAGTGGCGCCCACCAAGGCTTGTAGTGCGACTAGGACCAAACAAATCAATATGTAATAGTTCTAAGACTCTAGTCGTGCTTATTTCATTTTTAGGCTTAAGTGACTCACGTGTTTGTTTGCCTTTTATGCAAGATTCACACAACTGAAAGTTGTCTAAATCAAGCGTAGGCAATCCTCGTACTAGGTTCTTTCGTTGAAGTTTTTCTAGTGTGGAGATACCAATGTGTCCTAAACGTCTATGCCATAAATTCACATTGGGTTCATTTGACATAAAGCACTTAACTTTAGCGTCTACCACATCATCCATAGAAAGCGTAAAAATGTTACCTTCTCGTTTTCCTTTTAAAACGGTTTCTCCATTTTTATTTATTATATTGCAATAAGGGTGAGTAAAACACACATTAAAACCATTGTCAACAAATTGAGAAATGCTAAGAAGATTGTAGGATAAGTTGCTTACCAAAAAGACGTTGGAGATTTGGAGAGTACTTGGATTTCCAATCGTACCTTTTCCGATGATCTTGCCTTCGTTGTTGTCTCCAAAGGTCACGGATCCGCCTTTTGTGACCTTCTTTAATTTTGTGAACAAGCTCGGGTCACCCGTCATGTGCCTCGAGCATCCACTGTCAAGGAACCACTTATAGTTGTTTTCTTGATGTGTGGGTCCCTGCAATGTGCAAAATGATTTAGGTACCCTTTTAACTTTGGGTCCTTTCGAGTTAGTTAATCACCTCTTGGTAAAAGTACCTTTCGGTACCCATACTTGGGTGATCCTTCTCGGTCTATCAAATGGCAAGAATGTAGATGAAGGTGCGATATAGTAGACATGTGGTGAATGCACTTTGGGCCTTTGCCCAAGGACTCCTCTATACTCATTGTATGAAGGACGTTTTTGATATGTCCTTGTGTGTGTGCGTAGTGCGTGGATGAATGAATGCTGTATGCATCACTCTTTTCTTTTCATATCTATATGGTACAACGTTGTATTTCGCATGATATGAAGAGGAAGTGGGGCGTGATAAGGAAAGTGACGGTTTTTGCGTCATCTTAGACGCCACTTGAGGCTTTGGGGTGTCTACTTTTCTTAGACACCACAAACTTAGTTGGTTTGGTTGATACTTCATTAGTATCAACGTATCCCAAACCCGTTTTGTCACTGTCATGCTTTTGTGATAATATGCGATGCAGCATGTTGGATCCCGTATCAAACTGTTTCATCATTTTCTCTAAATCGGTATTCCTTGATTTCAAATTGAAATCTCGGATTTCATTTCATTATTTTGAGTGGTTAATGATGAAATCTCTGTCTTTAATACAGTAATGATACATGATGACTCTTTCTTTGAATCGCTTAATTGAGCGACAAGATTCTCGTTAGAAGATTCTAACAGAGTCTTCAATTAATCGCTTCTTTTCCTTAGCGAGAGTCTTAGTGAATTTATGCAATTCTAAATACTGACTAAAAAGATCATCATAAGAAGGTTCAGAGTCAGAGTCAGAATCAGATGATACCTCATTAGATGCTTTGGATGCAAAGCATACTTGTGCAGTCTCCTCTTCGGTTCAGTTCAATCCGATGTATCACTCCATGGAGGCCTTTAGAGCACGTTTCCTTTGTTTGGGTTCTGAGACGAGTCTATTTTGTTCCGCTCCTTGTCAGGGTATTTATTTGTTTGCTTTTCTTTATTGGGGCAGTCATATGATAATGTCCGAGTTTGCCACATTCATAACATTTAACATCTTTATCATTTGACTTGTTCTTATTTCTCTTAGTTGTAGTACCCTTATTTTTGTTTCTAAATGACCTTCTCATAAATTTTCTTAAGCCTTTAGCCAATAGAATTAGGTCATCGTTATCCGATTCAGAATCACTATCATCTACGTGATCGGAAGAGAGGAGACGTATTCATTTGATTTAAAAGCAATAGCTTTACCTTGTTTAGATGATTCCGATTTCCGTATGGTGAGTTTATTCTCATAGACCTTAAGTGATCCGATTAATTCTTCCATCTTTATTGACTTAGTTTCCTTGCTTTCTTCTATTGCGGTCACTTTAGGGTCCCACTCGGATGGAAGGCTTCGTAAGACTTTCTGTACCTTTTCCTGCGTGGTAAAAGCTTTACCAAGAGACTCAAGAGAGTTGTAGATGTTAGTCAAACGAAGATCCATATCAACAATAGACTCATTAGGCAACAATTTAAACGACTCAAGTGTGGACATAAGCATGTTTTTTTTGACTCTTTTACTTGACTCGTGCCTTCGTGTTTCATTTCTAGTATCCTCCACATTTCTTGTGCACTCGAACAGTTTGAGACATAACTAGACTCACTTTTACTTAATCCGTTTAGGAGCAATTGCATAGCCCTAGCATTCATACTAAGTTTCTTTTTATCATCACTCGTATATTCTTGTCTAGATTTAACAACTTCTAATGTGACTCCGTCTACGGTGGATAACTTAGATGGGACAAAAGGACCATCTTCTATTATCGACCAAAGATCAATGTCTATAGCCATAAGAAAAAGCTTCATTCTAAGTTTCCACTGAATAAACGACTCACCGTCAAAAGAGGAGGCCTTTGGCTCGACATACCTTCTTGCTCGGTTTTGAGATTTGTGGTTGCCATCTCACTGAATCGTTGGATCCTTTATAGTGAGTGTTCCTGCGCTCTGATACCACTTGTAGGATCTGCAAGGCACCACTAGAAGGGGGGTTGAATAGGTGGTGCGGAAAGTGTGGTTTTTAAAATTTGTTTAAAACTAAACAACTCAACTTCTGAAAACAGATTCTGTTTTCAGGACCAGTTTTAAAACGTTTTTAAAACCAGGTTATAGGTCTCCAAAAATTCTGAAATTTGAGAGAACTTAGCCTCAGATGTTATGAGGGTCCCCTAAAAATTTCAAATTTAAATTCAACCTTTAACCCTTCAAAAACCGTTGGATCAGATTGCGCGAATCTGCCAGAAACGGTAGACGGTTTTGAAAAATTTATTCCTATTTGTGTGTAAGTCCAAATGCTCTGAAATTTTAATCACTAACTCCTTATATACTATATTTAAGTGGGTTGAAACAGTTTTGCAAATTCTTTGGGAAGTTGGTCAATTACTATCAAAGTCTCAACCTTTGCAAGTCTGAAAATCAGACTGCACTAGTCTCGAAATTTTGATGTTTGATCACTTATCCTTATCCAAAAGGGTTGAAACTTGTGCCAAATTAACCCTAAGACGTGTGCTATGTTTCTGGAAATTTTCGTGATTTTTGAAAGTCGTTTACTATTTTTACGAACACAAAATTAACCCTAAGACATGTAGCTATGGCACCGAGAATTTTATACTGGTTCGGTTATAAACAACCTACTCCAGTCTTCAAGGAACACCTTCCTTGGTTCACACTAGTCACACACACGCAATACACCTTACCACAGGGTTGATAGAGTTACACACTAACTCCAACCCTTTACAAACCTACTATGAATACAATTCGCACGAACACCACCACCTCGCAAGAATGAAGATTGATCACACCTTGATCAATCTTTTACAAAGATATGAATATGTGGTGGTCTATAACAAGCCTATTCAAGATTGAAAATATGAATACTATAGGCTTCAAGAAGAAGAAAGAAAGAGAGTGTAGAAGAAGAGAGGCTAGCGTTTTTGATCACTTGATTTTGCAATGCTTGTGCTTGTCTTGTTTTTGCTCATCTTCTTTCCTTTTATGTCATATGGCCGTCCCCCCTAGGTGTTCTCCCCCTCTTGAAAATTATCTTCTAAGTCCTTGGGAGAATGTAAGACATCATTGTGACATGGTCTTGCTTACTTGGCATCTTCTCATTGGATGATCATTTAAGCTTTGCTTACTTGGCACTTCATGATAGGTTGAATGTTGTCATCATTGATGACTTGGAAAAATCTGAATATATCACTCAAAACATGTGCCAAAATCAACATAGAATAATTTCCATAATACACAAGATTGTCACATAAATTTTGCAAGACAAAATTTCTCACAAAAAGGGAAAAAATTCGGCCATAATGCTAGTTAACATGCTGAAATTTCAGCATGTGTTACTTAGTGGGATAATTCAAATAACTTCTATTTTTCTTTGATTTTTCTTTTTAAAATAACTCATCAATTGATGGCAAATATCCTTATTAAATTGGAAATGAATTTGGACACCCTTAAGACCATACATTCGGCCAACATATGTACACATGCTGAAAAATTTCAGCATGTGTGATATATAAGATATCACTCTTTATGTCTTTGAAACTTATTCAAAATGCTTCCAAAATATCTTCCAATTAATCTCATAATTCAATACACAAAATATATGCCCTTTAATGCACAAATTCGGCCAGCCACATTTCAACATGCTGAAATTTTCAGCATGTGTTTCAAATGTAACAAAGTTTGAAACCTTACCATTTGTAGCTTCTTTCTTTATTTTACCAACATTGCATGATTGATTCTTGACCAATCAATATGCCAACAAGGCTCCACATAGGCTCCATCTCAGCTGTAGGTGGCGTGGATGATGTATATGCATATGCTGAAATTTTATTTTTGCTAACTTTGTAAAATAGTGCACAATTAATAATACACACATGTTACATTCCAATCAGCCCTTAATTTAATTTTCTAGAACACTTTAAGATGTATAAATGGTGATTGATTTCTTGGATTAAATCAAAGTAAACTTGGTAATATTTTGAATAAAATGCAAGTGTTACACATGCTGAAATTTCAGCATGTGCAAGAAAGGATATGGGCGAATTTTTGGAAGAAATGTGTGACAATTTGTTCTCCAAATTATGTTGAATTGATTGTGAGAAAATTGGCAATGTTTTTATGATTATTTTGGCACATGTTTTAAGTGTTATTCTCAAGTTTATACAGTCATCAAATGATGACAACCTTCAACCAATCAATGAGTGCCAAGTAAGCAAGAGCTTAATGATCATCCAATGAGGAGATGCCAAGTAAGCAAAGACATGTCACAATGATGCCATATACTCT
>AP025073.1:14698333-14778688 GCA_036186865.1 Eustoma russellianum | reverse complement strand
GGAATGACCAATTTTACTACGAATTTTATTGTGACCAAACCGTAAGTCCTTTTTCAAATATTTGAACTCACAAACTTAGAAAACACATAGGTCTGGCATCCTACCAAAAATCAGCCCAATTGCATATTTCTAAGGTCCATTTTTGGGTCAATCATTATGTCACATAAAATCTGTTCAATCCAGTAATTTCAGCTTATCCAGTTTTACTAAAAATTCCGTTAAAAATAAACCGTAACTCCTTTTAACGAAATTCTAACTCTCATATGTACTACACACATAGGACTAGTGTCACGCAAAAAATTAGCTTAACTGAATCTTCTAAAGTCCCTTTTCAGATCCTACAAATCGTCACAACATTCTGTCCTGTTCCAGTAAATCCCAATTTTGTCACTTTTCCTTACTAAAATGTCCCAACTTGAGTTGTTTGGCTTAAATGCCTTATTAAACATCAAGTCCTTTAGAATATGGTTTTGCATATTCTAACACATTTCAAAAGTCATCTACACATCACCTAAAAATAGTTTGAATGATGCACATATCATTCCTTTGACCTTGCACATCATGTTCATACTAGAATCCATTCTTGGCATAATTGGTGTATACCTACCCTACCCCCAAAACAGCCCGTTTATACGCATGAAAGGGCAAAAATCATATCTTCACGTTGAACATATTAAGATTAAATCATAAAGCACAGATCTTGTCCACACCTTTACCCCAAAAGTTACAATTCATCACAAGAACTACATTTATTCCTCCACTTTCGTCCAACCGTCCTCCATACATGTCAAAGAAGAGATCTTTGTCACATTCACCTTAGGGTTACATCATATTCATACATAAAAAGAGCAAAGAATCCATCTATAAATAAAATCTCATACATGCAAGCAATCTTACTCATGAATCCGAAAACTTCATGCTTCAAGCTTAGTGTTTTATATCTAAGATTGAAACTTAGCAACACCTAGACATTCAATCATATACTTTCACATACAAGCCATGAGCATTTATAGTGTACTTGCCTTTCTCACACTTACACCTTTCCTTATCTTTAAATGTGTATGAAATGGGTTAAGCCTTCCTCCTCTTCACATGTGAACCCCACGGTTTTGTAGGGAAAAAAAGAACAATGGTTAATCAATGTTCTTAAGTGAAAGATGTAACTAAATAGAGGTTAAATGGACTGACCAAAATGGAGCTTGAGTGGTGTTCAAACCTCTTAGAACTAGCACCTCTTAAAAGCTTTGAAAGCTTGGACCTAGTGACCATGGAGGTTATGGTTTATGAGCAAGAAAAGGGGCAACATGAGCTTCAATCTTTGTAAAATGTAGAAATTCCCTTGAAGAGTTGATGATTTACTTACCTAGACCAAGTTTGCACTTGGGTGAATCTTGAATCCCCTTTTGTTCTCTTTGGCCATGTGCTTTGGGAGGGAGAAGAGGAAGAGGCCCTTTCCTAATATAATTCTTGGAATATTTTGTAGGGTTGAAAAGGTTCAAGGGCTCTTTATTAAGGAAAGAAGGGAGATGCCCCTTTTTGCTAGGCAAGGCCGGCGGTCTTAATGGTGATGGAAGGGAAATTTCCTTATGTGCAACAACACCATGGTGACCTTCATTAAAAGCTTAATCATGCTTCACTTTTTGGATTGCATGAAGAATCTTAAACCATTAGTTGCTCCTTAAAGCCTAATAGCCGAAAATATATGAGTGTACACTTACCCATTTATAAATTCAAGTCCATTGCATCTTATCTATGACCATAGCTTGCTCATTTTCCTATCTTAATATATATATATATATATATATATATATATATATATATATATATATATGTATGTATACACATGTTTATGTATGCTCAATTATTGTTCTTTAAGTACACTTTTCATGGGACTATAATCCTATAAGCCGCTTATCACAACGTATTCCACATCTATAATATAACGTATACATACATACATATATATATATATATATATATATATATATATATATATGCCTCTATATATGTCCATACTATAATTGTATCATGTAACCCTACTCTTTATCAAGTTTGAAATTGCTAAACCCAAAAGTAACTATGATCAATGATAAAGTTCCCTTGGCTTTCTCCAAAAAGAAAAGCCGATGGTTAGGGGGGTCTCTCCCCTCCCTCCCCAAGTGCAATTACTCCTTAATTAGTTTGTCCCTTCCTAATTCTTAAGTCATTTACTATTGCGATTAAATGAGTACCATGGACTAACCATGGGTTTAAACCTGGTGGTTAGGGTGCCTTTAGTACCCTCATTTAGCTTGAGTCACTCTTTAGGAGATTTAATAAGGAAGCTACTAAGTGGTTGAAGGAGATATTTCTTAGTACAATCTTAATCCCTAATTCATCCTTTCATGTATCTTACGGTTTCTAGGAAATTTTGGAAAATTTCAAATCCTTATAACAACATCACGTTGTGAGTACATCGTGCATACTTTCTTGCATAATTACTTTAGTAAGAAATTAAGAGGTACAATTACCCTTTTCTAATAATAAAAGGCCTCTTAATGAGCTCCCCTACCCGGCGGCTAAAAGGGGAAGAGGGTATTTTCCTCTTTTCATCTTTTTGAATCCTTAATTAGTAGGACACTTAATGCTTAGAATAACTCTCCATGGTTTCTAACAAGAATTACTTACTTGTAAGTAAAAAGGAGCTCTACCTAATGTTCACAGCACTCTAAGCCGAAATCTTATTAGTCTTAGGGGAAAAATCTTAGCAACCCCCTTGTTTCATAATTCATACTTTAGGGTAATATGCTATTTCCTTTTAACACTGAAATAGACGTGTGTAAAGCCAAAATATTCTCCTTTCAAAATATCGTTCCCTTCCATCACTTCCCTCTATCCCTAGATACCATACTAATTTAGGCGGGGTACAACATTCTCCCCCCTTAATATAAGTTTCGTCCTCAAAACTGGAGCTAGTATGGTATAAGCTTTCATGTTTACTTATACCTTTTTCATGGCATTTCTGATATTCTTTTTTCCTATACAGTCCGTGATTCTCTTACAAGGCAGGAACTGAATAAAGATATCAGTACCTACTGAATCATTTAAAGTCTTGCGCTACACCAAATCCCACTGGATGGTAACGTCACTGCTAGAGGGTGTTGGGTAATCCTAACTTATAATCCTGCAGTGGCCCCAATAAATTATCGACCCTAGGTGACAAGCACCTATTCCTTGTTGCATCGCTTAATGACCATTCATACTTAGGAAATAAACAAGGTAAAGCATAAGTACTTTAAGTTGGATAGTCAGATGTACTTGTTTGTGGTTTGGATGTTTCAAAGATCCCTGAATTCATCATTCTTCGATCCAGATTAGTATTCTTGGTTGGTTTGTTGTTGGTCCCATATAAGTATGGCTGCCACATTCTACCCCTTTTGTTATCATATCTATTATGTCTCTTCTTTTGTCCTTCCACTATCTTATTTTCGCGCTCCGCTTTATAACAGTCCTGCAACAGTTCCTCAAAGATCCTTGAGTGCGCCTTGACCAGCCGAGTCTTAATCTGAAAGCTTAGACCGTGCATAAATCTTGTTATCTTACACTTTTCATCTCCCATTATTGTAACCAATAGGGAATCCTTTTGTACCTATGATCTATGTGACAAGATAAGATTTCAATTATAATTTAATGAGTCGATGACTACTATTATTATAGATATCGTTACGAAAAATATAGTATACGCATATAGTATTCGAGCATGAATATTGGACCATGGGGAAAGAACCCAATTTCCAACCTAAGGCCTTATAAAACTTCGGCCACTAGCCCAAGGAAGACTCAAAACATTTTCCCAGAACCACTATTGTACAAATAAACAAATGGAATAAATAGCTATACCAAATAAAGAAAAAGGGAAAAGTTAAAGGTGAATGAGGCATGGTTGGGGTCATTAAAGACCCCAACCGCCGGATGGTTAAGGGGAAAGGGGGAGGACCAATCAAGGAGGCAATTCATTTCCCCATAGTTAATTTGAAATCCAACCAAGGTTCCACTAACTAGGATTAAATAAAAGTAACTATGATTAGGAAAAAGTAACTAAGGTTAGTGAAAAAGTAACCTTGGTTTAATAAAAAGTAACCAAGGTTAAACATTAAATTAAGGATTAACCTTACCATGGTGAAATTTTCACCCCTCCCTTTTACCCTCCCCACCGGCTAAACATAGCCAAAAGAAAGAAGTTCCCTCCAAGATCATACTTGAAAACTATCTAAACACTCTAAAACTTCAAGTGCAAGAAGATCTCCCTTTTCTCCCTCTCTCCAAACCACACGGCCAAGGGTGCAACCAAGAAGGTTTAGGTTCTTCCAAGACTAAGAGACATTAGGTAAGTGTTCTTAGCCTCTTGAGAAGATATTTACCTATTCATGAAAAGAATACTTATAGCCCTATACTTCTTGCCCATAACCGTGACCTTTAAGTCACTAGGTTCAACAAGTCTCAAGCTTTTGAGGATTCTAGGCAAGAGAGGCTTGAATACTACTCCCACTTCTTTTGGTAAGATCATTTAGCCTTTTCTAAGTAAATATTTTAGTTAAGGATGCGAACTAATCTTGCCCCTCTTTTTCTCTCCACCACCGTGGTATGCATGCGTAGAATAGAAGAAAGATTTCAACTTTCCCTACACCATACAAGAAGAGTAAGCAAAAAGGCAAGTACACTATACTCCTTATGTCTTGAATGTGAAAGTGTGTGCATGAATGTCTGGATGTACTAAAGATCTAATCTTAGTTGTATTATACTATGTTTGAAGGCCAAATCTTTCGGCCATGGCCATTTGGAGTGTAAGTGTGAAATCTTGTTCCAAAGGTGTAATCTTTTGGGGTCATATGTCGTATTATGTGTTAATCTAAGAAGAAAAAGTTAAAGGTTCTCTCTTTTCTATGAGGAGGGCTAACGGTGGAAGAGGGTGAAGGGAATGAGCGTGGTTTTTGCATGAAAATGATAATTTAGTAGGAAATGGAGATAAATTTTTGGTCTTGTTATGTGTTGTGCATAACATGCTTTAGATACATTATTTTCTTGCATGCACCAAAAATGGGGCTGTTGATGGAAGGGTGCGTGTGCACCCACAAATGTTGCTAAGTGTTTTGTGACAAAAATGTAAGACAAGGACACTTAGGAAGAATATATGACCACTAGGAGAATTACTGAAACTGGACAGAAACTTGAGCTGTTTTGTGAGACCAGAAAAGGGACCTTAAGAACTTTCAAATCTGATGATTTTTGTTATGCTACTAGTTTTATGTGTATATAAGGTGTGAGAGTTGGAATTTCATTAAAAGGAGCTATGGTTTATTTTTAATAAATTCCCCAGTAAGATTGGTCCTGCTGAAATTGTTATATTGGACAGAATTTTAGTAACGTATTTAGTAGCCTGGAAATGGACCTTAGGGGTTTGCAAATTAACTAATTTTCGGTATGACACTAACCCTATGAATAAAGTAGAGGTGAAAGTTAGAATTTTGTCAAAATGAGTTATGTTTTATTTTTAATGAATTTTCTAGTAAAATGGGTCAGACTGAAATGTGCTGGATTGGCAGAATTTGTGTAGCAAGTTGCATGATCTGAAATTGAACCTTAGAGAAGTGCATTTGGGCCCAATTTTGGTAGGATACTAGTCCAATGAGATTATTGAGTAAGAGAGTTGGAATTTTCGAAAAAGGATTACTGGATTGGTCACAATAAATTTTATAGTAAAACTGGTCATTCAAGAATTCAGTTCGTAGCCGCTTCATGAAAAAGAACAAACGATTCCTTTATCGACATCGGAATACTTTAAAACCTGCATGGTAATCACTTAAGACATTTAGAAAAAGTACATGCAAACCAATTGGCCTAGAATGTGTATCGTAATGGGAAATAAATAAAGAGATGTTGATGTTACTAAGCTGGAAATTTTATAGCATGACGATGAGATGTATTTATTCGTGCATGACACGCATTAGACCTTGGTTTGCATATTATATGACATTCATTGCATCATCATCATGTACATGATTCATGACATGATTTTTATGAGAAAGAAGGATGAAAAGCATTTTCAAAAGATGATTTTTTTGAAAAGAATAATTCCCCACCGGTACCGTGTGTGAGTATGAGATTGACCAGTGTGAACCCACCAGATCAGGGTTAAGTGATCTGATACGAGGCCGTGCGGGTCCAGAATAATTGGCCCGACAAGACGAGATGATGTACCGCCTCAGATCCGGGACATAGTTCTGAACACAAGATGACGAGGCCGTGCGGGTCCGGAATAATTGGCCCGCCAAGACGAGATGACGTACCGCCTCAGATCCGGGATATAGATCTGAACACTCTATTGTTTTAAGACGATGATGATGATTTGACGAAAAGCATGAAAAGATCATATTTTATTCTCATTCCGATGCATTACATATACATATGCATGCATGTTGCATTCATGAAAGAACATGAGATGTCCAAAGTTGTGATGAGCTCTCAGATTCCATGTGATGACCCTTATTATGCTATACTACCAAATAAGTTGCAGTCCTTGTTGTTATCTATTCAGTTCTAGTGACAAAATTTATTTAAGAAATGACCTTGCCTGTTTTAAGTGATGATCCATATAGATTGAGGATCTGACGACGTACAGGTATGCTTCTAATCTAGAAATTTTGGGGGTTCGATTCTTGTTCGCACTTTCCCTTTCAGTCCCTGATTAGTATAGTATACTTGCTGGTGACGATGTCACTCACCCTTATTTTTCCCCAGAGGTTGCAGACGACAAAGTAGAGTGGATTGATGACGAACCCAGGGTTCCATATCCGTGAGTATAGTGGAGGATGGACAAACCTAAGAGGCATGACCAGCCAACTATGACGGACGACTGATTATGTATTTGGGATGGAAAAAACATTTATTTTTGTGACTTTTGCTACATTCAGTTTGGGATGTAAACTATGAATGATCGTATGGATGTTTTATTTTGAAGTTTCAAATTCTGCCACGGTTTTGCTTAATTATCTACGTGTATGTGTGATTATCCAAGCATTATACCATGGATCATGACACGTATGAGACGATGCCTAGTACTCTCCTTAGTGAAGTACGGCGGGTGCACCGACCCCGGCGGGGCCGGGGTGCGGGGCATCACAGGTGGTATCAGAGCGAAGGCTCCAGATCCGGGCAGAATATAGAATTAAGTTATGATTATAGTCAATTAAGTTTGATCATAGAGCTAAGAATTAACCCTAGACGAGAGTTGACCTTAGAGTAGGGCGACTTAGACTGGCAAACTAGGGTGTGGCCCAGCGATATGCACTGGTACGACCCAGAGGGAGACCAGTTAGGGCTAGGCCCGAGGTGCAGGAGTCTAACTCACCTCCACTTGCTCAGGCTCCTCCACCCTCGCCGCCTCAAGACCAAAATCCACCACCAGAGCAGGACGTTCCTCCACCACAAGGGCCTTTTCCACCCATGATGCCAGATGTTAATGCTTTCCAGAACTTTTGCCAAACGGTCACTCAGATCGGGCAAGTAATGCTGCAACAAAATAACCCACAACCTCATGAGCCGGTCAGAGATGCTCAATATTATTTCGAAAAACTGAAGAGAGCCAACGTCTCGCCCTTTGAAGGAAAGTCAGACCCTGATGCTACTGAGGAATGGCTTGACGAGGTAGAAAATTGTTTCGAACTGATCAGGGCTCCAGAAGAAGTAAAGACTCAAGCAGTTAGACCGTTTCTGCTAGGGGAAGCCAACCAATGGTGGAAGGCCAACCTACAAGCCTTGCCAAGACCGATTTCATGGGAAAGGTTCCTTCAGGAATTTAACAAATTTTATATACCACCCTCTGCTAAACTGCAGAAAAGACACGAGTTTGAATCCCTAGTGCAAGAATCTGGAATGACGGTTGCAGACTACGCTAATAAATTTATAGCTCTGGGAAGGTTCCAACCATCCACTATGGACGACGAAGAAACCAAAATGTTGAAATTTGAAAGAGGACTGAACCCCAGAATCCGAACATGGTTGGTTAATGCCAACCCAGCCAACTTCGGTGCCCTTCTAGATGCCTGCTACAGAATTGAAAGAGATATCATCCGCCGTGATGATTTTAGTCAAAAGAGAGGTAGGGAGGTGTCTGGAAGTGGAGGACCCCGAAAGTCCGCAAAACCGAACCCAAAGAGCCCAGGACACCAAGGGAAGGGTCAATTTCAACGCCGCCCCCAGAAGAATCAAGGACCCCATCTGCCATTCCCGAATGCTCTCATTGTGGTAAGCGCCACATAGGAGAATGTTACTTTCAGACTAGGAAATGTTTTAGATGCGGCCAAGGAGGACACATCTCTAAGAACTGCACAAACCCAGGCCCCACCTGCTATGGATGCGGGAAAGTAGGACATTTATCCAGGGAGTGCCCGGAAAAGGAGGCCCAGCCGCAACAGCAGCCACCAAAACCCCAGCGTCAGCGTACCAATGCACGATTTCACGCTATGACTGACGCAGCTGCTGAGGAAGCTAACGACGTGGTGACAGGTATTTTCAGAAAACCGTAATAATTTCTCCTTTTATATAACTGTTGTCTTTTCTTTTGGTTGCTTAGTAAGTATTATATGATTCAGGAACTATATTAGTGTGTTCAATACCTGCCAATGTGCTATTTGACAGTGGCGCTAGCCACTCTTTTATATCAAAGAGATTTGCAAAGAATATTGAGGCCAACCCAACCCATAGTGACGCACCTTATAGGATCCAAGCAGCCGGGGAACAGGTGCTTATAACTCACCATGTTTTCAACAATTGTGAACTCGAGATCGATAATCATCGATTTGACGCCAATTTGATTTCTATACCCATGATAGACTTCGATGTAATTCTTGGGATGGACTGGCTCTCCAAGAACCATGCCAACATTGATTGTAAGGAAAAACAAGTTACCTTTAAGAATCCCGCATGTAAAGACATAACATTTCAAGGAGCATCAAAGTTATGAAAGGGTTCTAAGAACATTTATGTAAATGCGATCCGCGCTAATAAAGCCCTAAAGAAAGGACATGAAGGATATCTTATATATGCTATAAGCACTGATAAAGTCCCCTTAGACCTAACCCAAGTGCCAGTAGTTCGAGAATACCTAGATGTCTTCCCAGAAGAATTGCCAGGTCTACCTTCAGAACGAGAGATATCTTTTGAAATCAATCTGATTCCGGGAGCTGAGCCAATATCTAAAGCCCCCTACAGAATGGCCCCTACAGAACTAAAGGAGTTAAAGGAGCAGCTACGTGAATTATTAGAGAAGAAACTGATCCGCCCAAGTGTTTCACCTTGGGGAGCTCCTGTGCTGTTCGTTAAGAAGAAAGACGGAAGTATGCGGCTATGTATTGACTATAGGGAGATCAACAAAGTCACCATAAAGAATAAGTACCCTCTACCAAGGATCGACGACTTGTTCGATCAGCTTCGGGGGGAAAGGATTTTCAGTAAAATTGATCTTAACTTAGGATATTTCCAGTTGAGGATCAAGACAGAAGACGTCCAGAAAACTGCGTTCCGAACCCGTTATGGGCATTACGAATTTCTAGTAATTCCATTCGGACTGACCAATGCCCCTGCAGCATTTATGGATCTGATGAATCGAGTTTTTCAAGACCAACTAGACAAATTCGTCGTAGTTTTCATTGACGACATTCAGATATATTCCCCAGACGAATAGACACATGCAGCCCATCTAAGGATCGTTCTGAAGATTCTACGAAGGAGACAACTTTATGCGAAGTTTAGTAAATGCGAATTCTGGCTACGAAGTGTAGCATTTCTGGGGCATGTGATATCTGAGGAGGGTATATCAGTAGACCCCAAGAAGATCGAGGCAATCACGGAATGCCCCAAATCGACAAATGTTACAGAAGTACGAAGTTTTCTCGGTCTCGCCGGTTACTATCGAAAGTTCGTGGAAGGATTCTCTCGAATCGCTATGCCCCTGACCCGGTTGACCCAAAAGAAAACCAAATTCGAATGGACCTCAGATTGTGAAGATAGCTTTACTAGATTAAAAGGGAAACTGACCTCGGCCCCAGTCTTAGCACAACCTATCCCTGGGGAAAACTTCGTCGTATTTAGTGATGCCTCAAAGAACGGGTTGGGATGTGTGCTAATGCAGAAGGATCGGGTGATTGCATATGCATCCCGACAATTGAAGCCCTTTGAACAAAACTACCTTGTACACGACCTCGAATTAGCAGCGGTGGCTTTGCACTAAAAATATGGAGACACTATCTGTATGGCGAAAAATGCGAAATTTTCACGGACCACAAAAGTCTCAAGTATCTCTTCACCCAAAAAGAACTATACATGCGACAACGAAGATGGTTAGAATTAATGAAGGACTACGACCTATCAATTCAGTATCATCTGAGAAAAGCTAACAAGGTAGCTGATGCATTTAGTAGAAAAACAAGTCATCCACACCAACCACCTCTACAACGTGACATGCAAGAATTTGACCTAGAGGAGGTTGACTCAATTGAAGGCATGCTCGCAAAGTTGGTGATAATTCCTTCACTAATAGACAGAATTAAAGACGGGCAAGAAAAGGATGAAACCTTAAGAAAGATGAAGGATCCGGTACGAATGAAACCCACCGAAGAATTCAAGGTTCGGAATGACAACAGTTTGTGGTTCCGAGAAAGATTGTGTGTACCCAATAACAAAGACATACTGGATGAAGTTCTTAAGGAAGCTCACGACTCTCGGTTATCTATCCACCCTGGAGCAAATAAAATGTACCAACATCTGAAACAACGATTCCGGTGGCGTGGCATGAAAAGACAGATTGCAGAATTCGTGGAGAAATGCCTCGGCTGCCAAAAGGTGAAGGCAGAACATCAGAAACCCGCTGGGTTTCTACAGCCTCTTGAGGTTCCCGAATGGAAGTGGGACCACGTTACTATGGATTTTGTTACGATCTGCCCAGAACGAGAAGCGGATACGATACCATTTGGGTAGTTGTTGATCGCCTAACAAAGTCCGCCTATTTCATGGCTATGACGATCAAGGCGCCAATGGAGAAATTGGCTACGATGTACGTGGAACAAATTGTGAGTCTTCATGGAGTACCCCTAAGTATTGTGTGTGACCGCGATCCTCGCTTCACATCTCGATTTTGGACAACTTTTCAAAAAGCAATGGGCACCGAGATCCACATGAGCTCAGCATTTCATCCTCAAACTGATGGCCAATAGGAAAGAACCATTCAGACATTGGAAGACATGCTGCGATCCTATGTGCTTGACTTTGGGGGAAGCTGGGATCGGAGTCTCAAATTGGTAGAATTCTCTTATAACAACAGTTACCATCGGTCTATAGGGATGGCCCCGTATGAAGCGGTTTATGGAAGGAAGTGCCGATCTCCGCTCTACTGGGATGAAATAGGAGATAAGATTCTTACTGGACCCAATCTAGTGGAACAGACTCAAGAGAAAGTAAAATCATAAAGCTAAAGTTACAAGCGGCCCAAGATAGAAGCAAGGTCTGGGCAGATGAGAAACGGCGACCATTAGAATTTCAAGTTGCGGAAAAAGTGTTTATAAAGGTATCGCCGACGAAAGGAGTTAAAAGATTTGGTATAAAAGGGAAGTTAAGCCCAAGATTTATTGGGCCATATGAGGTTCTTGAAAAGATTGGGGAAGTTGCTTATCGACTCGCTCTACCGCCCACGTTATCTCAAATACATGATGTGTTCCACGTATTGCAACTTCGACGGTATGTGTACGATCCTAGCCATGTCATAAAGGAACAACCGTTGAAGCTGGAAGCTGACACAACATATGAGGAAGAACCGGAAAGAATAATTGATCGTAAGGAAAAGGTGTTAAGGAAACGATCAATACATATGGTGAAGGTGCAGAGGAAGAACCATTCCATGGATGAATATACCTGGGAAGTAGAAGAGAACATGAAGAACTCGTACCCTCACCTCTTTGACTAGCATTTTAAAGTTTCGAGGACGAAACTTATAATAAGGGGGGAGGATGTTGTAACCAATAGGGAATCCTTTTGTACCTATGATCTATGTGACAAGATAAGATTTCAATTATAATTTAATGAGTCGATGACTACTATTATTATAGATTACGTTACGAAAAATATAGTATACGCATATAGTATTCGAGCATGAATATTGGACCATGGGGAAAGAACCCAATTTCCCACCTAAGGCCTTATAAAATTTCGGCTACTAGCCCAAGGAAGGCTCAAAACATTTTCCCAAAACCACTATTGTACAAATAAACAAATGGAATAAATAGCTATACTAAATAAAGAAAAAGGGAAAAGTTAAAGGTGAATGAGGCATGGTTGGGGTCATTAAAGACCCCAACCGCCGGATGGTTAAGGGGAAAGGGGGAGGACCAATCAAGGAGGCAATTCACTTCCCCATAGTTAATTTGAAATCCAACCAAGGTTCCACTAACTAGGATTAAGTAAAAGTAACTATGATTAGGAAAAAGTAACTAAGGTTAGTGAAAAAGTAACCTTGGTTAACTAAAAAGTAACCAAGGTTAAACATTAAATTAAGGATTAACCTTACCATGGTGAGATTTTCACCCCTCCCTTTTACCCTCCCCAACGGCTAAACATAGCCAAAAGAAAGGAGTTCCCTCCAAGATCATACTTGAAAACTATCTAAACACTCTAAAACTTCAAGTGCAAGAAGATCTCCCTTTTCTCCCTTTCTCTCCAAACCACACGGCCAAGGGTGCAACCAAGAAGGTTTAGGTTCTTCCAAGGCTAAGAGACATTAGGTAAGTGTTCTTAGCCTCTTGAGAAGATATTTACCTGTTCATGAAAAGAATACTTATACTCCTATTCTTCTTGCCCATAACCGTGACCTTCAAGTCACTAGGTTCAACAAGTCTCAAGCTTTTGAGGATTCTAGGCAAGAGAAGCTTGAATACTACTCCCACTTCTTTTGGTAAGATCATTTAGCCTTTTTCTAAGTAAATATTTTAGTTAAGGGTGTGAACTAATCTTGCCTCTCTTTTTCTCTCCACCACCGTGGTATGCATGCGTAGAAAAGAAGAAAGATTTCAACTTTCTCTACACCATACAAGAAGAGTAAGCAAAAAGGCAAGTACACTATACTCCTTATGGCTTGAATGTGAAAGTGTGTGCATGAATGACTAGATGTACTTAAGATCTAATCTTAGTTGTATTATACTAAGTTTGAAGGCCAAAACTTTCGGCCATGGCCATTTGGAGTGTAAGTGTGAAATCTTGTTCCAAAGGTGTAATCTTTGGGGGTCATATGTCGTATTATGTGTTAATCTAAGAAGAACAAGTTAAAGGTTCTCTCTTTTCTATGAGGAGGGCTCACGGTGGAAGGGGGTGAAGGGAATGAGCGTGGTTTTTGCATGGAAATGATAATTTAGTAGGAAATGGAGATAAATTTTTGGTATTGTTGTGTGTTGTGCATAACATGCTTTAGATACATTATTTTCTTGCATGCACCAAAAATGGGGCTGTTGATAGAAGGGTGCGTGTGCACCCACAAATGTTGCTAAGTGTTTTGTGACAAAAATGTAAGACAAGGACACTTAGAAAGAATATATGACCACTAGGAGAATTACTGGAACTGGACAGAAACTTGAGCTGTTTTGTGAGACCAGAAAAGGGAACTTAAGAACTTTCTAATCTGTTGATTTTTTGTATGCTACTAGTTTTATGTGTATATAAGGTGTGAGAGTTGGAATTTCATTAAAAGGAGCTATGGTTTATTTTTAATAAATTCCCTAGTAAGATTGGTTCTGCTGAAATTGTTATATTGGACAGAATTTTAGTAACGTATTTAGTAGCCTAGAAATAGACCTTAGGGGTTTGCAAATTAACTAATTTTCGGTATGACACTAACCGTATGAATAAAGTAGAGGTAAAAGTTAGAATTTTGTCCAAATGAGTTATGGTTTATTTTTAATGAATTTTCTAGTAAAATGGGCCAGACTGAAATGTGCTGGATTGGCAGAATTTGTGTGGCAAGTTGCATGATCTGAAATTGAACCTTAGAGAAGTGCATTTGGGCCCAATTTTGGTAGGATACTAGTCCAATGAGATTATTGAGTAGGAGAGTTGGAATTTTCGAAAAAAGGATTAAAGGATTGGTCACAATAAATTTTATAGTAAAACTGGTCATTCCAGAATTCAGTTCGTAACCGCTTCATGAAAAAGAACAAACGATTCCTTTATCGACATCGGAATGCTTTAAAACCTGCATGGTAATCACTTATGACATTTACAAAAAGTACGTGCGAACCAATTGGCCTAGAATGTGTATTGTAATGGGAAATAAATAAAGAGATGTTGATGTTACTAAGCTGGAAATTTTCTAGCATGACGATGAGATGTGTTTATTCGTGCATGACACGCATTTGACCTTGGTTTGCATATTATATGACATGCATTGCATCATCATCACGTACATGATTCATGACATGATTTTTATGAGAAAGAAGGATGAAAAGCATTTTCAAAAGATTATTTTTTTGAAAAGAATGATTCCCCACCGGTACCGTGTGTGAGTATGAGATTGACCAGTGTGAACCCACCAAATCAGGGTTAAGTGATCTGATACGAGGCCGTGCGGGTCTGGAATAATTGGCCCGACAAGACGAGATGACGTACCGCCTCAGATCCGGGACATAGATCTGAACACGAGATGACGAGGCCGTGCGGGTCCGGAATAATTGGCCCGCCAAGACGAGATGACATACCGCCTCAGATCCGGGATATAGATCTGAACACTCTATTGTTTTAAGACGATGATGATGATTTGATGAAAAGCATGAAAAGATCATATTTTATTCTCATTCCGATGCATTACACATACATATGCATGCATGTTGCATTCATGAAAGAACACGAGATGTCCAAAGTTGTGATGAGCTCTCAGATTCCATGTGATGACCCTTATTATGCTATACTACCAAATAAGTTGCAGTCCTTGTTGTTATCTATTCAGTTCTAGTGACAAAATTTATTTAAGAAATGACCTTGCCTGTTTTAAGTGATGACCCATATAGATTGAGGATCTGACGACGGATAGGTATGCTTCTAATCTAGAAATTTTGGGGGTTCGATTCTTGTTCGCACTTTCCCTTTCAGTCCCTGATTAGTATAGTATACTTGCTGGTGACGATGTCACTCACCCTTATTTTTCCCCAGAGGTTGCGGACGACAAAGTAGAGTGGATTGATGACGAACCCAGGGTTCCTTATCCGTGAGTATAGTGGAGGATGGACAAACCTAAGAGGCATGACCAGCCAGCTATGATGGACGACTGATTATGTATTTAGGATGGAAAAAAAACATTTATTTTTGTGACTTTTGCTACATTCAGTTTGGGATGTAAACTATGAATGATCGTATGGATGTTTTATTTTGAAGTTTCAAATTCTGCCACGGTTTCGCTTAATTATCTACGTGTATGTGTGATTATCCAAGCATTATAACATGGATCATGACACGTATGAGATGACGCCTAGTACTCTCCTTAGTGAAGTACGGCGGGTGCACCGACCCCGGCAGGGCCGGGGTGCGGGGTGCCACACCCATAACCAGGGGAGTGTATCGTCCTAACATAATAAATTGACGGGCATACTCTGAGACTGTTGTGTTTGGTTCTTGTTTTAGCATATCAATGTCTTCAATCTGTTTTAAAAAAAGTCTTCAATCCTCTCTATGACCAAGTCCAGGGAGAGGAAAGCCCCACAGAACTCTTCTAGGAATCTTGCCCAGACTATTGGTCGTGGTAGTAGCTGGATATTAGTTCTCCACCACATGCCAGCTTTACTAATCAAAAATGGCCGAACAAGTCGTGCCCTTATTTCATCCGACACCCTTACCCTCAGAAGACGACTTTCGACTTCATACAACCATTGCTCTGCGTCCTCTGGGCTAGACTCCCCATCAAATCTCGGAATTCGTGCTTTAACTAGTTGTCGGTATTAAAATCCCATGCTTCCCGGGGTGACAGTGATGATGTCAGCATACCGGTCTGTGATGTCATCTGCACCATGTAGCGTCGGTTTTATTCGAAGTCATATCGAGACAATCGACATAACTTGAATTCATAAGTCAAGGAAAATTTCCAGTGGGCGGCAAATAGATATGGTACATATTAAATTCTGTAACACATCATCAACTAGGGTTCTTTCATTAAATCGAAACCCTAATTTCCAGTCTAGGTCATCCTAGCCTAAGGTCAACTCTCATCTAGGATCATGACTTAGATCTAAGATCAAACTTAGTTGACTAAGACCATAACTTAATTCTATATTCTGCCTGTATCTGGAGCCTCGGCTCTGATACCATCTGTAGCGCCCCGCACCCCAGCCCAGCCGGATACGATGCGCCCACCATACTTCACTACGGAGAGTACCAGGCATCAGTCCATAACATAACAAAGTCCAGAATAAAATAGGTGGAAATTCATGCTTACACGTCAACAAGTAAGCAAAACCAAGGCATAATAAAAAAACTTTTAAAATAAAAAGGTCTACGCAGCCATCATTAGTCTTACAACATGATCATAAAGTACGAAAATCCCAAAATAAATGTTTCCATCATCAATTCATAAAAAGAGATCATCAATCATAATCCTCTCTTCTAATCTCTTAAGTCGTCCACCTCTCGCGCTTCTACGGGTAAGGAACCCTAGGTTCATCTTCAATCCATTCCACTCTATTTCCTGCGGTTTATGGGAGGAAAAATAAGGGGTGAGTGACCACGTCACCAGCAAGTAAACTATAAATAATCGTGAATTAAATGGAAAGTACATACAAGAATAGAACCCCAAAATTCGGTTTAGAACATACTTGTCCTTCCTTCCAAAACCCATAAATAACCAGCTCATAACTTATCAAAGATCGTAACTTATCAAAATTCATAACAGATAACAGTTCATAACTTATTAAAAGATCATTACTCAATAAAGATCATAACTTAGGAGCTACCAAGTCATAACAACTTAGTCTAAGTATCACGTATCAATATTCGATGACTCGTTAAATGCAACATGCATGAATGTGTATGTGGGATGCATCATGATAAAAATGAAGATAAGTTCTTTCGTTCTTTCATTCAAAACATCATCGTCAACAAAACAAGAGAGTGTTCAGATCTATTCTCCTGGATCTGAGGCGGTCACTTATTTCTCTTCGAATCTATTATTCCCGGATTCGGAGCGGTCACGTCATCAATCATAATTACCAGGTCTATTCTCTCCAGGCCTGTATGATCAATATCATCATAATCAGGTCTATTCTCTCCGGGCTTGAACGGTCAATATCATCAGATCGATTAACCCTGGATCTGGAGCAGGTCCTACTGGCCAGAAAACACACGGTACCGGTGGAAAGCATTCTTTTAAAAACAGAATCTTTTCTTTAAAAACGCTTTTTCATCATTCTTTCTCATAAAACCAGTTCCATAAATCATGTAAGTGACGATGATGCAATGCATGACATGTACTATGAAATCCATGACATGATGCGTTACATACATACAAGTACAAACTCATTCTTCAGGCTAGAAAAATTTCCTGAACTATCGTCCCAATCGCGCGACCTCAAAACCACACAGTTTTGGCCAATTATCATGATTTTTCGCCACACATATGCATAAGGGTGTCTTATCTATTCCCCATATAAATTTCGTAACGTTAGGAGACGTGTAAGACCCTTAATTTATATTAATTACGAAAGAGGGTACTGCTGAATTTCGGCAGTGTTGTGTTCTTTCTTTTACTTTCCTTTAAGCCCATTAAGTTTCATCTAATTTGGGCCATCCCTGGAAAATTCTGTAGACATACCAATAATTAATGGTCACATGCCCAAACTATACAAATAAGTATATGCCCACCAAAACAAAGCCCCACAACAGGTTCTTCAACTCTGCCAAAAATTCCAGATTGTAACACCAACTTAACTTTGGTGATTACCCCTTAAAATAATAATTCTAGGCTAAGTGGTTTTCATGAAAAACACTCACATATGTCTTAAGTAAATATCATAAAAGTTTTGCAGCATTATAATAACTTTAAAGGGGTCATTTATTCTTTTTCCCAAAACGGGTACATGCTGAATTCTGGAATGACCAATTTTACTACGAATTTTATTGTGACCTAACCGTAAGTCCTTTTTTGAAAATTTCAACTCAAAAACTTAGTAAACACATAGGACTAGCATCCTACAAAAAATCAGCCCAATTGCATATTTCTAAGGTCCATTTTCGGGTCAATCATTATGTCACATAAAATCTGTTCAGTCCAGTAATTTCAGCTTGACCAGTTTTACTAAAAATGCCGTTAAAAATAAACCGTAACTCCCTTTAACGAAATTCCAACTCTCATATGTACTAAACACATAGCACTAGTGTCATGCAAAAAAATAGCTTAATTGAATACTTCTAAAGTCCCTTTTCAGGTCCTACAAAACGTCACAACAATCTGCCCTGTTCCAGTAAATCCTAATTTTGTCACTTTTCCTTACTAAAATGTCCCAACTTGAGTTGTTTGGCTTAAATACCTTATTAAACATCAAGTACACCTTTAGCATATGGTTTTGCAGATTCTACCACATTCCAAAAGTCATCTAGACATCACCTCAAAACAGATTGAATGATACACATATCATTCCTTTGACCTTGCACATCATGTTCATAATAGAATCCATTCTTGGCATAATTGGTGTATACCTACCCTACCCCCAAAACAGCCCGTTTATACACATGCAAGGGCAAATATCATATCTTCACAATGAACATATTAAGCTTAAATCATAAAGCACACATCTTGTCCACACCTTTACCCCAACAGTTACAATTCATCACAAGAACTACATTTATTCCCCCACTTTCGTCCAACCGTCCCCCGTACATGTCAAAGAAGAGATCTTTGTCACATTCACCTTAGGGTTACATCATATTCATACATAAAAATAGCAAAGAATCCATCTTTAAATAAAATCTCATACATGAAAGCCATCTTACTCATGAATCCGAAAACTTCATGCTTCAAGCTTAGTGTTTTATATCTACGATTGAAACTTAGCAACACCTAGACATTCAAGCATATACTTTCACATACAAGCCATGAGTATTTATAGTGTACTTGCCTTTCTCACACTTACACCTTTTCTTAGCTTGAAATGTGTATGAAATGGGTGAAACCTTCCTCCTCTTCACATATGAACCCCACGGTTTTGTAGGGAAAAAGAGAACAATGGTTAATCAATGTTCTTATGTGAAAGATGTAACTAAATAGAGGTTAAATGGACTCACCAAAATGGAGCTTGAGTAGTGTTCAAACCTCATAGAACTAGCACCTCTTAAAAGCTTTGAAAGCTTGGACCTAGTGACCATGGAGGTCACGGTTTATGAGCATGAAAAGGGGCAACATAAGCTTCAATCTATGTAAAATGTAGAAATTCCCTTGAAGAGTTGAGGATTTACTTACCTAGATCAAGTTTGCACTTGGGTGAATCTTGAATCCCCTTTTGTTCTCTTTGGCCATGTGCTTTTGGAGGGAGAAGAGGAAGAGACCCTTCCTTATGATAATTCTTGGAATATTTTATATGATTGAAAAGGTTTAAGGGCTCATTATTAAGGAAAGAAGGGAGATGCCCCTTTTTGCTAGGCAAGGACGGCGGTCTTAATGGTGATGGAAGGGAAATTTCCTTATGTGCAACAACACCATGATGACCTTCATTAAAAGCTTAATCATGCTTCACTTTTTGGATTGCATGAAGAATCTTAAACCATTAGTTGTTCCTTAAAGCCTAATAGCGAAAATATATGAGTGTACACTTACCCATTTATAAATTCAAGTCCATTGCATCTTATCTATGACCATAGCTTGCCCATTTTCCTATCTTAATATATATATGTGTTTATGTATGCTCAATTATTGTCCTTTAAGTACACTTTTCATGGGACTATAATCCTATAAGCCGCTTATCACAACGTAATCCACATCTATAATATAACGTATACGTATATATATATACCTCTATATATGTCCATACTATAATTGTATCATGTAACCCTAATCTCTATGAAGTTTTAAATTGCTAAACCCAAAAGTAAGTATGATTAATGATAAAGTCCCCTTGGCTTTCTCCAAAAAGAAAAGCTTGCAGTGAGGGGGGTCTCTCCCCTCCCTCCCCATGTGCAATTACTCCTTAATTAGTTTGTCCCTTCCTTATTCTTAAGTCATTTACTATTGTGATTAAATGAGTACCATAGACTAACCATGGGTTTAAACCCGGTGGTTAGGGTGCCTTTAGTACCCTCATTAAGCTTCAGTCACTCTTTAGGAGATTTAATAAGGAAGCTACTAAGTGGTTGAAGGAGATATTTCTTAGTACAATCTTAATCCCTAATTCATCCTTTCATGTGTCTTACGGTTTCTAGGAAATTTTAGAGAATTTCATATCCTTATAACAACATCACGTTGTGAGTACATCGTGCATACTTTCTTGTATAATTGCTTTAGTAAGCAATTAAGAGGTACAATTACCCTTTTCTAATAATAAAAGGCCTCTTAATGAGCTCCCCTACCCAGTGGCTAAAAGGGGAAGAGGGGTATTTTCCTCTTTTCATCTTTTTGAATCCTTAATTAGTAGGACACTTAATGCTTAGAGTAACTCTCCATGGTTTCTAACAAGAATTACTTACTTGTAGTTAAAAAGGAGCTCTACCTAATGTTCCCAGCACTCTAATCCGAAATCTGAGTAGTCTTAGGGGAAAAGTCTTAGCAACCCCCTTGTTTCATAATTCATACTTTGGGGTAATATGCTATTTCCTTTTAACACTGAAATAGACGTGTGTAAAGCAAAAATATTCTCCATTAAAAATATCGTTCCCTTCCATCACTTCCCTCGATCCCTAGATACCATACTAATTTAGGCGGGGTACAACATCTTGCATGAAAGATTTTAAACTTTATCAAATGGACGTGAAAAGTGCATTCTTAAATGGATTTATACAAGAAGAGGTATACGTGAAACAACCACCCGGTTTTGAATATTTGAAACATCCCGATCACATGTACAAACTAAAGAAGGCACTATACGGACTAAAGCAAGCACCTAGAGCATGGTATGATCGTTTTGCTACTTTCCTATTAGAAAATGGTTTTACAAGAGGCACTATAGATAATACTCTATTTTTAAAACAAGATAAATCGGATTTACTTATTATTCAAATTTATGTTGATGACATTATTTTTGGCTCTACTTCTCATAAACTTGTTGAAGATTTTGAAAATTGCATGAAATCCGAATTTGAAATGTCTATGGTTGGCGAATTGAACTACTTTCTTGTCTTGCAGATTAAACAAACAAGTAAAGGTATTCACATAAGCCAAGCTAAATATGTAAATGATATGATTAAAAAGTTCAATTTTGAGAATTTAAAACCATCCCCCACCCCTGTGAGTGTTACTACTAAATTAGATAAAGATGAACATGGTAAGGATTTTGATAATGCCTTATATAGATCTATGATTGGCTCTTTGCTATATCTTACTGCTAGTAAGCCTGATATCATGTTTAGCGTATGTATGTGTGCACATTTTCAAAGTCAACCTAAGGTGTCCCACTATAATGCGGTAAAAAGAATATTAAGCACACACCCACCTTAGGCATTTGGTATGATAAAGATTGTAACTTTAATTTGCATGCCTACACTGACGCTAATTATGGTGGATGGAGTATAGATAGAAAAAGCACGAGTGGCACTTGCCAATTTATAGGAAACTCACTTATTTCATGGTTTTCCAAAAAGCAAGCAAGCGTAGCTTTATCCACTACTGAAGCTGAGTACATGGCACTCAGTCTTTGCTGCACATAATTACTATGGATAAAACAACAACTTTCGGACTTTGAAATTACCGTAAATAAAATCTCTATATATTGTGATAGTATGAGTGCAATTAACCTATCTAAGAACCCCGTGTTACACTCTAAGGCCAAGCATATAGAAGTACGCTATCACTTTCTTCGTGATCACGTAAATAATGGTGATATTGTCATAGATCACGTATGCACAGAGGCACAAGTAGCGGATATTTTTACTAAGGCCTTAAATCAAGCCACGTACGAAAATCTTCGTTCTTAGTTAGGCATGATTTCTGCTGATTTGATTTGATTATCTTTCCATATTTACATGCATTTTTGATTGACTTTCCAAAATAAAGGGGGAGAGAATGCATGATTTAAGGGGGAGAGAGAAACTGATTGCATAAATCAAGGGGGAGCAGATTTGAAATTTAAAATTCAAAATTTGAATTTATGCATGATTGAAGGGGGAGCGATAAGATTTAAATCATGAATGTAGGTTATTTTGAAAATCATCAAAAGGGGGAGATTGTAGAGAAAAAGGGAGTTTGAGTGATTTCAAAATATATGATTTAAACGTGTTACAAAGAAATGCATGACATATTTTATGACGTGACATGCACTTGCATAAAACTTGCCTTATATAGTTCGTATATAATGTTGCGTACTAACGAGCCATGAATCTTTAAAGCTTACATCAAATGGCAAGCATTTATTGTGTTTGAACTATTTTCAGGTGCCACCATTAATGAACTAAACTAGTTCATTAAGTGAAGTACTTAGTTAATTAAACTAAGTAGTTCATTAAAGGAAGCTATATTTGGAAAAGGCACAAAGGCAACAAGTTGAAGAAAGGAAAGTTCTCCACTCCCTCTCCACACATATCACACGCCAATTTATATATATATATTCCAACGTACTACCGACACGTTATATATTTTACGTACGTACGTTAACGTCACACCATTATACTTAACTCATATTTATGAGTATATTCAGGTCTTATATCGTATAATATATGTCATGGTGATGACAAATTTATTAAGACACGTTAAAAGGTTTTAAACCGAAAATTGTCGTATCGGATGAATACCGAAACTTTGCCAACGTGTTACGTACTTGCCATAAATAGATGGCCATCCCCTACACTTCAAAAATGACCACAAATTTCGTGGCTTACATGATATGTACAGCCATAGAATCATTCCATGTTGGCACACACAAATCACCCCACATTAAGGCCAAATTGTGGAGATTCCAATTTGAATTTTGTCACATGGTTTAGGCGCCACTTTAATCAGCCTTATGAGATGAATATAAAATTTTAATTTATGTATATTATGTATAATATTTATAACATGTGCACAAAGTTGGAATTTAATTAGAGAAAAATCGGGTAATCGATAAACATCGAAAATTCGGTTTTCTATGTACACGACACATGGAACATTTTTGGCATGGCATATAACATGTATCTAGACACTTTTTACATACTTCATACATTTTAAAGTTTTCTAGAAAATTCAATTAAGGGCTGATTGGAATATAGCATATGTGTATAATTAAATGTGCACTATTTTACAAGTTTGCAAAAATAAAATTCAGCACATGCTCTATCTTCATTTCACACGCCTATACCAGCCATGATGGAGCATATGTGGAGCTTTGTTGGCATATTGATTGGCCAAGAATGAAGCATACAATGTTGGTGACATAAAGAAAGGAACTACAAAAGGTAACTTTTCAAATTTTGTCACAATTGTGACACATGCTGAAAATTCAGCATATGTGTATATGGCTGGCCGAAATTCTCCCTTTAATGAGCCATATTTTGTTGTCTTGAATAATGTGGATTGATTGGAAGATAATATGGAAGCGTTTTGAATATTCTATGGAAACAAATAAGGTGATATTTTCAAACATCACACATGCTGAAACTTGCAGCATGTGTGGATGTATGTTGGCCGATTTTTAGGCCTCATTGGTGAGCAATTTTTATTCCAAAATTGATGAAAATATTGTGTACTAAATGATGATTGATTTCTGGGATTAAATCAAAGTAAACTTTGTAATATTTTGAATAAAATGCAAGTGTTACACATGCTGAAATTTCAGCATGTGCAAGAAAGAATATGGCCGAATTTTTGGAAGAAATGTGTGACAATTTGTTCTCCAAATTATGTGGAATTGATTGTGAGAAAATTGGCAATGTTTTTGTGATTATTTTGGCACATGTTTTAAGTGTTATTCTCAGGTTTATACAGTCATCAAATGATGACAACCTTCAACCAATCAATGAGTGCCAAGTAAGCAAGAGCTTAACGATCATCCAATGAGGAGATGCCAAGTAAGCAAAGACATGTCACAATGATGCCATATACTCTTCCAAGGACTTAGAAGGTAATTTTCAAGAGCGGAAGAGCATCAGAGGGGGGCATCCACATTGTTAAAAAGGAAGGAAGAGAGCAAAAACAAAAACAAGAACAAGTCTTGCAATTTGAAAGATCAAAAATGTGTTCTAGCCTTCTCTTCTACACTCTCTTTCTTTCTTCTCTCTAAAAGCCTATTGTACTTATATTCATATACTTGAATAGGCTTCATATAGTCCACCACATATTCTTTAGCATTGTAAAAGATTGATCAAGGTGTGATCAATCTTGCACTTGCAAGGTGGTGGTGTTCGTGACAATTGTATTATCATACAAGGTTTGTAAAGGGTTGGAGTTGGTGTGTAACTCTATCAACCCTGTGGTAAGGTGTTCTTTATGTTGTGTGATTAGTGCTAACCGAGGAAGGTGTCCTCGAAGACTGGAGTAGGTTGTCTATAACCGAACCAGTATAAAATTTCTGGTGTCATTTACTTTCAGCACTTACTTTTTGTTTCAGCAATGTTTATCGTTTTTAATCACGTTTGTAAAAATAGTAAAAGAATTTCAAAAATTATGAAACTTTTCCGAATCATATCCATACGCCTCAAGGTTCTTTTGGCATAAGTTTCAACCCTTTTGGATAAGTATAAGTCATCCAAACGTCCAACATTCTGAGACTAGTGCAGTCTGATTTTCAGGCTTGCAAAGGTTAAGACTTTGATCGTATTTGACTAACTTCCTAAAAGAATTTTTTCAAAACTGTTTCAACCCAATTAAATATAACTAATAAGAGGTTAGTCATTAAATTTTCAGAGCATTTGGAGTTACGGATAAATAGGAATTAATTTTTCAAATCAGACTACCGTTTATGGCAGATTTGCGCAATCTGACCACCAACAATTTTTCAAGGGGTTAGAGGTTGAATTTTAATCTGAAAGTTTTAGGAGATACTCAGAACATCTGATACTATGTTCTCTCCAAATTTCAGAATTTTTGAAGACCTGTAACCCAGTTTTCAAAATGTTTTAAAACTGGTCCTGAAAACAGAAACTGTTTTCAGAAGTTGAGTTCTTGGTTTAAAACTATTTTAAAAACCACATTTTCCGCACCAACTATTCAACCCCCCCCCCTTCTAGTGGTGCCTTGCAGATCCTACACCTAACCTTTTGTGAAGGACGTTTGGAAGGTGGAATTGTTGGAGCCCACGTCTTGCACGCATCAAATTGGTATCAGAGCCAGGTTACTTTATTCCACCATCTATCATTTCCTTTTCGTTTGAGTCTAGTCATTTCAAGTTCAGTTGTGTCTTTCTTCTACCCCTAATTCTACACGTCTTGCATTTCATACAAAAAACGTCCAGGTTTGTTTGAGTTCTTTGCATTTTGTTGAGTCCTGTTTTTCATCATTCTAGCATCCTTGTTGATTCTTGTCATAGTGTCACGTCTCATTCATCTAGGGCATCAAACATCTGAGTTTTAAAATTCAAACCTGAACAATTAGGGTTTGTGCAAGTAGGCTACATTCAGCTCTTTTTTTTATTACAACCATCAACCTATAAAGCTACCTCGGTTTCACATCATCTTGTTGCTACCGAAGCTTTTAGTTGGTGATGATTATATGCATTTTGTGATTCACATTGTGTTTGATTTCATGCTTTAAGTCAAGTTAGTCCTACGTGTGTTTTGTAGAGAAAAAGGGGTTTGAGTGATTTCAAAATATGTGATTTAAATGAGCATGGCATAAAACGTGCATGATATACACAAACGTGTGCATGATACACATGTATGCATGATACATTGTTTATTACTTGCCTTATTTAGCTCATATATAATCTTGCCGTACTAACAATCCATGAAGCGTTAAAGCTTACATCATATGGCAAACATTTGTTGTGTTTAAACTATTTTCAAGTTCCACCATTAATGAACTAAACTAGTTCATTAAGTGAAGTACTTAGTTAATTAAACTAAGTAGTTCATTAAAGGAAGCTATATTTGGAAAAGGCACAAAGGCAACAAGGCTAAGGAAGGAGAGTCTCCTCCTCCTCCCCTTATTAAATATACACGCCATACATATATATATATATATAAATATATTTTCAGATTTTTTTTAAAAAAGGCACATGCACATGTATTCCAACGTACTACCGACACGTTATATATTTTACGTACGTACGTTAACGTCACACCATCATACTTAACTCATATTTATGAGTATATTCAGGTCTTATATCATATGATATAAGTCATGGTGATGACAAATTAAATACGACACGTTAAAAGGTTCTAAACCGAAAATTGTCGTATCGGGCGAATAACGAAACTTCGCCAACGTGTCACGTACTTGCCTTAAATAGATGGCCAGCCCCTACACCTCAAAAATTATCAAAAATTTCGTGCCTATGGTAATATTTTTAGTCAAAAACTCTTTCCATGTTGGCACACACAATCACCCCATATTAAGGCCAAATTGTGGAGATTCCAATTTTAATTTTGTCACATGTTAATGGTGCCACTTTAGACCAGCCAAATGCTGAGATTTAAAGTATATATTATATATATTATGTGTAACATAATATATATAACATGTGCAAAAAGTTGGAATTTAATTAGAGAAAAATCGGGTAATCGATAAATATCGGAAATTCGATTTTCTACGTACACAATGCATGGAACATTTTTGGCACATCATATGACACGTATCTAGACACTTTTTACATATGTCATACATCTTAAAGTGTTCTAGAAAATTAAATTAAGGGCTGATTAGAATATAACATGTGTGTATTATTAAATGTGCACTATTTTACAAAGTTAGCAAAAATAAATTTCAGCACATGCATATACATGTATACACGCCTATTCCAGCTGAGATGGAGCCTATGTGGAGCCTTGTTAGCATATTGATTGGTCAAGAATCAATCATACAATGTTGGTGAATTAAAGAAAGAAGCTACAAATGGTAAGGTTTCAAACTTTGTCTCATTTGAAACACATACTGAAAATTTCAGCATGTTGAAATATGGATGGCCAAAATTTTCAATTAAAATGCAGATATTTGGTGTCTTGAATTATGTGAGTATTTGGAAGATATTTTGGAAGCATTTTGAATAAGTTTCAAAGCCATAAAGTGTGATATCTTATATATCACACATGCTGAAATTTTTCAGCATGTGTACAATATGTCTTGGCCGAATTTATGGTCATAAGGGTGTCCAAATTTCATTTCCAATTTGATAAGGATATTTGCCATCAATTGATGATTTATTTTAAAAAGAAAAATCAAAGAAAAATGGAAGTATTTTGAACTTTACCACCATGTATCACATACTGAAAATTCAGCATGGTAATCACTCATTATGGCCGATTTTTATCCTTGTGTTGGAGGAATTTTGTCTTGCAAAATTTATGTGACAATCTTGTGTATTATGGAAATTATTCTATGTTGATTTTGGCATATGTTTTGAGTGATATATTCAGATTTTTCCAAGTCATCAAATGATGACAACATCCAACCTATCATGAAGTGCCAAGTAAGCAAAGATTAAATGATCATCCAATAAGGAGGTGACAAGTAAGCAAGACCATGTCACATTGATGTCTTACATTCTCTCAAGGACTTAGAAGGCAATTTTCAAGAGGGGAAGGACCAAGGGGGACGGCTGCATATGTGCATAAAAGGAAAGAAGATGAGCAAAAACAAGACAAGAACAAGCATTGCATTTTCAAGAGATCAAAAATGTTAGCCTCTCTTCTTCTACTCTCTCTTTCTTTCTTTTTCTTGAAAGCCTATTGTACTCATATTTTCAATCTTGAATAGACTTGTTATAGACCACCACATATTCTATATCTTTTTAAAAGATTGATCAAGGTGTGATCAATCTTCATTCTTGCAAGGTGGTGGTGTTCGTGCGAATTGTATTCATCGTACAAGGTTTGTAAAGGGTTGGAGTTAGTGTGTAACTCTATCAACCCTGTGGTAAGGTGTATTGCGTGTGTGTGACTAGTGTGAACCAAGGAAAGTGTTCCTTGAAGACTGGAGTAGGTTGTTTATAACCGAACCAGTATAAAATTCTCGGTGCCATTTACTTTCAGCATTTATTTTCTTTTACTGCACAGTTTACTCTTTTTGTTTATGTTCGTAAAAATAGTAAACGAATTTCAAAAATTACAAAAATTTTCAGAAACAATGTCACACGTCTTAGGGTTAATTTGGCATAAGTTTCAATCCTTTTGGATATGTATAAGTCATTCAAACATCCAAAGATCTGAGACTAGTGCAGTCTGATTTTTAGGCTTGCAAAGGTTGAGACTTTGAGTGTATTTGACTAAATTCCCGAAGGAATTTTTCAAAACTGCTTCAACACATTTAAATACAAAATATAAGGGGTTAATGGTTAAATTTTCAGAGCATTTGGAGTTGTGTACAAATAGGAATTAATTTTTGAAAACAGTGTACCGTTTCTGGCAGATTTGCGCAATCTGACCCCCAACAATTTTTGAAGGGGTTAAAGGTTGAATTTAAATTTGAAATTTTTAGGAGACCCTCATAACATCTGAGGCTAAGTTTTCTCCAAATTTCAGAATTTGTGGAGACCTATAACGTGGTTTTAAAAATGTTTTAAAACTGATCCTGAAAACAGGATCTGTTTTCAGAAGTTAAGTTGTTTAGTGTTAAACAAATTTTAAAAACACACTTTCCGCACCACATATTCAACCCTCCCTTCTAGTGGTGCCTTGCAGATCCTACATGTTTGTCTTCACAACCCATTTTCAACATCAACAGAACCCTAATTCCATCCAACACCCACGGCCCAAACCAAAAACACCCAACCCGATCCTAAAACTCACCAACCAGATCCCAAACCACCTTATCAAAAAGCCCAAACCCAATTTTGCCAAAAAAAAATCAGAATCAAAAGTTCCCAACTCATTCGAAAAAAACCGAACCCTAGAATTTGAATTTTGTTCAAATTCTGTACTACAACCATCCATTATCCAAATTAACCGCACAAATCCTCAATTACCAACCCAAATAGCCATATATACCGTACAATCAATTCACAAAACCCCAATCCCGCAAATACCCAAAAACATCCAAAACCCTAAATTAAAAACCCTAAACCTAATCCCAATTCCGCCCAACCCCAATTTCCCTCACTTTCCAAGGTTATTTTGTTGCAATTCAACGTTACAAACAGCAATTTAAAGTCATTGCACTAATCTGCCCAAAAACAAAAAATCTGAGTGCAAAATGCATGAAATTCCAATTCTGCCCCTAGTCAAAAAAAGAAGAAGAATCTGAACCTTGCTTACGTTGAAATAGCAAGGAAGGGAAGAAAAATAAAAGAACAAGAGAAAAGAAAAAGGGCAAAACGTTTGTGCATTACTTGAAAATTTTGGGTGCAATTTAAAAACCTTGGATACTGTATCCCGCTTTTGCTACACACAACCGTCCTCCCCACATCTCAATCTCCTTATCCTGCTCTTCATGAACCAATCACACACTCGGTTGCTCGATTATTGCATGACTTGAACCATTTTGTGAATAGTAAGTGCATAGAATCAAAATTAACTAAAGATTGCCACGGCAACCCTTAGTTCATCTTTGGTTCAGCCTTATACATCAATTTTGGTTGCTTATTTTCTTTGAATCTTAGTAGAAAGTTCAAGTTTTTTTCCATTTTACTTGATTCTGTTTTGATACTACTTGGTGCAACTTGAAAACAAACGGGAGAAACAAGTGGAGATCATTGTAATTTGGAGAAGCATTGGCAAAACACTTTCTTAATTGAACACTTTGAGCCTTCTTAACTTCAGGTTATCCAAGAAACAAAGTGGTAAGAGAGTGGTAAGAAGAGAAAGAGGAGTGTTCATATTTTGTTTTTACTAATCACTTAACATTTGTTTATCTTTGTGTTAGTTTTGTTCTTTCCTTTTTCTTTTTGTTTTCGTTTAAATTCCTTAGGTAACATGGAGAGCAGCACTCATTCCACTTCTAGCAAATCAAAGGAAGCCGAGACCTTGTACAACACGCAACAACAAATGCTAGAGATGCTTAAGAAACTCATGCATGACAATGAGGTAATCAAGCATCGATTGGAGGATGTTGAACGGAGCTACAAAACGAGTGACGGCCAAGGCACAAGCAGGGCCATTCCCCTACAACAACCTAGGCGTCACCCCCTAGAAGAAGTTGAGGATGACAACCTTAGACCACCACACATTCAGGCAAGAAGGTTTTTTCCTCCAACACAGCCAAGAAGGTACGCTCCAAGAAGGTACAATGATGATTATATTCCATTTGAGCATGATGATTATGACTTTGATGACCACCCTCCCCGTGGTTACCAAAGACGCCAAAATCCCCTTCTCCCGCAAGATGATGATTTTTTCACAACAAAAATAAATATTCCCACGTTTTATGGTAAAAGTAATGCGGAAGAATATTTGGAATGGAAAACAAAAGTGGATCTAATCTTTTCTTCTACCAATTACAGTGAATTACAAAAAGTGAGGTACGCTTCTATTGAGTTTTCTGGTTATGCACCAAATTGGTGGACAAATTTGTGTCAAAATAGAACTAAGACAAGGCAACCGCCAATTGCCACTTGGGAAGAAATGAAGTTTGAAATGAGACAACGTTTTATCCTAAACAATTATGAGAGTTCTATTTTCATAAGTTTGCAAAACTTACGACAAGGTTCCAAAAGTGTAGACGAGTATTACAAAGAGTTAGAAATTTTGTTGGAAAGGTCTAACTTGCAGGAACCCGAAGAAGCCACTAAGGCTCGTTTCTTACATGGTTTAAACAGGGAGATTGCGCAAAGGGTTGACCTTCAACCTTATCTCGACCTCACAACCATGGTCCATATGGCTGAAAAGATTGAACACCAACTAAAGGTACGTAGTTTTCCTAATTTCAATTCCACTTATCTTACTAATCAGTCTTCATCAAGGTTTTCCAGCAAGCCTTCAAGAACGGGAAGTTCACGGCCTACAGGAGGCCAAACACGTGAACAAGGTGCATCACAAAGGATGGACAATCGTGTGCAGTCCACACAAAGGCGAGATTACCACACCCAACAAAAGGCTCCTACCGAAAATTCTTCTGATCTCTCAAACAAGTTTAGGGACATTAAATCCTATAAATGTCAAGGACGTGGTCACATAGGAAAAGAGTGTGCTAATGCAAAATGAATCATGTTAATTGAGGAAACAAACGAATATATGTCTAAGTCCGAGCATGAAAACGAATCTAAGCATGATAATGAAATTGAACCTGAAGAAGATCTAGGCGCATTAGATGATTTTGACACAAAGGAGTTTCTTGTTGTGCGTGGAGCTTTAAATGCATATCCAAAATTAGATGATCACGAACAATATAGAGAAAACATTTTCCATATTTATTGCATGATAAATGGTAAAGTGTGCACCATGATCATTGATTCTGTTTCTTGTGCGAGTGTGGCTAGCATTGAATTGGTAAGAAAACTGAATTTGCCTATGACTAATCATCCGCATCCTTACAAACTTGCATGGTTAAATGATTGCAGTGAAGTTAGCGTAAGTAAACAAGTTTTGATTTCTCTTAGCATTAGTAGTTACAAAGATGATGTTTTATGTGATGTTGCACCAATGCATGCTAGTCGTATCTTACTTGGTAGGCCATGGCAATTTGATCGACATGTGACATATGATAGATATTTGAATAGTTATTATTTCAAGTTGAATGGCAAACTTTACAATTGCATGCACTTCCACCACACAAAGTCCACGAGGATCACCAACGCATGTCTAAGTCTAGGGCCGATACTAAGGAAAAAGAAATTGAGAGAAAATTCGTGGAATGCATGAAAAGTGAGAACAAAAAACAAGAGAGCAAGGAAAAAGAGGTAGTACCCATAGGAGTCACCGAGTCCAAAAAAAATTGTGGGTATTTTGCAAAGAAAAGAGAGGTCACATGAGCTCTTTATAGCAACTAAACCGTCCTCATTCTCATTCCTAAGGTGTGTCACCTTTCCGTAGAAGAACTCCCACCAAACTTACCTACCACAGTTGCGTCCCTTATCCAAGAGTACGAAGTTCTATTTCCCTCCGAGACACCATCCGGATTACCACCCATTAGAGGAATAGAACACCAAATCGATTTCGTCCTAGCAGTCGTGTTACCAAATCACCAAGCCTATCGAGCCAACCCCGTAGAAACCAAGGAAATCCAAAGGCAAGTAGAGGAGCTCCTAGCAAGTGGACAAGTCCGAGAGAGCCTAAGTCCATCAGCCGTACCTGTCATTTTAGTACCCAAAAAGGATAGAACTTGGAGAACGTGTACTGATTGCCGTGCCATAAACAAAATTACCGTCAAGTATAGGTACCCCATACCTAGGCTGGATGATATGTTGGATATGTTTCACGGATCTAAATTCTTCACCAAAATTGACCTTAAGCAGGGATACTTCCAGGTACGCATTAGAGAAGGGGACGAATGGAAGACTGCATTCAAAACCAAGTTTGGGCTCTATGAGTGATTAGTGATGCCCTTCGGGCTTACCAATGCCCCTAGCACCTTTATGAGGCTAATGATTGAAGTCTTACGAGCGTTCATAGGACGATTTGTTGTTGTTTATTTTGATGATATCCTAATCTATTCCCAAACCATAGAAGATCATCTTGACCACATTAGGGCCGTTTTTGACAAACTTAAGCAAGAACAACTTTACGCCAACTTTAAGAAGTGCTCTTTTTTTTTGGAACGAGTAGACTTCCTAGGATTTGTCATTTCGGCTGAGGGAGTAGAGATGGATGAGGAAAAGGTTAGGTCAATTGTGGAGTGGCCTATAGCTAAGGATGTAGGGGAAGTTCGCAGTTTCCATGGACTTGCAAGTTTTTATAGACGCTTTGTCAAAGATTTTTCTTCCATAGCTGCACCCCTAAATGAAATTGTGAAAAAAGATGTGCCTTTTAGGTGGGAAGAGCCGCAACAACATGCATTTGATGAGCTTAAACGTAGGCTAACCACTGCACCCACACTTAGGCTACCAAACTTTGACAAGACTTTTGAGATCGAATGTGATGCAAGTGGAGTGGGTATAGGTGCAGTTTTGACCCAAGGTAAGAAACCCATAGCCTACTTTAGTGAGAAGTTGAAAGATGCTGCATTGAATTGCTCTACCTATGATAAGGAACTTTATGCCCTCGTGAGATCCGTACAAACTTGGAAACACTATCTTCAACCTAAAGAGTTTGTGATCCACACTGAACACAAAAGCATTATCTTAAAGGGCAAGGAAAGTTGAACAAGCGACATGCCAAATGGGTAGAGCACATAGAACAATTCCATTACGTGATTTAGTACAAACAAGGAAAGGACAATATAGTTGTTGATGCCCTCTCTAGGAGATACACATTAGTTACTACATTATCCTTACACTTTTTAGGCTTCGAATCACTTAAGGAATTGTACCCAAATGACCATGAATTTGGCACCATTTTTGAGGTATGTAAAGAGGCACCATTTGGGAAATTCTACATACATGAGGGTTAGCTTTTCAAAGAACATAAGTTGTGTGTTCCCCAATTATCCCTACGAGAACATTGACTAGAGAAGCCCATGGGGGAGGTTTAATGGGTCATTTAGGAGTGTTCAAAACCCTTGAGACTCTTAAGGAACATTTCTATTGGCCCCACATGCATGTAGACGTCGAAAGGTTATGTGGTAGTTGCATCACTTGCAAGCAAGCTAAATCCAAGTCCCAACCAAATGGCCTTTACACGCCTTTACCTGTCCCTGATTCCCCTTGGATTGACATTTCCATGGACTTTGTTTTAGGACTTCCTAGGTCTCGAGGAGGGCGCGATAGCATTTATGTTGTTGTTGATCGATTTTAAAAGATGGCACATTTCATTGCATGTAGGAAAGTTGATGACGCCACACTTGTTGCTGATTTGTTCTTGAAAGAAATCGTGAGATTGCATGGCATGCCATGTACAATTGTAAGTGATAGAGATACGAAATTTTTGAGTCATTTTTGGCGCGTTTTGTGGGCTAAACTTGGTACACAATTGTTGTTTTCAACCACTGCACACCCACAAACTGATGGACAAACTGAAGTCATTAATCGTACTCTTTCTCAACTTTTGCGTGCCATTTTGCAAAAACATATTAAACATTGGGAAGATTGTTTACCATATATCGAATTTGCATACAATAGGAGTGTCCATCATGGTACCTTCCATAGTCCATTTGAAATCGTGTATGGTTTTAACCCCTTGTCTCCCCTTGATTTGCTCCCTATTCCCGTGCATAAACGTTCAGGTCCTGATGGTAAACAAAAAGCAGAAAAGATAAAGAAACTGCATGAACACGTTAAAACACAACTTGAAAAGAAAAACAAAGCCTATGAAAGACGAGCTAACAAACATCGAAAACGAGTTGTGTTTAAACCTGGTGATTTAGTGTGGTTACATTTGCGCAAAGAAAGATTTCCCAATGAGCGAAAGTCAAAACTGTTACCTCGGGGAGATGGACCATTCAAAGTTTTAAAACGCATAGGTGACAATGCATACATCCTTGATCTCCCTGAAAGGTATGGTTCTATTTCCCCTACTTTTAATGTTGCTGACCTCACCCCTTTCACAGATGACCTTTTTGATTCGAGGACGAATCCTCTTGAGGAGGGGGGATTGATGAGGATCAAGGGTCTAATGAGGATCAAGGATCCCATCAAAAGGTCAAGGGCCCTATGACAAGAAGGAGGGCAAGGGAACTTTGTCATCAAGTTGGAACCTTCTTGTATAAGCATGTACAAGATGAACCTAAGGTTCCATGGGTTCATTTCATTGAACCCACCTTTTGAGCATTATGAGTGTGCGTGTGTTCCTTACTTTGAATTTTGTCTTGTTTTCTTGTGATCTTTTTTTTATGTGTTTGCTTTGTAGGTAAATTAGGTACATGGAAGATCCAAATGAAATGGAGGCCCAAAAAGACCAATGTAGCCGTGTGTTGAAAAAAGGGAGACAAAAGGAATGTTGTCTTGAAGAGAATGTTTGTCTCCACAAAGACAAATTCAAATATGTCCAAGATGGAATCCTCTTTTCAAACTTGAACTCAAAATCATCTCCAAAGATCAAAAGGGGCCAGCCATTTTTGAAGTGCAAGGATGAAGACCAAATTGAAATCAAACTTGAAGTTAAACTTGAATTTAAATTCAACAATGATTTGAATTCAAGTTTCAACCAATTGGAGACTTAAATTTCGAGAAGAATTCATCCTATATCTCCAGCCAAGAACACGCCATCTTGAAGGATAAAGGAAGGATAGATTCCAATTCAAATTGAATCCAAGTTTAAATTCGAAATTCAAACTCAATTTGAATTCAAACTTCAACTATTATTTGAATTCAATTCCAGCCAGCTTATCATCATCAAATCAGATTTTCTAGTCTCCATTCCTCAACAAGACATGGCTGGAATGATGAGAGAAGGATAGACAACAAAGAAATTCAAGGTGCACTCAAATTCAAACTCAACTTGAATTCAAACTCCACCCAACTTTTGAATTCAAGTTCAACCCCATCTTACTCATCAAATCAGCTCTCCAACGCCTCAATTGATGACCAAATACACAGCTGAACAAAGGAGGAATTCAACCGATTTTTAGCTAGGATTTTCTAGTTATTTTTGAATTCAAACATTTAGCAAATTGAAGTTCAATTCAAATGTTTTCTCTAGCTATTTCTTTTAGATAAAATCTGGTTATTTTAAGTGTCTTTACCCTTTGGCCGATTTATAACACAACTTTTGGATGAATAACAATTCTTGATATTTTCTTCACTTATTGTGAGTCTTTGTTTTCTTGGTTTTGCATTAAAAACCTAAGTTAAGATCCTTCAAAGTTGAGCATTTTGGAGGTGTTGCCATTGCTTAAAGGTGCTGTCCAGAAGGGCCGTATTGGTTTGCCTGATCAGCGACCATCTTGAAGTGTTGGTCTTGCTCATTTGATCCACATGTTTTTATCACCAAGGAAGCAAGGGGAAGTCTTCTTTCTTTTGCCTAACCCTTTGTGAAGGACGTTTGGAAGGTGGAATTGTTGGAGCCCACGTGTTGCACGCATCATCTAGTATGATCATCAACAAATGTAATAAACCATTTAGCTCCATCGATGTTTGAGATTCTTGAAGGGCCCCAAACATCATGGTGTATTAAGTTAAACGCAAAAGAAACAAAATAAGGTTTGCCAGGATAACTGCAACTACAACTGTGGCGCCCCGCACCCCGGCCCCGCCGGAGTCGGTGCACCCATCGTACTAAGGAGAGTACTAGGCGTCGTCCCATACGTATCATGGTCCATGATATAATGCATGGATTTTCGCGCTTACACTCAAATAAGTAAGCAAAACCGTGGCAGAATTTAAAACTCCAAATTAAAATCATCCACACGATCATTCATAGTTTACATCGCAAATCAAAAGTATTGAGAGTCACAAAACAAGTATTTTCCATCTCAATTATGTCATCAGTCATCAATCATAGATGGTCGGTCATGTCTCCTAAACTCGTCCACTCCTTGCTGCGCTCATCGGTAGGGGACCCTAAGCTCATCCTCAATCCACTCTACTTTATTCCCTGCAGCCTCTGGGAGGAAAAATAGGGGGGTGAGTGACAAAGTCACCAGCAAGTACACCATAAAAAAAAGTGCATTAAATGGAAAGTACACCCAAGAACCAAATCCCCAAAAATTTGTTCTCTTACCATCATACCTGTCTTTCCATTCAAATGCCACCAAGGGAATAGAATCATCACTTAATCATAAAGGGAATAAGATCATAACTTACATAACAACAACAATAAGATCGTAACTTAGGTAACGAAAGATAACAAGGTCATAACCTAAGTAACATTACATCTAGCATTTAGCTAATATCTCACCCTTCCATCACTCCGTCCAATACTCGATAAGGATCATCACTTAATGTAGCAAGATCATAATTTAAGAAAAATCATCACCCACAGCAGAACATAACATTAAAAGACTATAACTTTTATTGATGAATACCACAACAAGGATAATCACTTAGAGATGTCATACTTAGGGTCTGCGAGGTCATCACAACTTAAATCTCATGAGTCGCTACATGAATGTAACATGCATGCATATGTACGTGTGATGCATTGAGATGAAAATGGAAATATAATCTTTCATGCTCTTCTTTTAAATCATCATCGTCGTAAAACAATAGAGTGTTCAGATCTATCTTCCCGGATCTGAGGCGGTAACGTCTCCCCTTCGAATCTATTATTCCCGGATTCGGAACGGTAACGTCATCTACTGGTGTTCAGATCTATCTTCCCGGATCTGAGGCGATAACGTCTGCCCTTCGAATCTATTGTTCCCGGATTCGGAACGGTAACGTCATCTACTGGTGTTCAGATCTATTCTCCCGGGTCTGGCGGGTTCTTACTGGCCAAGTTCATACTCACACACGGTACCGGTGGGGAATCATTCTTTTCAAAAATCATCTTTTGAAAATGCTTTTCATCTTTCTTTCTCATAAAAGACATGCTGTAAATCATGTACGTGACGACGATGCAATGCATGACATGCATTATGCGACTCGTAAACAAATGCATCATAACATGCACGGACGGAGTTGTCTCTTAAACTGAAAAAAACTGTCCAGCAATCACATTCTTGTTCATACAGCCTTGTGCTCATCAATTCGTGCTCATATTCATAAACCCATGTCATACATATGCATAATGAAGCCTTAGACACATGCTATAAAAATTTCGTAACATTCAGAAATGTCTAACGACCTCAAAACACCATACTATCATCAAAGGTACTGCTGAAATCAGCAGGGCAGTACCGTCGTGGGTCATAAAACCTTATTCATTTTGATCCATCACCTAGAAAACATATCTAACACACCGAGGAACAATATTCATAAGGCTAAACATCACATTTTAGCTTAAATGAGCAAGATCAAAGCCTTACAACTTATGACAATAAAATGTCCTGTTTTCCAGTTTTGTACACTAACTTCAACTCAGTTGTCAACTATCAAAAAGGTAGTTTCATACTGGTTTCTTTACATGAACCTGTACATATATGCCTTAGGTAATTACCATAAAAATTCCAAGGCAATCCAATAAGTCAAAGGGGTCATCTAGTTACTTTCCCAAAATGGGTAAATGCAGAACCTGGAATGAGCAGTTATATCACGAATTGAATTGTGACCAAACCACAACTCCTTTTACCAAGATTCTAACTCACAGATGTCATACACACATCAAAATATCATCATGTCAAAACTCAGCTCATTTGCACATTCCTAAGGTTCATTTTCAAGCCACACACCGTACTACTCAAAACTGTCCTGTTCCAGCAACTCTGTTTGAACAGTTTAACCAAAAATTTCATTAATAATAATTCACAACTCCTTTTATCACAATTCCACCTCTCAAATTTCATATACACATAAGGCTATCACCATACCAAAAATTAGCCAATTTGAACTCTCCTAAGATTCATGTTCAGGTCGTTCAACATAACACATAAATCTGTCCAGTTCCAGTACTTCTGTTTGACCACTTCTTACTAAAAACTTCATTAAGGACAAACCACAACTCCTTTTATTGAAATTCTAACTCACACATTTCATATACATATGAGGCTAACATCACACCAAAAATTAGCCAATTTGAATACTCCTAAGATTAATTTTCAGGTCATGCAATACGTCACACTGTTCTTCCCAGTTCCAGTAATTTCTTCTTGAGCAGTTTTACCAAAAGATTTATTAAAAATAAACCATAACTCTTTTTACTGCAATTCCAACTCTCACTTGTACTACACCTACAGAGATAGTGTCATGTCAAAATTTAGCTTAATATAACACTTCTAAGGTTCGTTCTCAAGTCACACGTTCAGCAACACAAATCTGCCAGCTCCAGTAGTTTCAGCACTTCTTCACCTTTTTATTGTTCAAGCGTTCTTCAACCAACTTCATTTATTAAGATGACTTACTATACATCAACTACACATTTAAACATAGTTATTTCAAGTCTCATAACTCATTTTAGGCTACAAATAACTCATACCAACAGTCTTGCCATTTACGCTTAGAACATGTCACTTTTCATACCAACACTTTTCTTTACATCAACTAAGTTCATGTCTTGTTCTTAGAATCTTCAACTAAGATTATAACTTAAAAATGGCTAGTCATTCAAGCATGCACTTCACAAATAAGGCAAGATTGGCTAGAGTATACTTGCCTATTTGAACCTTAGAGCTCTTCCTTAGCATGAGTCTTGGTTGAAATAGAGTGAAGTCTTCCTCCAACTTTACTTATAGCCCACGGTTTTGAGAGGAGGAAGAAGAATGGCATTAGTTACTATCTTAAAAAAGAAACAACTTCATTGGGAATATGATTTCCTTACCAAGATGAAACTTGAATGGGGCTTGAAATGGATTTCAACCATCAAGATGTTAGATCCTCCTAGTGGCTTGACAAATCTTCTCCTAAAAATCATCTTGGGTGTCACGTTTTTGGGGCAAGACAAGAGGGATACCAATGTGAGTTTCATTCTTTGAAACATAGAATTCACTTAGAACACTTAGCATGTACTTACCTAGATGAGTTCTTGAGCTTGAAGATCTTGGTTTTCTTGGCTCAACTAGCCGTGTACTACAAAGGAGAAAATAGGAAGGTCTCTTTTGCTCCATTGTGACTTCTTGAGACTTGAGAATAAGAGAGAGTTCTAGGATGTTCATGGAATGAATTTTTCCTCCTTGTCTAAGGCTTAGCCGTGGGTGATGTTGGGAGGGGAAGCGATTCTCTAAGCTAATTAACCTTGGTTTCTTTTAACTAACCAAGGTTTCTTTAAGGCAACTATAGTTACTTTTTGTCAACTATAGTTACTTTATGCCAACTATAGTTACTTTATGCCAACTATAGTTACTTTATGCCAACTATAGTTACTTTATGTCAACTATAGTTACTTTATGGCCAACCTTGGTTACTTTACCCAACTAGAGTTATTTTCTTAACCTTGTAGTAACATTAAGTAACTATGGTAATCTTTCTTGGTCAACCATGGGGGGCGGTTTTTAGGCTTAGGTTGACTCCTTTACCCTGCTTAATTTTTCTTATATGAAGAGTTATGTGGAGAATTGTCCCCTAATTAATTGATAGTTCCCCCTTTTCTTGTTTTAACATAAAATTAGGAAATTCTTAATTCCTCATGGCTATAGGGCCGAAACTTTGTAGTAGTTAGGGAAAAAATTGTCCACTACTTACCACTCCTTAATTTCTTTTTGGGCTTATTTTAAGACGGCCCTCAAAATTATTATCTCTTATAATTTTGGGAAAAACCCTTTAAGGCCCTTTTTAAACCTTGTGGCCGAAATTTTCTTAAGCATTTGGGAATGAATTGGCCACTTCATATAGTCCCTAACTCACGCTTGAATTGATTATATCATTTCCTTATCATCCTAAAATAAAAGAATCACTAAGGAAACTTAGTGAAAGACGCTTGAAGGATACCACTTTATTAATTCACTTATATGAGTCTTCAAGTACTATATGACTTTTCGGCGGGGTACAACATTCTCCCCCCCTTAATATAAGTTTCGTCCTCAAAACTTCAGGCTAGTCAACAAAATGGGGTGTCTACTCTTCATGTTGTCTTCCGTTTCCCATGTGGCTTCTTCTTTAGGTAAATATGATCGCATAAGCGTCTATTTAGTTCCCTCAGAACTGCTTTGTCCCATTCATCTTAGAGGTCTCATACACAGTGTCATACTTAGTCATGTATCACTAATGATCTCACTTGCTTACTTGTGGTCTACTCATCATAACCTAAAGAAAATTATCATAATCACTCATACTTGGTTAATAGGAAGTAGAGCAGAGGACATAGGTACTTCACACTTATTAGGCGTACCTTGGTTGTTTCTTTGTCATCCGCATAAACTAGCATTATATGGATATGGTTTCCACCTTCTACTTCGTTTGCTTGTTAAATCGTTTCTTTCATTCTTTCGTTCCCTTACTATCGCATTCCGTTCCGTAACGGTCCTCCAGTAATTCACCAAAGGTCCTTGAATACGACTTAACTTAGCCTAATTTGATCTGGGGGTCTAGACCGCGCACAAATCTGATCACCTTAAAATTTTTCATCTCTCATAATCATACTATCCCAAAGTAATGAATGAGTACGGTGATGCCTGACCCTTGTCTTAGTGAGTCAAATTCCTCAACCCTTCTCGTGACTAAGTCCTGGGAGAAGAAGAACTCACAAAACTCCTCTTAGAACTTTGCCCTTATCCTATCCAGTGCCAGTGTCAGCATGGAATTACCTTCAACCTTACTTATCCATCTTCCTACTTACTCTGAACTAAATTCACTGCCAAACCTTGGAATCCATGTTCTTACTAACTATTGCTAGTAAAGTCTACTGCCTTTTGGGGTGACGGTGATGAGGTCATTTTACTGAATTGTGGTGCTATCCGCACTACGAAGTGTCGGAGTCCTACTCAAGGTATAAATATTCAGAATAAGCGACACCATTTAATTCATAATCTATATACGATCTTATGGTCATGCAAGCAGGCATGATTACATATTATAGATGGCCATCGACTAGGGCTTTATCATTTGGTCAAAACCCTAATTTCCAGTCTAAATCGTCCTAGTCTAAGTTCAACTCTCATCTAGGATCATGACTTAGGTCTAAAATCAAACTTAGTTGACTACGATCATAACTTAATTCTATATTCTGGCCGGATATGGAGCCTTAGCTCTGATACCACCTGTGGCGCCCCGCACCCCGGCCCCGCCGGAGTCGGTGCATCCGCCGTACTTCACTAAGGAGAGTACTAGGCGTCGTCCCATACGTATCATGATCCATGATATAATGCATGGATTTTCGCGCTTACACTCAAATAAGTAAGCGAAACCGTGGCAGAATTTAAAACTCCAAATTAAAATCATCCACACGATCATTCATAGTTTACATCTCAAATCAAAAGTATTGAGAGTCACAAAACAAGTATTTTCCATCTCAATTATGTCATCAGTCATCAATCATAGATGGCCGGTCATGTCTCCTAAACTCGTCCACTCCTTGCTGCGCTCATGGGTAGGGGACCCTAGGCTCATCCTCAATCCACTCTACTTTATTCCCTGCAGCCTCTGGGAGGAAAAATAGGGGGGTGAGTTACAAAGTCACCAGCAAGTACACCATAAACAATCATGCATTAAATGGAAAGTACACCCAAGAACCAAATCCCCAAAAATTTGGTCTCTTACCATCGTACCTGTCTTTCCATTCAAATGCCACCAAGGGGATAGAATCATCACTTAATCATAAAGGGAATAAGATCATAGCTTACATAACAACAACAATAACATCGTAACTTAGGTAACGAAAGATAACAAGGTCATAACCTAAGTAACATTACATCTAGCATTTAGCTAGCATCTCACCCTTCCATCACTCCGTCCAATACCCGATAAGGATCATCACTTAATGTAGCAAGATCATAATTTAAGAAAAATCATCACCCACAGCAGATCATAACATTAAAAGACTATAACTTGTATTGATGAATACCACAACAAGGATAATCACTTAGAGATGTCATACTTAGGGTCTGCGAGGTCATCACAACTTAAATATCATGAGTCGCTACATGAATGTAACATGCATGCATATGTACGTGTGATGCATTGACATAAAATGGAAATATGATCTTTCATGCTCTTCTTTTAAATCATCATCGTCGTAAAACAATAGATTGTTCAGATCTATCTTCCTGGATCTGAGGCGGTAACGTCTCCCCTTCGAATCTATTATTCCCGGATTCAGAACGGTAACGTCATCTACTGGTGTTCAGATCTATCTTCCCGGATCTAAGGCGGTAACGTCTCCCCTTCGAATTTATTATTCCTGGATTCGGAACGGTAATGTCATCTACTGGTGTTCAGATCTATTCTCCTGGGTCTGGCGGGTTCTTACTGGCCAAGTTCATACTCACACACGGTACCGGTGGGGAATCATTCTTTTCAAAAATCATCTTTTTAAAATGCTTTTCATCTTTCTTTCTCATAAAAGACATGTTGTAAATCATGTACGTGATGATGATGCAATGCATGACATGCATTATGCGACTCGTAAACAAATGCATCATAACATGCATGCACAGACTTGTCTTTTAAACTGAAAAAAACTGTCCAGCAATCACATTCTTGTTCATACAGCCTCGTGCTCATCAATTCGTGCTCATATTCATAAACCCATGTCATACATATGCATAATGAAGGCTTAGACACATGCTATAAAAATTTCGTAACATTCAGAAATGTCTAACGACCTCAAAACACCATACTATCATCAAAGGTACTGCTGAAATCAGCAGGGCAGTACCGTCGTGGGTCATAAAACCTTATTCATTTTGATCCATCACCTAGAAAACATATCTAACACACCAAGAAACAATATTCATAAGGCTAATCATCACATTTAAGCTTAAATGAGCAAGATCAAAGCCTTACAACTTATGACAATAAAATGTCCTGCTTTCCAGTTTTGTACACTAACTTCAACTCAGTTGTCAACCATCAAAATGGTAGTTTCATACTGGTTTCTTTACATGAACCTGTACATATATGCCTTAGGTAATTACCATAAAAATTCCAAGACAATCCAATAAGTCAAGGGGGTCATCTAGTTACTTTTCCAAAATGTGTACATGCAGAACCTGGAATGAGCAGTTATATCACGAATTGAGTTATGACCAAACCACAACTCCTTTTACCAAGATTTCAACTCACAGATGTCATACACACATCAAAATATCATCATGTCAAAACTCAGCTCATTTTCACATTCCTAAGGTTCATTTTCAAGCCACACAACGTACTACTCAAAACTGTCCTGTCCCAGCAACTCTGTTTGAGCAGTTTCACCAAAAATTTCATTAATAATAATTCATAACTCCTTTTATCAAAATTCTACCTCTCACATTTCATATACACATAAGGCTATCACCATACCAAAAATTAGCCAATTTGAACACTCCTAAGATTCATGTTCAGGTCGTTCAACATAACACATAAATCTGTCCAGTTCCAGTATTTCTGTTTGACCACTTCTTACTAAAAACTTCATTAAGGACAAACCACAACTCCTTTTATTGAAATTCAAACTCACACATTTCATATACATATGAGGCTAACATCACACCAAAAATTATCCAATTTTAATACTCCTAAGATTAATTTTCAGGTCATGCAATACGTCACACTGTTCTGCCCAGTTCCAGTAATTTCTTCTTGAGCAGTTTTACCAAAAGATTTATTAAAAAAAAACCATAACTCTTTTTACTGCAATTCTAACTCTCGCTTGTACTAAACCCACAGAGATAGTGTCATGTCAAAATTTAGCTTAATATAACACTTCTAAGGTTCGTTCTCAAGTCACACGATCAGCAACACAAATCTGTCAGCTCCAGTAGTTTCAGCACTTATTCACCTTTTTATTGTTCAAGCATTCTTCAACCAACTTCATTTATTAAGATGACTTACTATACATCAAATACACATTTAAACATAGTTATTTCAAGTCTCATAACTCATTTTAGGCTACACATAACTCATACCAACAGTCTTGCCATTTACGCTTAGAACATGTCACTTTTCATACGAACACTTTTCTTTACATCAACTAAGTTCATGTCTTGTTCTTAGAATCTTCAACTAAGATTCATAACTTAAAAATGGCTAGTCATTCAAGCATGCACTTCACAAATAAGGCAAGATTGACAAGAGTATACTTGCCTCTTTGAACCTTAGAGCTCTTCCTTAGCATGAGTCTTGGTTGAAATGGAGTGAAGTCTTCCTCCAACTTTATGTATAGCCCACGGTTTTGAGAGGAGGAAGAAGAATGACATTAGTTACTATCTTAATAAAGAAACAACTTCATTGGGAATATGATTTCCTTACCAACATGAAACTTGAATGGGGCTTGAAATGGATTTCAACCATCAAGATGTTAGATCCTCCTAGTGGCTTGACAAATCTTCAACTAAAAATCATCTTGGGTGTCACGTTTTTGGGGCAAGACAAGAGGGATACCAATGTGAGTTTCATTCTTTGAAACATAGAATTCAATTAGAACACTTAGCATGTACTTACCTAGATGAGTTCTTGAGCTTGAAGATCTTGGTTTTCTTGGCTCAACTAGCCGTGTACTACAATGGAGAAAATAGGAAGGTCTCTTTTGATCCATTGTGACTTCTTGAGACTTGAGAATAAGAGAGAGTTCTAGGATGTTCATGGAATGAATTTTTCCTCCTTGGCTAAGGCTTAGCCGTGGGTGATGTTGGGAGGGGAAGGGATTCTCTAAGCTAATTAACCTTGGTTTCTTTTAACTAACCAAGGTTTCTTTAAGGCAACTATAGTTACTTTTTGTCAACTATAGTTACTTTATGCCAACTATAGTTACTTTATGCCAACTATAGTTACTTTATGTCAACTATAGTTACTTTATGGCCAACCTTGGTTACTTTACCCAACTAGAGTTATTTTCTTAACCTTGTAGTAACATTAAGTAACCATGGTAATCTTTCTTGGTCAACCATGGGGGCGGTTTTTAGGCTTGGGTTGACTCCGTTACCATGCTTAATTTTTCTTATAAGAAGAGTTATGTGGAGAATTGTCCCCTAATTAATTGATAGTTCCCCCTTTTCTTGTTTTAACATAAAATTAGGAAATTCTTTATTCCTCATGGCTATAGGACCGAAACTTTGTAGTAGTTGTTGGAAAAATTGTCCACTACTTACCACTCCTTAATTTCATTTTGGGCTTATTTTAAGACGGCCCCAAAATTATTATCTCTTATAATTTTGGGAAAAACCCTTTAAGGCCCTTTTTAAACCTTGTGGCCGAAATTTTCTTAAGCCTTTGGGAATGAATTGGCCACTTCATATAGTTCCTAACTCACGCTTGAATTGATTATATCATTTGCTTATCATCCTAAAATAAAAGAATCACTAAGGAAACTTAGTGAAAGATGCTTGAAGGATACCACTTTATTAATTCACTTATATGAGTCTTCAAGTACTATATGACTTTTCGACGGGGTACAACAACAACTTTTAGCATATTGGCATTCTTCACAAAATAAGTCTGAGTGATTTACATCGGAAAATAAATTTGGCACGAGTCTTTTAAGATACAAGAAGTTAGGGTGTCTTAATCTTTTATGCCAAAGAATTATACTCTGGGTAGTCCAACTAGATGCAGCCAATGCTTTAATCCTAGTTTGATTACTGAGAGGTGCAGACTCTTTAGCATTTAACAGGAAGGGCCCATTAATCTTGTTAGCACTGCCAATCATCCTGTTGGAGAAGATATACTGAAAATAACACTTAGATGGTGAGAATCTCACTTCACAAAGATTATCCTCAGAAATTTTGCCAACAGAGATTAAATAAAAACTTAATTCTGGTATAAACAAAACATCCTTTAAGCACAAGTGATGAGTTATGTTTAAGTTTCCTTTACTGGCAATATTCATATAGGCACCATTAGCAATTTTGACATTGGTGGGTGAATGGAAAAACATGAAGTCAGTTAGTTTATCTTTGCACCAAGACATATGATATGTAGCACCAGAATCAATTATACATGTATGCAAAGGTTTAGAAGAGTTACCATAAGAGGCCATAGTTTCCTGAATTGCCTCTCGATTAACATCCAGAGGTTTTGACAGAGGCTGGTGTTGTTTCATGAACTGAAAAATTGCATCAAGTTGGCTTTGGAGATGCAAATCGGAGGCAGGCCCTATCACATAGTGGCTAAAGTAACTGCCTGATGCGAAATGAAAGCGCGTGATCCACTCTTCACCTCAACGTCCTCCTCAACAATGGTTTAGGCACAAAGAAGATCCCTTCCCCTTGCTTCCTTTGTGTTGGATTCGGCTGACTCAAGCATTCCTCCGCTTGGAATGGTTGTTGATCAGGCAAGCCTATGAGACCCTCCTGGACAGCACTCCTAAACGTTGGCAAACACCCTCAAATATGCTCATCTTTGAAGTATATTAGGCCTGATTTTTAATGCAAAATCAAGCAAAACAAAGGCATGTTCATAAAGAACAAAAACCAAAATTCTATTGAATAAATCATATAAATCGTAAACTCCCCTGTACAAACTGGTTTGAGACTTATTTATAATTGTTCTAAGCTGCCTATGGACGTCCTAATTGACTTTGAGATGGATTAGGTTCCATCTCAAAACAACTAACAAAATTTGATTGGAAACTGTTTGAAATTTGAATACAAAACTGAATTTGAAATGAGCTTTATCTTAGCTTCAATTCTTGTCTTCAAATCTGATTATTTGATCCCTTGTGCACGTTTTTTGAATGCTGAAATAAGATGGGATAAGTCTTTGGAAGTTCTAGAAAGAAGAGTCCAAGTTGGAGTAGGAAACTCAATTCGACAATAGAACATTGCACGCCCAATATGAAGGCCTTAGAGTCCGAACTAGCCTTTTGTGTCTTTATGAAAGTTGTAGAGCTTTTTGAGAACTTGATTTTAGGAACCTTAATGGCCTCATTTGGAGTCTGGACAATGGAGATATGCCTCATCAAAGTTCTAGCCAATAAGATGACTTCCTTCTTTTGAATTCAAATTCAATCTTCTAGATGTTTATTCTTTATGGGCGAATTTGAGGTTCTTAGGATGATGATGAGTTGTCTTGAATCTTGAAATTCAAAGTCCAATTTGTTCTGATTTTGAAATTCAAATTGTGTTTGAATTTGAATTCAAATTGAGTTCAAATCGTGTTCAAACTTGGCCAGTCCTATCTTGAGATGTTGGAAATGATCTTGACTTCAAAAAAATGGTGTTTCATTTTCATCCAAATTGGCTTGAAAATGTCATGTTTTTTGAATGTTCTCTTTGGGGGAACATTAAGACAAACATTCCTTCTAAGGGCAAACATTCCTTGAGACAAAAATTTTCTTTTAGGACAAACATTCCTTGAGACAAACTCTTTTAGGACAAACATTCCTTGGACCAAAGTCGTCCTAAATATTCCATAGATTATGCCTCTCTTGTCTCATCTTCAAAAACATTCTCTTTGGCCTCCAAAACAGTACATTCCTTTTGTCTCTTTTTGCGGAACATCCCTTTAAAATCCACTTCTAGACCTCCGTTTGGCTTGAATTTTCGCATGAATCATCTTTCCTACATGAGAGCAAGAATCACATGAAAACAAGATATACATTTGCTTATTTTATTGAAAGATGCCTATATGCACGAAAAGTGATGCATGGAATACAACCTAAGACTAAGACAAGAGTTGATTTTCAAATTTTAGTTCATAATACGCATCATCAAATCCTATAGGGAGAGCATGACAAGAGTTGTTCAACAGAGGTTTCTTTCTAGTGTGTTTAGGATGTATAACCAATAAAACCTCATAGTTATCATTCATTTGATCCTCACACAAGGTAAGCACATGAATTTCATATGATGTATCATGATGTGGTGACAAAAATAGTGTGTTTGGAGTTGTGAGAAGTATACTTTGAAGCTTTGATTCCTTTACATCGGATCGGGTACCAATTCAGATAAACTCCTCTTTTTCATACAAATCAATTGCATACTCATGAATGAACATAGGATTGTCATATAAAATGCTTTTTGAATGTAATTCAAGTGTTTCAAATAACATGGAATCATGTTCATCATATTCAAATAAGGAATTGTTGAAAACATGCCATTCATTCTTTTCTAAGTTATCATGCTTAAGTGTACTATCAAAATCACTTGAAAGCTCACTTAAGTCATCACTCAAATCATCATGTATGGCATATAGATCAGTATGCAATGAATCATTGAAACATAGCAATTTATGAGATAAATCAGTTTGTGTGGCACCTACTTCATGCTTAACATTATCAATGCATTCTAGCTCATCACAAAAGGTAGTAGTAGTAATATCTAATTCATGTAAATCAGAATTGGTTAGATGCAAATCAAGCTCAACTACTTCATTATTGGCATTGACGTTCAGTTCATTAGAAGTAAGGTTAGATTCATTCAAATTTTCAGTTTCTTCAACTTGAAACGTAAGTAAAATTGATTCACATTCTTTCAAGAGGTGGTACGTTTCGTCAGAACATTTTTGCATCCTTTGTATGATTGGACGAATGTTACTCCACATTGTGAACCTTCAAAACAAAACAGCTTGTGCAAGTAATGGTTAGTAAACAAAATCAATTTGAGTTTGAAAGTGTTGGTGATCTCACTTCCTCTCTTTTCTTCACTCACTCAACTTTGTTCCTTGACCAATCTAGGACTAAGAACAACCAAAGAGAGCTCTAAATGAGAGGTGTATGCCAATCTTTCTTCAACATAATCTGTTTTGCACTATTTTGCACATTTTTGCTTCAAACTTTTCCAAACTGTTTTGATCAGCTTGCTGTACCGAAGCAAGTCAGTATACTACTTATATCACTTCCAAATGATGTCAAAACCTTGTCCAAATAGTACCAAATATGGGGGAAACTGAGCACACAAGCAAATCATAATGTGTACTCAGTTTGCACCAAACAAGTACAAATACTCCTCAACTCTTTCCTGAACCAGACCAGGTCTGTCCAGCACTTAATGAACCTTAAAAGAGTATGAAAAACAAGTCCAGACAGTTCTAGAAGTGGCAAAAACCGAGAACATCAAATAGTCTTGCTTTGCACACAATTTGCACCAAAATTGTACCAAGTCACACCAAAACAGATTCAATTGAGGCTGACACTAACTTGAACGACTCAACTAGGATTCAAAGAAGTGATGAAACGAAAATGATGTTAGAGGCTGAACAAAAGAAGAGCTAGGCAATTGTCGTGGGCAATCTTTAGACAACTTGATCCTTTGCACTTAATATGGCTCGAAACATGCAATGATCAAACATTCAAGTGTGAATCAGTATATGAGGTTCAGTATAGGGTGCGGGATTGGTAGGGTAAGGCCAGAATTCTCAAGGTTTTTGCAAGGTACACAAAATAGTCAAAATTGCACAAATGATAACAAACTTTGTCACACGTTTTCCCTGCTTCTTTTCTCACTTTTTATTTTGTTTTTATTTGCTCTTTTTTCGCTGGTTTCAACGTGAGCAAATTCCAGATTTTTTTTGACCAGGGGTAAAACAGTAGTTTTACACTTTTGCCCTAAAAATTTTCTTTTTTGGGCAATAATGCAATGACCTTGAATTGCAGTGTGATACCTTAAATTGTAGTAAAATAACATTGAAAGTGAGGGAAATTGAGGTTGGACAGAATTAGGGTTAGGGTTAGGGTTTTTTTTGAACGAGTTGGGAACTTTAAATTCTGACTTTATCTGGCAAAATTGGTTTAAGGCTTTTGTTGAGGGATCAAATGAGGATGTTTATGGTCAGGTTTGATGATTTGTAGGGCTGGATTGATGGTGTTTTTGGCCATGGAGTGTAACAGGCAATTAAGGTTTTCTTTGGTAAATCTGGTTTCCGTAGTGCAATGATCAACACTTGAACAGCAAAATCAATGCATGAATTCAGTCACAAAATGAAATTTAAGACACAAGATCACAATCAACCAAAAGCTTCGGTAGCAACAAGATCAATTATGACTAGGTGGCTATTTAAACAAGGTAACGCAAGTTTGTAAGGCTGAATGTTCAACCTAGATGCAATATCCTAAGTGTTCAAGTTTCCACATGAAAGTTCAGTTCTTCAGGTATCAAATACATCCCAAATGATGAATAAACAAGGACAGAATAAGAACAATGGATATTCAAGCTGTAAGGTTCAGATTTTGTCCAAAGTTTGAAGCTTTGGATACAAAATTAGAGTTACAATTTGTATATGCAAAATAACGGAAAATATAACTTCTCTGTTTTTTTTGTATTTTTGACATAAAAATGAATAGATATTATGGCAAAAGAGGGATACAAACATCATATTCACAATAATAAAAAAGACACAAAATTTTCAGTTTTTTTGCACTAAGGGGTACAGTTTTCTGACAAAAAAAATAGGGCAGAAATATATCTATATTTTTTGAATTTTTGGACAGAATATAGATTTGAGGATGAGGAAAAAATGTCACAAGGAAAGCAAGCTTGAAAAGAATTGAAACGAATAAGAAAAGTGGAAGATATGTGGTGAAAAGAGTAACCTTCGCTCTAATACCAATTTGATGCAAACTGAAAGTGCGTGATGCACTCTTCACCTCAATGTCCTCCTCAACAATGGTTTAGGCACAAAGAAGATCCCTTCCCCTTGTTTCCTTTGTGTTGGATTCGGCTGACTCAAGCATTCCTCCGCTTGGAATGGTTGTTGATCATGCAAGCCTATGAGACCCTCCCGGATAGCACTCCTAAACATTGGCAAACACCCTCAAATATGCTCATCTTTGAAGGTTATTAGGCCTGATTTCTAATGCAAAATCAAGGAAAACAAAGGCATGTCCATAAAGAACAAAAACCAAAATTTTATTAAATAAATCCTCAAAATCGTAAACTCCCTTGTACAAACTGGTTTGAGACTTATTTATACATGTTCTAAGCTGACTATGGACGTCCTAATTGACTTTGATATGGATTAGGTTCCATCTCAAAACAACTAACAAAATTTGATCGGAAATTGTTTGAAATTTGAATGCAAAACTGAATTTCAAATGAGCTTTATGTTAGCTTCAATTCTTGTCTTCAAATCTGATTATTTGATCCCTTGTTCACGTTTTTTGAAGGCTGGAATAAGATGGGATAAGTCTTGAAAAGTTCTAGAAAGAAGAGTCCAAGTAGGAAACTCAATTTGATAGCAGAACCTTGCACGCCCATTATGAAGACCTTAGAGTCCGAACTAGCCTTTTGTGTCTTCTGAAAGTTGTAGATCCTTTTGAGAACTTGATTTTAGGCACCTGAATGACCTCATTTGGAGTCTGGACGATGGAGATATGCATCGTCAAATTTCTAGCCAATAAGATGACTTTCTTCTTTTGAATTCAAATTCAATCTTCTAGATGTTTATTCTTTATGGACGAATTTGAGGTGCTTAGGATGATGATGAGTTGTCTTGAATCTTGAAAATCAAAGTCCAAGTTGGTTTTTGAATTTGAAATTCAAATTGTGTTTGAATTTGAATTCAAATTTGAATTTGAATTTGAATTCAAATTGACTTCAAATCTTGTTCAAACTTGGCCGGTCCTATCTTGAAATGTTGGAGATGATCTTGAATTCAAAAAATGGTGTTTCATTTTTGTCCAGATTGGCTTCAAAATGTCATGTTTGTTGAATGTTCCCTTTGGTGGAACATTAAGACAAACATTCCTTCTAAGGGCAAACATTCCTTGAGACAAACATTTTCTTTTAGGACTAACATTCCTTAACGCAAACATTCTCTTTTAGGACAAACATTTCTGGGACCAAAGTTGTCCTAAATATTCCATAGAATATGCCTCTCTTGTCTCATCTTCAAAAACATTCTCTTTCCCCTCCAAAACAGTACATTCTTTTTTTCTCTTTTCGGGGAACATCTCTTTAAAACCCGCTTCTAGACCTCCGTTTGGCATGAATTTTTGCATGAATCATCTTTCCTACATGAGAGCAAGAATCACACGAAAACAAGACATACATTTGCTTATTTTATTGAAAGACGCCTATATGCACGAAAACTGATGCATGGAATGCAACCTAAGACTAAGACAAACTTTGCCTTGAATTTTGCACACCTTGGACCGCATCACTGCCATTTTTGTAATATTTTTTTTGCTAGGGCCTCTCCAATTCCTTGCAGCTGATGATTGAGGCCTTTACGTATAAGGTTCTGAACTTCTACAGCCAACAGGTAGTTTTACATGCCTGTCATAACATCTTTCTTCAAGATGCCCATACTTTTTGCAGAATTTGCAAAACTTGCTAGGATATGGGCCCCTTCTTTGGGGATTTTGAGCCGGAGGAATATATCTTCTGCCTGTAATATTTGCAACTGCATCTTAAGGGTTCTGATTAGGTCGCTTGTCGCCAACAACCACGGCAGCTCCTTCAGTGTTGCATGAGGAACTCATCATCAACTTGATCCAACTTTCTTCCTGCCTTATTTCTAAGAACACATTATTCATGGAGACGAGAGGCTTTGTACCAATAATTCTTCCCTAGCAGCATCAAACTCCTTATTCAAACCAGCCAAGAACCTAAAGTTTCTCCTAGTTTCAGTAATGGACTTATACATCCTATCAGCTTCTTAGGATGGCCACTTGTGAGTGTCACGGAGATCAATTTGATGCCAAATTTGTTTTAGTTGGCCAAAGTATATATTCACAGGGAAATCCCCTTGCTTTATGTCATATAGCATTACACCAAGTTCATAAAACTCTGAAAATGTTATCCCCTTTGGAGTATATTTCTTGAGCTGCCTTCCAAATCTCTGAGGCAGAATCATAGAGGATGAAATTATTATTTACATCAGAGGTCTAAGACCCAATAATCCATGACATGATCATAGCATTTTCAACATTCCACATTTTGAGACTTGCATCTCCTTCACCTAGCACACTGCTATCTGGTTTAAGGTATCCTCCTTACTTTTGCCTGTGATAAACATTTTTATAGCTCTAGACCAAGCAAGATACCTACTTCTATTTAACTTGTGGTTGGTAATAGTCACAGGAGTAGAATCAACAGAAGTGGAGCTTTGACTTGCTCCGGATGACTTTGTATGCGCTGCAGCAATAGCAGGGCCTGGCACTGATGGTGCTTCACTTCCAATGGACTCCATCACTTAGAGAAATAGAAGAGGAACTTAGAAGATAACTTATTGAGATGATATAAGAAAACTTTCTTGAGACAGAATTCAGGAAGGATCCCAAGAGCTCAGAATGCAGATGGTAAAAAATGAAAAACAAAATCAAAAACTGAACTTAGTGTGCATATGAGCCGATGGCTCTGATATTATATAGAGAAAATTCACTTGAACAACACTTGATCATACTTCAAATGAGATAAAAAACTTATTATTCACCCGCTTGAAATGAATGAAAGGAATACAATGCTTATATACATGAGGCGCGCAATTGGTAGAAGCCTTGATGTGACACATCCTAACAACTAGAAGTACAAATGTCTAGAATGCATCAAATGCCTAAGTTAATCAACAAATTGGTGATTAATCTAATGTATGATGATTAAGGAATGCATATGAGGAGACTGTTTTAAAGAATTAAGCAATAAAGGAGAAGAATTTCGCAAGGCAAAAAATGTTTAACGAAAACAGCTTCCTGCTCGACGAAATGCCTCAATGAATAAACTAGCTAAACTCAGAAACTGTGTGGTGCATTCTTTTTCTTTCAGGTTCCTCATGAAATTTAACACCCTTTGGCTTCTTTGAGGATAGGAGGGGTCTTAGGCTAGGGGACCATTTGTCCCCCTTTTTGCTTGTTATTGGCATGGAGTGTCTTTCAAGGCTCCTCAAAAAACTACATCATGAAAAGGAATTCAACTTTCACTTTAATTGTGCTGAGCAACATATCACTCATCTATGTTTTGTTGATGACCTTATCCTCATTTCCAGAGGATATGTCGCCTCAGTTCAGAAGCTCATGGCAGCACTCTCAGTCTTTGGGGATTGCTTGGCTCTCAGGGACAGCCTGGCAAAGTCCCACTTCTTTTATGTTGGACTAGATGAGGATACCTCCTGTTGGAGTCTGTTACTGGTTTTGCTGTAGGTTCATTCCTTTTAGATATATTGGGATACCTATAACAGGTCATAGGTAGGTCACAGGCTACAAGGAACACACGACTCACCCTTCATCAACAAGCTATTGGATAAGGTTGGGCTTTGGATGAAACTCTTGTATATTGGTAGATTGGAATTGATCAAATCAATACTATATGGAGTTAATTGCATCTGGTTGACTGCATTACCCCTCCCTGTCTCAACCATAGATTTGGTTAATAGAATCTATATGCACTTCCTATGGGGGGAATTCAAAATCTAGGGCTAAAAAAGCTTGTGTTTGCTGGTCCCAGGTCTACAAACCAAGAAATAAAGGTGGCATTGGAGTTTCAGAACTCAAGGCATGGAATCTGGCACTCATGGCTAAACATGTATGGGACATACAACATTTAAAGGACACTCTGTGGATACCATAGATGAATCACAAATAAAGGCTATACAGTTCACTCTCGTCAAGAGAGGTGCACAAGTAAGACTCCGTCATTGCAAACAAACTGATAGAGATTAGGGACAAGTTACTAGCTAATAAGATTACCTTCATAGGTTATGTTGTTAGTGCAAATGGCATTGAGGTGGATCATGAAAAAGTTAAGTCTATCATAGAATGTCCCACACCTAAAAACTCTAGTGAAGTTAGGAGTTTTCATGGACTTGCTAGTTTATATAGGCATTTTGTGAAACAATTTTCTTTTATTGCTACCCCTTTAAATGAAATTATGAAGAAATAAGTTGGTTTTCATTGGGGTGGGGCGCAGCAAATAGCTCTTGAAGTTCTTAAAGAGAAACACACTATTGCACCTATTCTTAAGTTGCCTGGTTTTGAGGAAACTTTTGAAATTGAATGTGATGCATCAGGAATAGGTGTAAGGGCGGTATTGAATCAGTCTAAACGACCTACTGCATACTTTAGTGAGAAACTAAAAGGATCTCAATTAAATTATTCGACATATAATGAGAGCTTTATGTAATGGTTAGAGCTTTGCAAACTTGGCAGCATTACTTGCAACCTAAGGAATTTGTGATTCACACTGATCATGAGTCCCTTAAGTATCTTAAAGGACAAGGAAAATTGAACAAGGGACATGCTAAGTTAGATGAATTCATAGAACAATTTCCTTATGTGGTTAAGTATAAGCAAAGAAAGGATAACATCATAGCTGACGCATTGTCTAGGAGATATACCTTGATTACTATATTGTCTTCTCCTTTGCTTGGATTTGATTGTATGAATGAATTGTATTATGATGACAATGATTTTCATTCTATTTATGCGGCATTTGATGAATCTCCATTTGGTAATTTTTAACAAAAATTATGGTTTCTTGTACAAGGAAAACAAGTTATGCATTCTACGTTGTTCTATACGCATGTTATTAGTCTAGGAGGCACATGTTGGAGGCCTAATGGGTAACTTTGGTTTTTTCAGGACTTAGGAAATCTTGTGTGAGCATTTCTCTTGCCCTCATATGCGTGTTGATGTTGAGAGAGAGTGTGTGAGTTGCATTACATGTAGGCAAGAAAAATCTAAGATCCAACCGCGTGGATTATGTCATCCAATTCCCGTTCTCACTCATCCTTGGATTGATGTTTCTATTGACTTTGTTCTTGTTTTTTCTGAGGTCCAGGTATTGTAAGGATAGAATTTTTGCGGTTGTTGATAGATTTTCTATGATGGCTCACTTTATTGCTTGTAAAATAGTTGACGATGCTTCTTATGTTGCTAAATTATTCTTTAAAGAAGTGGTACATTTGCATGGTATACCTCGAACTATTGTTAGTGATACGGATACTAAATTCTTGTGTCACTTTTGATGTGTTTTGTGGGGTAAATTGGGTAGCTTTTGTTTTCTACTGCTACACACCCACGAAATAATGGACAAACTAAAGTTGTTAATAGAACATTATCTCAGTTGTTACGTGCCATAATTCAAAAGAATGTAAAGAATTGGCAGGATTGCATGCCTTACATTGAGTTTGCATATTATAGGAGCGTTCTTAGTGGCACTACTCATTCCCCTTTTTTGAAGTTATTTATGGTTTCAATCCTCTATCCCCACTTGATTTATTACCTTTGCATACTAATAAATGTGCTCGTTTAGATGGAAAGGCCAAGGTCGAACATGTTTAGAAATTGCATGAAAAGGTTAAATGGAAGCTTGAGAGGAAAAACGAGCAATATGTCAGACAAGGAAACAAAGGTAAGAAGCAAGTGATCTTAGAGCCGAACAATTTAGTGTGGTTACATTTGCGAAAGAGAGGTTTCTAAAGGTGAGGAAGTCAAAGTTGCATCCTAGAGGTGATGGATCATTTAAAGTACTTGCTCGCCTGAATGACAACGCTTATGTCATCAACATTCCTTAAGGTAAGTATGGTGGTATTTCGAATAATTTCAATGTGACTGACATATATCTGTTTCATGCAGATTTGGATTCAGGGTCAAATCTTTTTGAGTAGGCATTGAATGATGAGGACATGGAAGGCAATCAACTCGTTGAAGGCATGCAGCGGGATAGAGTGGGAGGTAGCATGTCCAAAGAAGAGGTGAAAGCTCCAATAACAAGGTTGAAGGCTAAGAAGATGAGGAAGGAAGTACAATCATTCGTTGTGGAACATATGCATGGCATAGATAAGGACATCATAGAGCGTTGGACATAATTTTGGAGCTTAAGACAATGATTTGAAGTCATTAAGGAAAGTATGGGATGGAGAGAGGGCTGGACGATATGTCCAAGGCATGCTCGATTGGTGGCATGCATGTACGACCTTCATGGTCTTATTTTTGGCCTAAATGGGCTTGTAACTATTTTAGTCTATTTTTTAGGGTATTCAAGAAGTTTTTGGGGCATTTTGGTATGATCAAAACGTGTAGAATTGGATTTGGTAGGAGGAATTGTTTGGAAGGAAATTTACTTTTTGAAGAAATTACGGTTTTGACTGCAGGACTATTCATTGGTATTTCGAACATACCGCGGCCCACGAAAATCAGATTGATGTGATTTTGAAACCTATGGAAAGCTACGATCTGTTCTACAACTTTCAAGGGGGAAACCTCCTCATATTTGGCTTCTATAATATCGATAATCCACGTGCAAAATCAGACAAGATTTCACAATATTAGATTGATTAGGAATCTTTTGCTATCCTTTTTGTGGCTTAGGATTTTCCTATAAGTACCTTAGTTAGGCATCTCTTTTGCTTCGCATTTAAATCAAATTCATTTGCTTTCAGCGAAAAGGCAGAATTCTTTGCAAGTTTTTCTTGTGTTTGATCTTTGATCAAAATTAGGGTTGATATCAAGGTCTTGAGGAAACCTTGTTGGGAAGCCGAATTCTTCATCTTTAAAAACATGTACCAAGGGTGTGATTTTGTTCTTGGATCATGAACATGTTTCAAGGAAGCGCCAAGAAGTGCATGGCCAAGGATGATCTTTGATCGTTTTTGACAACCAAACACGATTACTTGAGGAGAATCGCTTAGAACAGAGAAAGATCGTATCTTTGTATGCAAGGCGTGCATCACTTGCTTTGGATATTGATTTTCCTTAAAACTTTTTTGGGTGTTTCTGGGACATTCAACACGTTTAGCATTCATTGGGAAGGATACGATAGATTTAAGACATGTCAGTTAAGTGTTATGACTCCTAGACGTGACGAAATTACATTTGCCAGTTTGAAGTCTAAATGTGTTGTTTATCACACTTTTGTTGAAGGTCCACAATGGTTTAACAATATTGAGGTCCAAAAAGCATAGGTAAGAGCATGGGAAGGGAATGGACTGGCCAAAGTCCTCAAACGCGCTTCTTACTTCAGAATCACCAGTTTGAGCTCAAATGAAGATTTTTGGGTATGTCATAGCCTTTCTTTGGACAATGATTTGCATTTGAATTTTTTGGTGTTTCTAGGTCCTTCTACACGTTTTTCATCAGTTCGGAGAATATGATAGAGTCTAAGACATGTCGGTTAAGTTCTCATAGTCTTAAAAGTGACAAAATTGCATTTTCTGATTTGAAGTCCAAATGGGTTTTTCCACAATCTTTTGTTAATGGACCACAATGGATTAACAATATTGAGGTCCAAAAAGCATATGTAAGAGCATGCGAAGCGGGTGGGCTGGCCAAAGTCCTCCAACATGCTTCATGCTTCAGAATCACCGGTTTGAGCTTAATGAAGATTTTGGGGTATGTATAGCCTTTCTTCGGTCATTGATTTTCTTTAAACTTTTTTTGGTGTTTCTTAAACCTTCTACAGTTTTTCATCGGTTGGGAAGGATAGGATAGATTATAAACATGTCTGTTAAGTTCTAAGAGTCTTAAACATGAGAAATTACATTTGCCGATTTGAAGTTCAAATGGGCTTTTCAGCAAACTTTTGTTAAAGGACCACAATGGGTCAACAATATTGAGGTCCAAAAAGCATAGGTGCGAGCGTAGGAAGCGTGTGGGCTGACCGAATACCTCCAATGCGCTTCTTGCTTCAGAATCAACGGTTGAGCTCAAATGAAGATTTTGGGTTATGCATAGCGTTAGTTTGGGCATTGAATTGCTTTAAAAAATTTTTTGGTGTTTTCAGGACCTTTACATGTTTTCATCAATTGGGAAGGATAGGATAGAGTCTAAGAGATGTCGGTTAAATTTTAAGAGTTCTAGATGTGACGAAATAGCATTTGCCAATTTGAAGTCCAAATGGATTGTTCCACAAATTTTTGTTGAAGGACCATAATGGGCTAACAATATTGCAGTCCAAAAGGAATAGGTAAGAGCATTGGAAGCGGGTGGGCTGACCAAAGTCCTCCAACGTGCTTTTTGCTCAGTTGGAGACTAACTGAAGATTTTGGGGTATGCATACCCTTGCTTTGGGCATGGATTTGCTTTGAACTTCTTTTTGGTTTTTCTAGGACCTTCTACACATTTTTCATTTGTTCGGAAGGATTGGATAGATTGAAGACATGTCGGTTAAGTTCTACGAGTCCTAGACACGAATAAAATGCATTTGCCAATTTAAAGTCTAAATGGATTTTTCCACAAACTTTTGTTGAAGGTGCATAATGGGTTAACAATATTGAGGTCTAAAAAGCATAGGTAAAAGCATGGGAAGCGACTGGGCTGGCCAAAGTTCTCTAACGCACTTCTTGCTTTGGAATCACCGTTTTGAACTTAAATGAAGATATTGGCGTATGCCATAGCCTCACTTTGGGCAATGATTTGCTTTAAACTTTTTTTTGGTGTTTCTAGGACCTTCTGCACATTTGTCATCAATTAGGAAATATAAGATAGAGTCTAAGACATGTCGGTTAAGTTCTCATAGTCCTTAACGTGACGAAATTGCATTTCCTGATTCGAAGACCGAATGGGTTTTTCTGCAAACTTTTGTTCAAGGACCACAACGGGTTACCAATATTAAGGTCCAAAAAGCATAAATAAGAGCATAGAAAGCTTGTGGGCTGACCAAAGTCCTCCAATGTGTTTCTTGCTTTAGAATCACTAGTTAGACCTCAAATGAAGATTTTGGTGTATGTCTTAAGAAAATCAAAGCAAAATTGACAAGTGTTTGTGAAGAGAAAATAGGCTGATTTTGCCAAAGAGCTCTTTTTGATAAGTTCTCAAAATCTCTATCCCTTAAGGCCGGTTGGTAGCCCTTTAAATAGGGCCAAAAAGTCTGGAAAAATAATTCTAGTTTACATTGCTAAAGAAAAGGCTAGTCAAAAGGCTACAAAAAAGGCTAAAAATGTGCAATCTGTTGACAAATAGTTTGACCCTGGTAGATGCTAATTTGGAGAGATATGGCCCTCCAAAGTTTGAGTGTCTAGAATGCTTTCAGTATGGGCTCCTGAAATCTTCTCTGATGGCCTATTTTTGGATCACTTGCAGCTCGAGCTAGTCCTTGACTCATGTTACAGAATTATAGCCCATTGAGTGTAGAAAAATCATAGAATGCTCTCTGAATTCGGCTAAACCATTGAAGAGATATGTTCAAATTGCTTAAAGTGTGTCACAGAATTCAGCGAAAACAGTACTTGAACTGCAATGCTGCTTTTAGGCCATCACGAAAACTGATCTTGGAAAGGTGCAAAGCATAAAAGTTTTAGATCTTTGTCTTAGATTTGCAACACAACTTCAATCATCTGATTTGCCCTTGTGGTTGCAGATATGCAGCCGTTTGATGAAAACTGGTCCTGCCAGAAAATCACATTCAGAGATGGGCTTGCTACTCTTCAACTCCTTTGGTCTTCAAACGTCTCCCACAACCTTATGAGACCTTAAAACAACTCTAATAAACATAGACACATAGTAAACAAACTCTAATGACCTATCAAGCTAAAAGACTCAAGGTTTGGTCATGCAAGACCGAAACAACAACGTTTACAACCAAGAAACTTTAAACAAACGACTCAAGCAATAAGAAATAATACAAATAACTCAAATATGTTGCAAACGCATAAAATCTCAAAGATTGGGCTCAATTAGGTGAACTCAATGACCATATTGGTTAATAGAATTGTCTTGCACATGTCTGAACAAGAATGCATCAACTTCTTAGCTCAAACTCTTCGCCATGCTTCTTGTCACTGGACCTCGACCTGCCTCAACTTCCTTACAGTCTGACACCCGTACCTCATCATCCATTGTAGATCATGATCTGAAATTCAGTTTGGGCTTTTGGATCACCTCATTTGGACTTTGGATGATTTAGATATGGTCCTCCAAAGTTTGTGTGTCTAGACTGCTTTTGATATGGGATCCTGAAATCTTGCCTGACTTGTGGCCTGTTTTTAGATCACTTGCAGCTCAAGTCAGGCCTTGGCTCCTGTTATATAATCGTAGCCCATTGAGTGTAAAAAAAAAACATATGAAGTTCTCTAAATGTGGCCCAACCATTCAAGAGATAAGTCCAAATTACTAACAGTGTGTCACAGAATTCGACAGAAATAGTACTTGAACTTTAATTGTGTTTTTTGGCCATCACAACGACTGATCTTGATACACGAATTGTATACAAAGATTAGACCTTCCTTGAACTCCAACACAACCTCTCAATTATCTTAGATGATTGAACAATGTAATTGGATCCGCCTTGCTCAAGCTGGACTGAATTGCCGTGATGTGTAATGAACCTCCCTACAAATGAGTTCAAATGCAACTAAGAAAGAATTAACCCTCTTAGCCATATTCCCTCCAAATTATAAGGAATATACATTCAAGGTAATTCAAGTCTTGAATGGAACCTAGCTCAGATTCAAGGATAAAACAAGAACACAACGGTTCCAATGCATTCGGCTGAAATGATTTTCATATATGTCTTCAGTTTTACAAAGGACTAACTCATCTATTTATAAGCCTAAACTACATTAAACTATTCTACAGTGACCTGACTATTAGAAAATTAAAACAATGGCTCAAAAGTAGAAGAAACCTATGCTTGCAAGCAAAAGAAACATTCAACTATTTTCTTGGCAGAATTGTGTAGTTCCCTTTTGCAACTTGGTTTGATGTCTTCTTTCTAATTTGACTAGTAAAATGTCTTTCTGAAAGATGTAGTTAATTAAAAGAACTCTAATTTTGGCTTTTGAATCATCATATTTGGAGCTAGGATGAAGGAGATATGACGTATTGAAGTTTTAGCTGCTTCCAATGTGGACCATTGAAGCAGGCTGCTGATTTAGCAGCTTCAACTTCATGGTGTTTATTGAGCTTGACAATGAACGAATCTGAAAAACTGAAAAAAATAAAGTTGTAGCTTAATCTCTTATCTTGAAGATCCAACTTTAACCAATGGAATGCAGGCGGTGGTTGAGGAGATATAGGCGAAATACCAACACGGCACTAGTCTAGTCTTGTCCATCTATTTCAGCTTTGTGTTTGCTTCATGTTACGGCTTCATTCTTGCTTCAATTGACCTACAATGAGCTTATACAAGAACCTAACAAACTTGTACAACATGGCCTAATATATGATAGACTCAATTAGACTTAAACTTGTACAAACGAAAGTAAGACAACTCCTGAAACCTCATACAAGTACGACATGTCCTAAAGACGTAACAATACAATGTGACATGTGTTATGATGATGCCTCATGGTAATGAATCATTCCCTCCCCTGTCAAAATGATTTGTTCTTGAATCGAAGCATTTGTAAGGGAACAGGTTACAAGGATGTACACATATGATCAACTCCAGATCAAAGACTAAGATAATAAAGTAATATGGTGAAGATGATATGCAATGAAGCACTTTTGTCTTTTCAAAGGAAAAGAATAAGGTGTGTATCCTCTTTCTAATATCTTTAGGATGAATGATCAATTCACCCCTTAAACATATTTCATATTGTGAAGAAACACAATATGTTGCCTCGATTCTCTTCGAATGTTTCTTTCTGAAGTGTTTATGATTTACCAGAAGTAATATAACAAACGTGATATATAAGTTACATTGAAACAAGTAAAGTAAAAATCAATTCACATATTGCAACATGTTTGTATCAAATTTTCATGCAAAACATTCATGTGCAACAGTCCAATCATATCCAACGAATAAGATAGGAATTTTACTATTATTTTCAACTAGATTAAATCTACTTAATGTTCTTTTTCATGTTTACCTTTAGCTTTGCCTTCATCTAATATGAATACTTTAAGCAATTCATCAACTAGATCATCCAAGGATTTACCTTCCAAAGTAGATGAACACCCTTGCAAAATAAATCCATCATCAAGCAAATCTTCTAGTGCAGCTAACAATTCATCATGTGAATCTAGTTTTGTTTCAGTAACTTCTAAGTCCTTACAAACATGTAAATCAAGCTGTTTTTGTGAATTGCTTTCACACACTTCAAATTCACATATGTAACTCTCATTCTCATGCTCAACTTTTAAGTTTAGCTCAAATGGTGAAGAGGTATTTTACACATGATCAAACTTCAACAAATGTTTCTTGTTTAAACGTTTAGGATGCATCATTTCTTTTAGTAAAACAGGGTCTATCCTGTAGGACCTAATCACACGTGAAAATACATCATTCAACATCTTTAAATCCCAAATAAGATAGATATCTTTAATGCACAAGGGAATTTGAAACACAACTATTCGATACAGTTCAGCATATGTGTAGCGCCCAACCCAGGACTAGGGTCTCGGCACGATGCACCCACCATACTTTGCTACGAGAAGTACAAGGCGTCGATAACATCTATATGCATATAGTCATAAACATGTAATGAATAAAGGAAGCATAATAAAATAGACAAAGTGGAAACATAATTTGCATGCATACATCATGACTACATCAGAGTACAGTATCATCAGTACACCGATACATAAGTACATGGCTGAAATAACAAAATACAAAAGCTGGAACTACTGGGCCTACTAGACTGCACATGGAAACCTACTCTCTCAGCTCGTCATCTATATAGTCTAGCTCTGGATCATGAGGCTCTACAAGTTGTAAAATAAGGGGTGAGCGATAATGAATCACTCATCAAGTATTTCTGCCTAGGTTCATCATGTGGATCATGCATGGGAGACCCGGTAAAGGAACAAGTACAGTAAATAAATAATATAATTTCTCTGAAAATGATAAGAAAATGACGAGTAAAGTAACAATCATAATCAGATAAAACACGTGACTGGACAACTTTAAACTTTTATTTAACAGTGTTTTAGAAACTTATCCGTCACTTGTATATTCTGGGTTGTCCTAAGTCATAGCCCTTACTAAGCCCAGATCAATGTGCATAATTTGTAATTCTCTAATTGTAGGTGAGTATGACTCGTAAGGGTGTCAAATGCTCATGCAGGTGTGTACGTGGTGCATGCATCATAAAACATTTAAAAACATGTCATTTAGTAACTGTCATAAACATGGCAAATCATGTATTTGCTATAGCACTTTACGTATCATAAGAACGGTACCCACAACATACCGAATGATCCCCCGAGTAGTCTCATGATGCGTGCAAGACGTGGGCTCCAACAATTCCACCTTCCGAACGTCCTTCACAAAGGGTTAGGCACAAGGAAGAAGACTTCCCCTTGTTTACTTAGTGATAAAAACGTGTGAATTAATAAGCAAGACCAACACTTCAAGATGATCGTTGATCGGACAAACCAATACAGCCCTCCTGGACGACACCTTTAAGCAATGGCAAAACCTTCAAAATGCTCAACTTTGAAGGATCTTAACTTACGTTTTTAATGCAAAACCAAGAAAACAAAGTCTCACAATAAGTGAAGGAAATATCAAGAAATTTTATTCATCCAAAGTTGTTTCTCCAATCGGCCAAAGGCTCTATTTATAGGCTACAATTCTTGTCCTATCAGCCTTTAAGATGACCAGAAATTATTTCAAATAAGCTATCCAACAAGTTTTTTAAAATTGAAAATTGTTTGAATTCAAAACTAAAACAAATTCTAGCTAAAATTTGAAATGCTTGTAGATTGCCATCTTCCACCATCCAGCCGTTTGTGATGACCCTTTGAAGGTGTTGAAAATCTGATTTGGTGATGATAAAGTGATTGGAATTGAATTCAAAGGTTGGTTGAAGATTGAATTCAAATTGAGTTTGAATTTGAGTTCAAACTTGGATTCAATTTGAATTGGAATCTATCCCTCCAAGCTGACCCGTTCCTTGGATAATGAAGTGTAGAAAATCTGATTTTGATGACGATAAGATGGTTGGAATTTAATTCAAAAGATGGTTGTAGTTTGAATTCAAATTGAGTTTGAATTTGAATTCAAACTTGGATTCAATTTGAATTGGAACTTATCCTTCTCTTACCCTCCAAGGTGGCGGCGGGTACATGGCTGATGATAGGGCTGAAATCTTCTTGGAATTTAAGTCTCCAATTGGTTGAAACTTGACTCCAAATCATGGTTGAATTTAAATTCAAGTTTATCCTCAAGTTTAAATTCAAGTAGAACTTCATCCTTGCACTTCAAAATGGCTAGCCCCTTTGTGATCTTTGGAGATGATTTTGATTTCAATTTGGACAAGGAATTCCAGCTTGGACACATTTGAATTTGTCTTTGTGGAGGCAAACATTATTTTCAAGAAAACATTCCTTTTGTCTCCTTCTTTTGCAACACAGGCCTACAATGTTCTTTTTCGGCCTCCATTTTATTTGGATCTTCCATGTACCTAATTTACCTACAAAGCAAACACATAAAACAAAGATCACAATAAAACAAGACAAAATTCAAATTAAAGAATGCATGCACACACGCACACTCATAAATGCTCAAAGGGTGGGTACAATGAAATGAATCCATGGAACCTTAGGTTCATCTTGAACATGCTTATACAAGAAGGTTTCAACTTGATGACAAAGTTCTCTTGCCCTCCTTCTTGTCGTAAGGGCCCTTGACCTCTTGATGGGATCCTTGATCCTCATCAGACCCTTGATCCTCATCGATCTCCCCTCCTCAAAAGGATTCGTCCTCTATTCGAAAAGGTCATCAGTGAAAGGGGTGAGGTCGGCAACATTAAAAGTAGGCGAAATAGAACCATACCTTTGAGGAAGATCAAGGATGTATGCATTGTCACCTATGTGTTTCAAAACTTTGAAAGGTCCATCTCCTCTATGTAATATTTTTGACTTTCGCTCATTGGAAAATCTTTCTTTTCGCAAATGTAACCACACTAAATCACCACGTTTAAACACAACTCGTTTTCGTTTTTTGTTAGCTCGTCTTTCATAAGCTTTGTTTTTCTTTTCAAGTTGTGTTTTAACGTGTTCATGCAGTTTCTTTATCTTTTCTGATTTTTGTTTACCATCAAGACTTGAACGTTCATGCACGGGAATAGGGATCAAATCAAGGGGAGACAAGGGGTTAAAACCATACACGATTTCAAATGGACTATGCAAGGTACCGTGATGGACACTCCTATTGTATGCAAATTCGACATATGGTAAACAATCTTCCCAATGTTTAAGATATTTTTGCAAAATAACACGCAAAAGTTGAGAAAGAGTGCAGCGCCCCGCATCCCGGCCTAGCCAGAATCGGTGCACCCGCCGTACTTCTTAAAGGAGAGTACCAGGCGTCGATCCATAACGTATCGTAATCTATGATAAAATGCATGGATTTTCGTGCTTACGCGCCATCAGGTAAGCAAAACCGTGGCAGAATTAAAACCTCAAATTAAAACGTCTACGAAATCATTCATAGTTTTACAACCCAAATCAAATGTACCGAAATTCTCAAAAGTAGATGTTTTCCATCACAATTACATAATCAGTCATCAGTCACAACCGGCAGGTCATGTCTCCTAATCCATCCATCCTTCGCTGTCCTCACGGGTAGAGGACCCTAGGTTCGTCCTCAATCCATTCTACCTTCTTCCCTGCAGCCTCTGGGAGGAAAAATAGGGGGTGAGTGACAAAGTCACCAGAAAGTATACTATAATAATCGAGGATTAAATGGAAAGTACATACAAGAACCAAACCCCAAAAATTTCGGTTTAGAAACATGACTGTCCTCCATCCAATACCCGCTGGAGATCAACACTTAATGCGTCAAGATCATAACTTAAGCAAGATCGTTACTTAATAAAGAACATAATAATAGAAGACCGCAACTTGCATAAATTCGTAACATATCAAGGATCATTACTAAATAAGGTCATAGTTAGGAACTACTAAGTTATAACAACTTAGTCTAAGTATCATATGTCACTACACGATGACTCAATAAATGCGACATGCATACATATGTACGTGTGATGCATCATGATAAAAATGAGAATATGATCCTTCGTGCTTTTCTTTCAAAACATCATCGTTATCTTTCCGGATCTGAGGCGGTCACGTCTCCCCTTCGAATCTATTATTCTCGGATTCAGAACGGTAACGTCATCACTTATCGGGTCTATTCTCTCCGGACCCGAATGGTCCATATCAGGTCTATTCTCTCCGGGCCTGAATGGTCAATATCATCAGATCAATTAACCTCGGATCTGGGCGGGTCCTTATGGCCAGGAAACATACACACACGGTACTGAATCTTTTCTTTAAAAAAACGCTTTTCATCTTTTTCTCGCATAAAAATCAATTCCATAAATCATATAAATGACGATGATGCAATGCATGACATGTATTATGCAAACCATGACATAATGTGTTACATATACACGTTCGTACAACTTATTCTTTATGCTGAAAAATTCCAACCTTATCAATCCATATGCACGGCCTTAATCCCTTATGCTTAGGCCTACCATCATGAGTGATTGTAATACATATGCATAAAATGTCATTTGTATTCATAATAGAATTTTTGTGATGATATAAAATGCGTAAGACACTTAGTTGATTAATTACGAAATAAGGCTGCTGAATTTTGGCGATACAACGCCCCTTTCTCTTTTGTCTTTCGTTTAAGCCCATTAAACCTCTTTTAATTTGGGCCGGCTTTGAGAAAACTATTATAAACATTCCATTAATTGGTGATTGTGAGCCCAAGTCGTATAACTAGCCTAAGTCCATTCGAACGAGGCCTTATAATAAGTTCCTCAATTCTGCCCAAAATCTCAGATTAGTGACGCCCACTTATTTATGGTGTTTACCCTTCAATTAGTCATTCTAAAATAAGTGGCTTACATAGAAGGATTCACATATGTCTTGAGTAGTTGATAAATGAATTTCGCGGATTTACAATATCGTTAGAGGTATCATTTATTCTTTTTCCTAAAACCGTTACATGCTGATTTCTGGATTGACCGATTTTACTACAAATTTTAATGTGACCATACCGTAAATTCTTTTTCAGAAATTCCAGCTCTCAACCTTAGTAAACACCTAGGGATAGTATCCTGCCAAAAATTAGCCCAATTGCATATTCCTATGGTCTATTTCCTGGTTACTCATTATGTCATATAAAATCTGTCTGGCCCAGTAAAATTTCCAGCATGACCAGTTTTAGTAAACATTTCACTAAAAATAATCCGTAACTCCTTTTAACAAAATTCCAACTCTCCTATCTAATATACACATAAGGCTAGTTTCACACCAAAAATCAACTAAATTGAAGGTCCCTAAGGTCTCTTTTCGGGTCTCACAAAACAGCCTAAAATCTGCCCTGCTCCAGTAAATTTCATAGTTTGTCACATTTCCTTCCTAAATGGCCCTAACTTGCATTGTTTGTCATAAGCACTTTATTAAACTTCAAACTTACCCTTGTCATGGAAAATTTAAAGATTCAACACGCTGTAAGCATCATATACAAATCATTACAAAACAGCTTATATGCTACATACATCACTTCTTGGGCATACACACCATATTCCCACTAAAACAACCCTTAGCAAAGTTTGGTGCACACGCCCCCTAACCCTCAAACAGCCCGTTTATGTACATGCAAGGACAAATAGCATATCCACAATTGTCATACTAAGCTTAACATACAAAAGCATAAATCTTGTTCACATCTTACCCCATAACTCATCCCTTCTTGCAAAACTACCCTTATTTCTTTTACTCCTTCCCACCGTAGCCCCCATCCATGGAAAAGAAGGGATCTTTAACATGTTCATCTTGGATTATCACATACTAATACTTAAAATCAATAAAGAATCCACCTTTATGCAAAAACTCACACATACACGCCACTTAACACCTAGGCCGAAAGTTTCATGCATCAAAGCTTAACATTTCACATCTAAAATTGAATCTTAAGGTTATCTAGTCATTCATGCAAGCACTTTCACATTCAAGCCACAAAAAGTATAGTGTACTTGACTTCATAGACCTTGGATCTTGCTCGAAGTTGTTGGCATGAGAAGTACTCCCTCCCATCTTTTCCTATTACATATGGTGTATGGGTATTTGTTAGCCATTTCTTTAGTTTCATAATACAACTAAGTTGTGGGTTAGATGATCTTACCATTTGCGTCTTGGATGGATTGAGGGGAATCCACTCTTGCTAAGACACCCCCTTTTTGTTTGGTGTCTTGAAGCCTTCACCTAGAGCCGTGATGTTCACAGTTTTGTCAAAGAAGGAGACACCACATGAGCTTCATCCTATAAGGTGTAACTTACTAAAGGTTGTGGATGGTGGTCTTACCTAGACAAGCCTTGAGGGTGGAGGGTTCTTGGATCTTCTTTGGCTCACCTTCCCTCCGATTCCCTTGAGAGAAGAGGAGGAGTTACTTCTTGTTTTATAAAATAGTCTCATGAACATCCCTCATTTAAGTAGATAGGAATAAAGGTTTCTTGCAACTAAAAGAAAAGTGGGGATTAACTCCTCCTTGGTTAAGCAACCGGCGGCTATTAATCATGGGGGGTAAAGGAAGGATGCATCTCACTTATTTATCCACCTATTCCATGCTTTTGGGGTTCTTAATTGTCTTGAATCCAACTACTTACTCCCCACAACTTGCTGGCCGAAATATACATATATACTCCATGTATGTATATTTTTCTCAATAACACATATATATTTTTCAAAATTCTTACCCACATGTATATAGTTATGTGTGTATATATATATCCGTATATATATATTTCTATTTCCTCACAATTTAAAATAAGTCATAATCCTTAAAAGAAATACACAGTATGGCCGAAAATACTAAGTGGATGTGTGTATATATATAACCGTATAGGTGAATATGTATAACATACTTCCCAAAAATCATTTCATTGCTATATATATACCTAGATCCATATATGTATATACACCAATATGTATATCCACATATATTATTCACAATTCTATCTATTTTACATATCTTGTTGTTACATCTTAGAACATAACCCTGGGTGATCCATTTTGATATAAACACACACTTAAATCTTTGAAATTCATGAAGTATCAAGAAGATTTCTTGCATACATAGATTTGTGTATTTTCTATATACGGTTCTTTAAGTAAACTTTTCGTTGTACTGCAATCCATTAAGCCATTTATTGCATGGTAGCTTCCACTTTATACTATACATGTACACATATACGTACACATCTATGTATAAGTCCATGTATGTCCAGTGCTTTATACAAGTGTGTCATGTAACCTATTCTCCGCCGAGTTGAATCTGTTAGACCTTAAGAATTTCTATAATGAATTGCTAGAGTTCCTTTGGTCTTACTTCAAAATGGCACCCGGCGGCCATAATGGGAATAGATGAGGAAGTTCTTCCTTCATTAAAGGCTTAATTATGCCCATCTTTTGGAGTTTCTATGAGGAACCCTATCCCATTAGTTACTCCTTAAAACCTTATGGCCGAAAACTCATGTGTGTGCATGTAACTCAATTACATCTTACCCGTGCTCCCATTTTCCTTTCTTAATATATTTATATATATATATATACCTATATATATATATATGTCCACGTGTTTGCGTACCTTTATTGGCTGCCCCTTGGGTATATTCCCCGGACCATAATCTATTAAACCACATATCATATCATAGCCCTCATGTAACGTATATGTATACATATATGTATGCCCCTACCCTATCTATATGAATGTGTCACATAGACCTACTTCCCATTAAATTTGAAATTGCTTAACCCCATAAGAGCTATGTTTTAAATAACAAATTCTCCTTTGGCTTTCCTCAAGAATAAGCCGGCGGTGGGGAGGGGTCTTTTTTTTTCCAAGTGTAAGTGTCCAATGATTAGTGTGTCTCTTCCTAATCCTTGAGTCGTTTATCATTGAGATTTAGGAAACGCCCTGAGCTATCTTCCAACAGCTCACTTGCTTCATATTTTACGCATTGGGTAGTATGCTAATTTCCTTTAATCTTAATTAATCGTAGGTAAAGTCAAAGATACCCTCCTTTCGAGATATCGTTTTATTGCCTTATTCCACCCCAACCCTAGACACCGTACTAATTTAGGCGGGGTACAACATTCTCCCCCCTTAAGATAAGTTTCGTCCTCGAAACTTAAGAATGCTAGTCAAAGAGGTGAGTGTACAAGTTCTTCATGCTTTCTTCCACTTCCCAGGTAGCTTCATCAATGGAATGGTTCTTCCATTGCACCTTGACCATAGGTATCAATCGTCTCCTTAACACCTTTTCCTTATGATCAATTATCTTTTTCGGTTCTTCCTCATATGTCATGTCGGCTTCAAGCTTCAAAGGTTGCTCCTTTATGACATGGCTAGGATCGTGCACATACCGACGAAGTTGAGATATATGAAACACATCATGTATTTGAGATAGTGTGGGCGGTAGTGCGAGTCGATAAGCAACTTCCCCAATTCTTTCAAGAACCTCGTATGGTCCAATAAATATTGGGATTAATTTCCCTTTGATATCGAATCTTTTAACTCCTTTTGTCGGCGATATCTTTAAAAACACTTTTTCTCCGACTTGAAATTCTAATGGTCGCCGCTTCTCATCTGCCCAAACCTTGCTTCTATTTTGAGCTGCTTGCAACTTTTGCCTTATGATTCTTATTTTGTTTCGAGTCTGCTCCACTAGGTCGGGTCCAGTAAGAATCTTATCTCTGATTTCATCCCAGTAGAGCGGAGAGCGGCACTTTCTTCCATAAAGTGCTTCATATGGAGCCATCCCTATGGATCGATGGTAACTATTGTTATAAGAAAATTCTGCCAATTTAAGACTCTGATCCTAGCTTCCCCCAAAGTCAAGTACGCAAGATCGCAGCATGTCTTCCAATGTCTGAATGGTTCTTTCTGATTGACCATCAGTTTGGGGATGAAATGCTGAGCTCATTCGGATTTTAGTGCCCATCGCTTTCTGAAAAGCTATCCAAAATCGTGATGTGAAGCGAGGGTCGCGGTCGCAAACAATGCTTAGGGGTACTCCATGAAGACTTAGAATTTGTTCAACATACATTGTAGCCAATTTCTCCATTGGAGCCTTGATCGTCATAGCCATGAAGTGGGCAGACATTGTTAGGCGATGGACGACTACCCAAATGGTATCGTATCCGCTCTTTGTTCTGGGTAGGTCCGTAACAAAATCCATAGTAATGTGGTCCCACTTCCATTTGGGAACTTCAAGAGGTTGCAGCAACCCAGCGGGATTCTGATGTTCTGCTTTCACCTTCTGGCAAACAAGGCATTTCTCCACGAATTCCGCAATATGTCTTTTCATGCCATGCCACCAAAATCGTTGCTTCAAATCTTGATACATCTTAGTGGCTCCAGGGTTAATAGATAACCGAGAGTTATGGGCTTCCCGAAGAACTTCATTCAGTATGTCCTCGTCATTGGGTACACACAGTCTTTCTCGAAACCACAAGCTGTTTTTGTTTCGAACTTTAAACTCTTCAGAGGGTTTCATTCTCACCCGGTCCTTTATCTTCTTTAAGGTTTCATCCTTTTCTTGTCCTTCTTTAATCTTGTCTATCAGCGAAGGAATCAACACCAACCTTGCGAGCATGCCTTCTATTGAATCAACCTCCTCTAGATCAAATTCTTCCATGTCACGCTGTAAGGGTGGTTGACGCGGATGACTTGTTTTTCTACTTAATACGTCAGCTACCATGTTGGCTTTTCCCGGATGATACTGAATTGATAGGTCGTAGTCTTTCATTAATTCTAGCCATCTTCGCTGACGCATGTTCAGTTCTTTTTGGGTGAACAGATACTTGAGGCTCTTGTGGTCTGTGAAAATTTCACACTTCTCGCCATACAGATAGTGCCTCCATATTTTTAGTGCAAAGACTATGGCTGCTAATTCGAGGTCATGTACCGGGTAGTTTTGTTCAAATGGCTTTAACTGTCAGGATGCATACGCAATCACTCGGTCTTTTTGCATTAGTACGCATCCCAGTCCGTTCATAGAGGCATCACTGTATACTACATAATTTTCACCAGTAATGGGTTGCGCTAAAACTGGGGCGGAGGTCAGCTTCTTCTTTAATTCAGTAAAACGCTTTTCGCAATCTGAGGTCCATTCAAAGTTGGTTTTCTTTTGGGTCAAACGGGTAAGAGGCATAGCGATTAGAGAAAATCCTTCCACAAACTTACGATAGTAACCTGCGAAACCGAGAAAACTTCGTACCTCTATAATGTTGGTTGGTCTGGGCCACTCCGTGATTGCCTCGATTTTCTTGGGGTCTACGGATATACCTTCTTCAGATATTACATGTCCCAGAAATGCTACACTTCGTAGCCAGAATTCACATTTACTAAATTTAGCGTACAGTTGTTTTCTCTGTAGAATGTCCAGAACGACCCTTAAATGGTTTGCGTAGGTCTCTTCATCAGGTGAGTAGATCAAAATATCGTCGATGAAGACTACAACGAACTTGTCTAGTTGGTCTTGAAAGACTCGATTCATTAGATCCATAAACGCTGCGGGCGCGTTGGTCAGTCCGAATGGCATTACTAAAAATTCGTAATGTCCATAACGGGTTTTGAATGCAGTCTTCTAGACGTCCTCAACCTTGATCTTCAATTGGAAATATCCTGAGCGAAGATCAACTTTACTGAAAATCCTTGCCCCCTGCATCATGATACCTTTAGGTAGGGTTTATAATAGACTCATTACTAAAATAAAGTTTTAGTTTGCTTACCCGCAGCTGATGGAACAGATCGTCGATCCTTGGCAATGGGTACTTATTCTTTATAGTGATTTTGTTGAGCTCCCGATAGTCAATACATAACCGCATACTTCTGTCCTTTTTCTTGACGAACAGTACGGGAGCTCCCTAAGGTGAAACACTTGGGCGAATAAGTTTCTTTTCCAGCAATTCGCGTAGCTGCTCCTTCAGCTCTTAGTTCCGCAGGTGCCATTCGGTAGGGAGCCTTTGATATTAGTTCCGCTCCCGGAACCAAGTTGCTTTCAAAAGATATCTCCCGGTCCGGAGGAAGACCTGGTAACTCTTATGGAAAAACATCTAGATATTCACGAACTACTGGAACTTGAGAAAGATCTGAGGGCGCTTGATCGGCATTTATTGCATAGACAAGATATCCTTCATGTCCCTTCTTCAGTCCCTTATTAGCGCGAATCGCATTTACATAAACGTTCTTAGGACACTTCCGTAACTTCGATCATCCTTGAAAGGTCACTTCCTTACGTGTGGGATCCTTAAAGGTAACTTGTTTTTCACTACAATCGATGTTGGCATAATTCTTGGAAAGCCAATCCATCCCAAGAATCACATCAAAGTCCGTCATGGGTATGGGAATCAAATCGGCGTCAAACCGATGGTTATCGAACTCAAGTTCATAGTTTGTTGAAAACATGGTAAGCTACAAGCACCTGTTCCCCAGCTGCTTGGATTCTATAGGGTGCATCACTATAGGTTGGGTTTTGCTCAATATTCTTTGCAAATTTCTTGGATATGAAGGAGTGGCTAGCGCCACTATCAAATAACACGTTGGCAGGTACTGAACATACTAGGATAGCTCCTGAATCACGCAATACTTACTAAGCCACTATAGGACAACAGTACTTATAAGAATTAGCACAATTCTCAGAAAATACCTGTCACCACATCATTGGCCTCTTCAGCAGCTGCGTCAGTCATGGAGTGAACTCGTGTGTTGGTACACTGACGCTGAGGCTTTGGCGGTTGTTGTTGCTGCTGGGCCCCCTTCTCCTGACATTCCTTGGCCATATGTCCTGTTTTCCCGCATCCAAAGCAGGTGGTTTCCTTATCTGGACAGTCCTTAAGGATATGGCCTGCCTTTGCCGCACCCGAAACATTTCCCCATTTGGTAATAACATTCTTCCACATGGCGTCTACCGCAGTGAGAGCAGCTCGGAATGGCAGATTGTTGGCCTTGGTTTTTTGACTGATTCTTTTGGGAACGGCGTTGGAACCGATTCTTCCCTTGACGCCCTGGGCCCCTTGTATTTTGCTTAGCGGATTTGCAGGGCCCACCGCTCCCAGACATTTCTCGTCCTCTTTTCTGGCCGAACTCATCACGGCGAATGATATCTCTTTCAATTCTGTAGCATGCGTCTAGAAGTGCACCAAAATTTGCTGGATTTGCATTGACCAGCCATGTTCGAATTCTAGAGTTCAGTCCTTTTTCAGAATTTAACATTTTGGTTTCTTCATCATTCATGGTGGATGGTTGGAATCTTCCCAGAGCTATAAACTTGTTGGCGTAGTCAGCGACTGGCATTCCCTGTTCTTGTATTAGGGACTCAAACTCATGCCTTTGCTGTAATTTGGCAGAGGGTGGTATGTAGAACTTGTTCAATTCCTAGAGAAACCTTTCCCAGGAAATTGGTCTTGGTAGAGCTTGTAGATTGGCCTTCCACCACTGGTTGGCCTCACCTAGCAGAAACGGTCTAACTGCCTGAGTCTTTACTTCCTCTGGGGCTCTAATTAGTTCGAAGCAGTTCTCTACCTCATCCAGCCACTTCTCAGCGGCATCTGGATCTGACTTTCCTTCAAACGACGGAATATTGGCTCTTTTCAACTTTTCAAAATAATATTGGGCATCTCTGACCAGCTCGTGAGGTTGAGGGTTATTCTGTTGCATCATTACTTGCCCAATTTGGGTGACTGTCTGGCAAAAGTTCTGAAATGCATTAATATCAGGCATCATTTATGGGAAGGGTCCTTGGGGTGGAGGAACATTCTGGACTGGAGGCGGATTTTGGTCTTGCGGTGGCGGCGGTGGAGGGACGTGTGCAGGTGGAGGAGGAATAGGCTCCTGCACCTCTGGCCTTGCTCTTGTTGGTCGGCCCCTTGGTCGCACCATCTGCATTATGCAGCGTCGGAATTTATTCAATCTGGGAATGTCATAATAGGTGGCGGAATGTAATCTATACTAATAGCATATCTGTCATGCACACACATACTTTATAAATTATATTCTGGAATTTGTCGTCAATTAGGGTTTATCAATGGGTCGAACCCTAATTTTTTCAGTCTAAGTCGTCCTAGTCTAAGGTCAACTCTCATCTAGGATCAGAACTTAGATCTAAGATCAAGCTTAATGGTCTACAATCATGACCTAGTTCTATATTCTGCCCGGATCTGGAGCCTCAGCTCTGATACCACCTGTAGTGCCCCGCATCCCGGCCTAGCCGGAATCGGTGCACCCGTTGTACTTCACTAAGGAGAGTACCAGGCGTCGATCCATAACGTATCGTAATCCATAATAAAATGCATAGATTTTCGTGCTTACGCGTCATCAGGTAAGCGAAACCGTAGCAGAATTAAAACCTCAAATTAAAACATCTACGAAATAATTCATAGTTTTACAACCCAAATCAAATGTACCGAAATTCTCAAAAGTAGATGTTTCCCATCACAATTACTTAATCAGTCATCAGTCACAACCGGCAGGTCATGTCTCCTAATCCATCCATCCTTCGTGTTCTCACAGGTAGGGGACCCTAGGTTCATCCTCAATCCATTCTACCTTGTTCCCTGCAGCCTCTGGGAGGAAAAATAGGGGGTGAGTGACAAAGTCACCAGCAAGTATACTATAATAATCGAGGATTAAATGGAAAGTACATACAAGAACAAAACCCCAAAAATTTCGGTTTAGAAACATACCTGTCCTCCACCCAATACCCGTTACGGATCAACACTTAATGCGTCAAGATCATAACTTAAGCAAGATCGTTACTTAATAAAGAACATAATAATAGAAGACCGGAACTTGCATAAATTCGTAACATATCAAGGATCATTACTAAATAAGGTCATAGTTAGGAACTACTAAGTTATAGCAACTTAGTCTAAGTATCATATGTCACTACACGATGACTCAATATATGTGACATGCATACATATGTACGTGTGATGCATCATGATAAAAATGAGAATATGATCCTTCGTGCTTTTCTTTCAAAACATCATCGTTAAGAAAACAATAGAGTGTTCAGATCTATCTTCCCGGATCTGAGGCGGTCACGTCTCCCCTTCGAATCTATTATTCCCGGATTCAGAACGGTAACGTCATCACTTATCAGGTCTATTCTCTCCGGGCCCAAACGGTCCATATCAGGTCTATTCTCTCCAGGCCTGCACGGTCAATATCATCAGATCAATTAACTCCGGATCTGGGCGGGTCCTTACTGGCCAGGAAACATACACACATGGTACCGGTGGGAAGCGTTCTTTTTAAAATAGAATCTTTTCTTAAAAAAAACGCTTTTCATCTTTCTCTCGCATAAAAATCAATTCCATAAATCATGTAAATGACGATGATGTAATGCATGACATGTATTATGCAAACCATGACATAATGTGTTACGTATACACGTTCGTACAACTCATTCTTTATGCTGAAAAATTCCAACCTTATCAATCCATATACACGGACTTAATCCTTTATGGTTAGGCCTACCATCTTGAGTGATTGTCATACATACGCATAAAATATCATTTGTATTCATAATAGAATTTTTGTGACGATATAAAATGCTTAAGACACTTACTTGATTAATTACGAAATAAGGCTGCTGAATTTGGGCGATACAACGCCCCTTTCTCTTTTGTCTTTCGTGTAAGCCCATTAAACCTCTTTTAATTTGGGCCGGCTTTGAGAAAACTATTATAAACATTCCATTAATTGGTGATTGTGAGCCCAAGTCGTATAACTAGCCTAAGTCCATTTGAACGAGGCCTTATAATAAGTTCCTCAATTCTGCCCAAAATCTCAGATTAGTGACGCCCACTTATTTATGGTGTTTACCCTTCAATTAGTCATTCTAAAATAAGTGGCTTACATAGAAGATTTCACATATGTATTAAGTAGTTGATAAATGAATTTCGCGGATTTATAATATCGTTAGAGGTATCATTTATTCTTTTTCCTAAAACCGTTACATGCTGATTTCTGGATTGACCGATTTTACTACAAATTTTAGTGTGACCATACCGTAAATCCTTTTTCAGAAATTCCAGCTCTCAAGCTTAGTAAACACCTAGGGCTAGTATCCTACCAAAAATTAGCCCAATTTCATGTTCCTAAGGTCTATTTCCTGGTTACTCACTATGTCATATAAAATATGTCTGGCCCAGTAAAATTTCCAGCATGACCAGTTTTAGTAAACATTTCACTAAAACTAATCCGTAACTCCTTTTAACGAAATTCCAACTCTCCTATCTAATATACACATAAGGCTAGTTTCACACCAAAAATCAACTAAATTGAAGGTCCCTAAGGTCTCTTTTCGGGTCTCACAAAACAGCCTAAAATCTGCCCTGCTCCAGTAAATTTCATAGTTTGTCACATTTCCTTCCTAAATGGCCCTAACTTGCATTGTTTGTCATAAGCACTTTATTAAACTTCAAACTTACCCTTTTCATGGAAAATTTACAGATTCAACACGCTGCAAGCTTCATATACAAATCATTACAAAACAGCTTATATGCTACATACATCACTTCTTGGGCATACACACCATATTCCCACTAAAACAACCCTTAGCAAAGTTTGGTGCACACGCCCCCTAACCCTCAAACAGCCCGTTTATGTACATGCAAGGCCAAATAGCATATCCACAATTGTCATACTAAGCTTAACATACAAAAGCATAAATCTTGTTCACATCTTACCCCATAACTGATCCCTTCTTGCAAAACTACCCTTATTTCTTTTACTCCTTCCCACCGTAGCCCCCATCCATGGAAAAGAAGGCATCTTTAACATGTTCATCTTGGATTATCACATACTAATACTTAAAATCAATAAAGAATCCACCTTTATGCAAAAACTAACACATACACGCCACTTAACACCTAGGCCGAAAGTTTCATGCATCAAAGCTTAACATTTCACATCTAAAATTGAATCTTAAGGTTATCTAGTCATTCATGCAAGCACTTTCACATTCAAGCCACAAAAAGTATAGTGTACTTGACTTCATAGACCTTGGATCTTGCTCGAAGTTGTTGGCATGAGAAGTACTCCCTCCCATCTTTTCCTATTACATATGGTGTATGGGTATTTGTTAGCCATTTCTTTAGTTTCATAATACAACTAAGTTGTGGGTTAGATGATCTTACCATTTGCGTCTTGGATGGATTGAGGGGAATCCACTCTTGCTAAGACACCCCCTTTTTGTTTGGTGTCTTGAAGCCTTCACCTAGAGCCGTGATGTTCACAGTTTTGTCAAAGAAGGAGACACCACATGACCTTCATCCTATAAGGTGTAACTTACTAAAGGTTGTGGATGGTGGTCTTACCTAGACAAGCCTTGAGGGTGGAGGGTTCTTGGATCTTCTTTGGCTCACCTTCCCTCCGATTCCCTTGAGAGAAGAGGAGGAGTTACTTCTTGTTTTATAAAATAGTCTCATGAACATCCCTCATTTAAGTAGATAGGAATAAAGGTTTCTTGCAACTAAAAGAAAAGTGGGGATTAACTCCTCCTTGGTTAAGAAACCGGCGGCTATTAATCATGGGGGGGGGGGGG
>AP025073.1:14647997-14698323 GCA_036186865.1 Eustoma russellianum | reverse complement strand
TGGGGGGGGGGGGGTAAAGGAAGGATGCATCTCACTTAATTATCCACCTATTCCATGCTTTTGGGGTTCTTAATTGTCTTGAACACAACTACTTACTCCCCACAACTTGCTGGCCGAAATATACATATATACTCCATGTATGTATATTTTTCTCAATAACACATATATATTTTTCATAATTCTTACCCACATGTATGTAGTTATGTGTGTATATATATATCCATATATATATGTTCTATTTCCTCACAATTTAAAATAAGTCATAATCCTTAAAAGAAATACACATTATGGCCGAAAATACTAAGTGGATGTGTGTATATATATATAACCGTATAGGTGTATATGTATAACATACTTCCCAAAAATCATTTCATTGCTGTATATATACCTAGATCCGCATATGTGTATACACCAATATGTATATCCACATATATTATTCACAATTCTATCTATTTTACATATCTTGTTGTTACATCTTAGAACATAACCCTGGGTGATCCATTTTGATATAAACACACACTTAGATCTTTGAAATTCATGAAGTATCAAGAAGATTTCTTGCATACATAGATTCGTGTATTTTCTATATACGGTTCTTTAAGTAAAATTTTTGTTGTACTGCAATCCATTAAGCCATTTATTGCATGGTAGCTTCCACTTTATACTATACATGTACACATATACGTACACATCTATGTATAAGTCCATGTATGTCCAGTGCTTTATACAAGTGTGTCATGTAACCTATTCTCCGTCGAGTTGAATCTGTTAGACCTTAAGAATTTCTATAATGAATTGCTAGAGTTCCTTTGGTCTTACTTCAAAATGGAACCCGGCGGCCATAATGGGAATAGATGGAGGAATTTCTTCCTTCATTAAAGGCTTAATCATGCCCATCTTTTGGAGTTTCTATGAGGAAACCTATCCCATTAGTTACTCCTTAAAACCTTATGGTCGAAAACTCATGTGTGTGCATGTAACTGAATTACATCTTACCCGTGCTCCCATTTTCCTTTCTTAATATATTTATATATATATATATACCTATATATATATACCTATATATATATGTATATATATATGTCCACGTGTTTGCGTACCTTTATTGGCTGCCCCTTGGGTATATTCGCCGGACCATAATCTGTTAAACCACTTATCATATCATAGCCCGTCATGTAACGTATATGTATACATATATATATATGCCCCTACCCTATGTATATGAATGTGTCACATAGACCTACTTCGCATTAAATTTGAAATTGCTTAACCCCGTAAGAGCTATGTTTTAAATAACAAATTCTCCTTTGCCTTTCCTCAAGAATAAGCCGGCGGTGGGGAGGGGTCTTTTTTTTCAAGTGTAAGTGTCCAATGATTAGTGTGTCTCTTCCTAATCCTTGAGTCGTTTATCATTGAGATTTAGAAAACGCCCTGAGCTATCTTCCAACAGCTCACTTGTTTCATATTTTATGCATTGGGTAGTATGCTAATTTCCTTTAATCTTAATTAATCGTAGGTAAAGTCGAAGATACACTCCTTTCGAGATATCGTTCCATTGCCTTATTCCACCCCAACCCTAGATGCCGTACTAATTTAGGCGGGGTACAACAAAGAGTACGATTAACAACATCAGTTTGTCCATCTGTTTATGGGTGCGCAATGGTAGAAAACAACAATTGAGTACCAAGTTTAGCCCATAAAACACGCCAAAAATAATTAAGAAATTTCGTATCTCTATCACTTACAATTGTACGTGGCATGCCATGCAATCTCACAATTTCTTTAAAGACCAAAACAGCAACATGTGTGTCGTCATCAACTTTCCTACATGCAATGAAGTGTGCCATGTTTGAAAATCGATCAACCACAACATAAATGCTATCGCACCCCCTCGAGATCAAGGAAGTCCTAAAACGAAGTCCATGGAGATGTCAATCCAAGGGGAATCAGGGACGGGTAAAGGTGTGTAAAGGCCATGTGGTTGGGACTTGGATTTGGCTTGTTTGCAAGTGATGCAACTACCACATAACCTCTCAACGTCTACGTGCATGTGGGGCCAATATAAATGTTCCTTAAGAGTTTCAAGGGTTTTGAACACTCCGAAATGACCCATTAAACCTCCCCCATGGGTTACTCTAGTGAATGCTTCTCGTAGGGATGATTGAGGAACAAACAACTTATGTTCTTTGAAAAGATATCCCTCATGTATGTAGAATTTCCCAAATGGTGCCTCTTTACATGCCACGAAAATGGTGCCGAAATCATGGTCCTTTGTGTACAATTCCTTAAGTGATTCGAATCCTAAGAATCGTGAGGATAAATGTAGCCACAAACGTCTATCTCATAGAGAAGGCATCAGCAACTATATTGTCCTTTCTTTGTTTGTACTTAATCATGTAAGGGAATTTTTCTATGTACTCTACCCATTTGGCATGTCTCTTGTTCAACTTTCCCTGCCCTTTAAGATACTTAAGGCTTTCATGGTCAGTTGGATCACAAACTCTTTAGGTTGAAGATAGTGTTGCCAAGTTTGTAAGGATCTCATGAGGGCATAAAGTTCCTTATCATAGGTAGAGTAATTCAATGCAGCACCTTTCAACTTCTCAGTAAACTAGGCTATGGGTTTCTTCCCTTGGGTCAAAACTGCACCTATACCCACTCTACTTGCATCACACTCGATCTCAAAAGTCTCATCAAAATTTGATAACCTAAGTATGGGTGCATTGGTTAGCCTATGTTTAAGCTCATCAAATGCTTGTTGTTGTGGCTCTTCCCACCTAAAAGGCACATCTTTTTTTCACAATTTCATTTAGGCGTGGAGCTATGGAAGAAAGATCTTTGACAAACCGTTCATAAAAACTTCCAAGTCCTTGGAAACTACAAACTTCCCCTACATTCTTAGGTATAGGCCACTCCACAATTGACCTAACCTTTTCCTCATCCATCTTTACTCCCTCAGCCGAAATGACAAAGCCTAGGATGACTACTCGTTCCAAACAAAAAGAGCACTTCTTAAAGTTGGCATAAAGTTGTTCTTGCTTAAGCTTCTCAAAAACGGCCCTAATGTGGTCAATGTGATCTTCTATGGTTCGGGAATAGATTAGAATCACATCAAAATGAACAACAACAAATTGTCCAATGAACGCTGGCAAGACTTCATTCATTAACCTCATAAAGGTGCTAGGGGCGTTGGTGAGCCCGAAGGGCATCACTAGCCACTCATAGAGCCCAAACTTGGTCTTAAATGCAGTCTTCCATTCGTCCCCTTCTTTAATGCGTACCTGGAAGTACCCTTGATGAAGGTCGATTTTGGTGAAGAATTTAGATCCGTGCAATATATCCAACATATCATCCAGCCTAGGTATGGAGTACCTATACTTGACGGTAATTTTGTTTATGGCATGGCAATCAGTACACATTCTCCAAGTTCCATCCTTTTTGGGTACTAAAATGACAGGGATGACTGATGGGCTTAGGCTCTCTCGGATTTGTCCACTCGCTAAGAGCTCCTCTACTTGCCTTTGGATTTCATTGGTTTCTTATGGGTTGGCTCGATAGGCGGGTCAATTTGGTAAAACGGCTCCTGGGACAAAATCAATTTGGTGTTCTATTCCTCTAACAGGTGGTAAACTGGATGGTGGCTCGGTGGTAAATAGAACTTCGTACTCTTGGATAAGGGATGCAACTGAGGTAGGTAAGTTTGGTGGAGTTCTTCTATGGAAAGGATACACGCCTTAGGAATGAGAATGAGGCGGTTTGGTGGCTATAAAGGGCTCGTGTGACCTCTCTTTTCTTTGCAAAATACACACACTTCTTTTTGGACTCGGTGACTCCTATGGGTACTACCTCTTTTCCCTTGTTCTCTTGTTTTTTGTTCTCACTTTTCATGCATTCCATGAATTTTCTCTCAGCTTCTTTTTCCTTTGGGTCGGCCCGAGACTTAGACATGCGTTGGTGATTCTCGTGAACTTTGTGTGGTGGAAGTGCATGCAATTTGTAAAGTTTGCCATTCAATTCACGTTTGAAAGAGTAACGATTCAAACATCCATCATATGTCACATGTCGATCAAATTTCTATGGCTTACCAAGTATGATATGACTAGCATGCATTGGTGCAACATCAAATAAAACATAATCTTTGTAACTACCAATGCTAAGAGAATTCAAAACTTGTTTACTTACGCTAACTTCATCACAATCATTTAACCATGCAAGTTTGTAAGGATGCGGATGATTAGTCTTAGGCAAATTCAGTTTTCTTACCAATTCGATGCTAGCCACATTTGCACAAGAACCGGAATCAATGATCATGGTGCACACTTTACCATTTATCGTGCAATGAATATGGAAAATGTTTTCTCTATGTTGCTCGTGATCATCTAATTTCGGATATGCATTCAAAGCTTGACGCACAACAAGAAATTCCTTAGTGTCAAAATCATCTAGTGCGCCTAGATCCTCTTCAGGTTCAATTTCATTATCATGCTCAGATTCGTTTTCATGCTCGGACTCAGACACATATTCATTGGTTTCCTGAATTAACATGATTCGTTTTACATTAGGGCACTCTTTTCCTATATGACCACGTCTTTGACATTTATAGCATTTAATGTCCCTAAACCTGTTTGAGAGATCAGAAGAATTTCCTTTGGGAGCTTTTTGTTGGACACGTTCATCTCGTTTTTGTGTGCCCTACACACGGTTATCCATCCTTTGTCACGCACCTTGGTCACGTGTGTGGCCTCCTGTAGGACGTGAGCTTCCTGTTCCTGAAGGCTTCCTGGAAAACCTTGATGAAGACTGATTAGTACGATAAGTGGAATTGAAATTGGAGGAACTACGTACCTTTAATTGGTGTTCAATCTTCTCAGCCATATAGACCATGGTTGTGAGGTCGAGGTAAGGTTGAAGCTCAACCCTTTGCGCAATCTCTCTGTTTAGACCATGTAAGAAACGAGCCTTGGTGGCTTCTTTGGGTTCCTGCAAGTTAGACCTTTCCAACAAAATTTCTAACTCTTTGTAATACTCTTCTACACTTTTGGATCCTTGTCTTAAGTTTTGCAAACTTGTGAAAATGGAACTCTCAAAATTGTTTGGGATAAAACGTTGTCTCATTTCAAACTTCATTTTTTCCTAAGTGGGAATTGGAGGTTGTCTTGTCTTAGTTCTATTTTGACACAAATTTGTCCACCAATTTAGTGCATAACCAGAAAACTCTATAGAAGCGTACCTCACTTTTTGTAATTCACTGTAGTTGGTACAAGAAAAGATTAGATCCACTTTCGTTTCCCATTCCAAATATTCTTCCGCATTACTTTAACCATAAAACGAGGGAATATTTATTTTTGTTTTGAGAAAATCGTCATCTTGTGGAAAAAAGGGAATTTTAGCGTCTTTGGTAACCACAGGGAGGGTGGTCATCAAAGTCATAATCATCATGCTCAAATGCAATGTAATCATCATTGTACCTTCGTGGAGCGTACCTTCTTGGTTGCGTTGGAGGAACAAACCTTCTTGCCTCGATGTGTGGTGGTCTAAGGTTGTCATCCTCAACTTCTTCTGGGGGGTGACGCCTAGGTTGTTGTAGGGGAACGGCCCCACTTGTGCCTTGGCCGTCACTCGTCTTGTAGCTCCGTTAAACATCCTCCAATCGATGTTTGATTACCTCATTATCATGCATGAGTTTCATGAACATCTCCAGCATTTGTTGTTGCGTGTTGTCCAAAGTCTCGGCTTCCTTTGATTTGCTAGAAGCGGAATGAGTGCTGCTCTCCCTTTTACCTAAGGAAATTAAACGAAAACAAAAAGAAAAAGGAAAGAACCGAACTAACAAAAAGATAAACAAACGTTAGGTGATTAGTAAAAACAAGATATGAACACTCCTCTTTCTCTTCTGTCCACTCTCTTACCACTTTGCTTCTTGGATAACCTGAAGTTAATAAGATTCAAAGCGATCAATTAAGAAAGTGTTTTGCTAATGCTTCTCCAAATCACAACGATCCACACTTGTTTCTCCCTTTCGCTTTCAAGTTGCACCAAATAGTATCAAAATAGAATCAAGTGAAATGGACACAAAATTGTATTTTCTACTAAGATTCAAAGAAAATAAGCAACCAAAATTGATGTATAAGGTTGAACCAAAGATGAACTAAGGGTTATCGTGGGCAATCTTTAGTTAATTTTGATTCTATGCACTTACTTTCCACAAAATGGTTCAAGTGATGCAATAATTGAGCAACCAAGTGTGTGATTGGTTCAAGAAGAGCAGGATAAAGAGAATGAGATGTGGGAGGACGATTGTGTGTAGCAAAAACGAAATACGGTATCCAAGGTTTTCAAATTTCACCAAAAAAAATTTCAAGTAATGCACAAACGTTTTGACCTTTTTCTTTTCTCTTGTTCTTTTGTTTTTCTTTCCTTCCTTGCTATTTCAACGTAAGCAAGGTTCAGATTCCCTTTTTTCTGACTAGGGGCAGAATTGGAGTTTCACGCATTTTGCACTCAGAACTTTTGTTTTTGGACAGGATAGTGCAATGACTTTAACTTGCAGCTTCCAACCTTGAATTGCAACAAAATAACCTGGGGAAGTGAGGGAAATTGAGGTTGGGCAGAATTGGGATTAGGGTTAGGGTTTTTAATTTAGGGTTTTTTGGATGTTTTTGGGTATTTACAGGATCGGGGTTTTGGGAATTGACTGTACGGTATATATGGCTATTTAGGTTGGTATTTGAGGCTTTGTGTGGTCAATTTCGATAATGGATGGGTGTAGGAAAGAATTGAACAAAATTCAAATTCTAGGGTTAGGGTTTTTTTGAATGAGTTGGAAACTTTTGATTCTGATTTTGTTTGGCAAAATTGGGTTGGGGATTTTTGTTAAGAGTGTAAATAAGGAAGTTTAGGATCTGGTTGGTGAGTATTAAGGTCGGGTTTGGGTGGATTTGTTTGGGCCGTGGGTTTTTGGGATGGATTTAGGGTTTTGTTGGTATTGAAAATGGCTTATGAAGGCAAACGCACGTAGGACTAACTTGATTTAAAGCATGAAATCAATCACAATACGAATCACAAGATGCATACAATCATCACCAACTAAAAGCTTCGGTAGCAACAAGATGATTTGAAACCGAGGTAGCTTTATATGTTGATGGTTGTAATGTTTAAAGAAAGCTGAATGGGACCTAAATGCAACAAACCCTAATTTGTTCAAGTTTGAATGACTCAAATCAAATGTGGCGACAAGATTGAAAAGAAAAGAATGACACTTGATGAATGACAAGATGCAGCAAAAGATAAACACATGCAAACCCTAGGACGTTTTTTTGTATGATAGACAAATGACGTGTAGGATGAGGGGTAGAAAAAGTACACAACTGAAGTTGAAATGAATAGACTCGAACGAGAAGAAAATGATAGAATACGGTGGAATAGATTAACTTGGCTCTGATACCAATTTGATGCGTGCAAGACGTGGGTTCCAACAATTCCACCTTCCAAACGTCCTTCACAAAGGGTTAGGCACAAGGAAGAAGACTTCCCCTTGCTTTCTTAGTGATAAAAACATGTGGATCAATGAGTAAGACCAACACTTCAAGATGGTTGTTGATCAGGCAAACCAATACGGCCCTCCTGGATGGCACCTTTAAGCAATGGCAACACCTTCAAAATGCTCAACTTTGAAGGATCTTCACTTAGGTTTTTAATGCAAAACCAAGAAAACAAAGTCTCACAATAAGTGAAGGAAATATCAAGAAATTTTATTCATCCAAAGTTCTTTTTCCAATCGGCCAAAGGCTCTATCTATAGGCTACAATTCTTGTCCTATCAGCCTTTAAGATGACCATAAATTATTTCAAATAAGCTAGCCAACAAGTGTTTGAAAATTGAAAATTGTTTGAATTCAAAACTAAAACAAATTCTAGCTAAAATTTGAAATGCTTGTAGATTGCCACCTTCCACCATCCAGCCGTGTATGATGACTCTTTGAAGGTGTTGGAAATCTGATTTGATGATGATAAAGTGATTGGAATTGAATTCAAAGGTTGGTTGAAGATTGAATTCAAATTGAGTTTGAATTTGAGTTCAAACTTGGATTCAATTTGAATTGGAATCTATCCCTCCAATCTGGCATGTTCCTTGGATAATGAAGTGTTAAAATCTGATTTTGATGATGATAAGATGGTTGGAATTGAATTCAAAAGATGGTTGAAGTTTGAATTCAAATTGAGTTTGAATTTGAATTCAAACTTGGATTCAATTTGAATTGGAACTTATCCTTCTCTTACCCTCCAAGGTGGCGTGTGCATGGCTAATGATAGGGCTGAAATCTTCTTGGAATTTAAGTCTCCAATTGATTGAAACTTGAATTCAAATCATGGTTGAATTTAATTCAAGTTTATCCTCAAGTTTAAATTCAAGCAGAACTTCATCCTTGCACTTCAAAATGGTCGACCCCTTTGTGATCTTTGAAGATGATTTTGATTTCAATTTGGACAAGGAATTCCATCTTGGACACATTTGAATTTGTCTTTGTGGAGACAAACATTCTTTTCAAGACAACATTCCTTTTGTCTCTTTCTTTTGCAACACACGCCTACAATGTTCTTTTTGGGCCTCCATTTTATTTGGATCTTCCATGTACCTAATTTACCTACGAAGCAAACACATAAAACAAAGATCACAAGAAAACAAGACAAAATTCAAATTAAAGAATACACGCACACACGCACACTCATAAATGCTCAAAGGGTGGGTTCAATGAAATGAACCCATAGAACCTTAGGTTCATCTTGAACATGCTTATACAAGAAGGTTCCAACTTGATGACAAAGTTCTCTTGCCCTCCTTCTTGTCATAGGGCCCTTGACCTCTTGATGGGATCCTTATCCTCATTAGACCCTTGATCCTCATCATCTCATGTACCAATTATAAATCCCGATGGTCCAACCATGATGTTACATCATACGTGCATAGATCTAATGGTGACATGTTATAGGGGAGATCCCAGGTCCCAGACGCGGTGTTACGCTCAACCATAACGTATATTTTGCCTCTGACATCCTCTCGCAAGACTCGATGTCAGGCCGGCTCTCCGAGAACATAACATCGTAGAAGAATCATAAAGACAGAGATCCCTTACCTCGGACAAGGTGTTACACTCAGCTGAACATAAACATACATAAGTCGTATGAAATCATTCGTCTCATAGTACGGTTTGTTACATGTAAAATCTTTTAAAACATCCTGTGACGTAAAACGTTTTGCAAAAGCCATCATATGATAAAACCTTTTGTTAAAGCCTTTTTTGTATCATGCATGTATGAATGCTCGGGTTCGGACTGTTTTTATGCCTTTAACTATCTCATCCAATAAGTCCAAGATTTACCTCACATTTCATATCATACTCTTATGTGAAATTCAACTTTTATCCTTATGGTGGGGTTCTCGGTTAATCCATTAAAACAATCCACTTTTGGGCTTTATGCTAAGTTCCTTGTCTTAAAATCGTACAATATTTATTTTATTTTGCGGCCTTTCCAAATCAACCTATTTTCCATGCCTTCTGAAATTTAAAATTACCATTTTGTCCTTTTTGGTGACCTCGGCCAGAATAATCAAACAACCCCTATTTTAGTTTTCACCTCCTTAGTCCATTTGATTTCTCATCCTTTAATTTGCCATATACATGTAATATATATATATTATACATATCTTCACAGATGTGTGCTCAGATAAATATTTAACATCATCATGGTACCAAAATTGGCCTCTTGACCGAATACTCCCTCAAACAAATGCACATGTTTTTCAATTTATTCCTTATGTCATACATGCTAAAAATGATTATACTCATCACATACCTTAAGCTACCATGCCTCTCTACCATAGTGATGCATGATGATGTAGCAATCTTGTGATTTTAACATAAAAAGATTCATGCTTGAGGCGCTCCATTACAACCATAATCATAAGGTTCATGATCATGATAGAAATCACATGCAAACATATATGAAGATGAAACTCATGAAAAGACACCTTCTTAGGCCGTGATCATCAAGATACACATCATGATGATGGTAATGAAATGATGCCTAATGATAAAGCCCAAAACAACCCCATGTTTGGAAGGAACTTCAAGAAAATGAGGTGATAATCATCAAAGGATCAACTTTTTATGGTCATGCATTTAGCATAATTTATGATGCATCATAGTCATGCTAAATCATGTTCATTAACATGCAAATACACTAAAAATCATAGGTAATCAAGAATGTGATGACCATCATAAATACATACATGAAAATGGATGAAAGTGAGGTTCTTAGTACACTTTCTCATGAAAGTGTATTAAGATGCTAACACTTACCATGAAAATGAACACATGCATGTCCTGCCCTTCCTCTCATATGGCACGACTAACATATGAGTCTTAGCAAGCCACGGATTCAACATGCATGACACTCTGATGTACTACATTGATCATCAACACACTCACATTCAAACACCACACATAAGACACCATAAGATTAGTATACAAGCACACTTTTTCCATCTTTGTAGTGAAAACCCCATTTGGATAAATACATGCATGATCCAAGAGAGTAGATGAATATAGATGATACATTTTGGAACATGCATGATCAAACTAAGAAGAATACTTGCCTTTTATTTGATTCTTACTCTTTAAGTAGGAAAATATGTCTTCTTTTCCTTAGTCTTGGTACCCACGGCCTAGGATCCAAGATGGAAGAAAAAAATGAGTTACTTTGAGGTAAGAAGATTAGGAAGGTTCCAAGGTTAATTCTTAAGAGAGCTTCCTTTGAAATCCTTGAAAGTTCTCTACTTCTCCAACTTGGAGAACTTCTTCCTCCTCCTTGCTTGAACTAACGGTTTGGAGCCTAAGGAGGTAGAAGTTTGAATCTTTTGAGGGATTAGAATGAAGAGAAGGTGTTTCGGAAGAAGGGTAGGGCCCTTACCTTGATAGTTTTGGATGCTTGGTGCTTGATTCTTTCACTTGATTCTTAGGAGAACTCCCACCCTTTTGGTTTTAGTTGTTCTCGGATGGAGAGGAGAATGAAGATCAGAATGGTTTGACAGAAAGAAAGTGAAGTGGAGAGAATTTTTAGAGCGAGAGAAGGTTGATACTTTGGGTGACAGGGATGAAATAAAGAAATGGATGGAAAGAAAGTAGTGTTATGCTTTGGTCTTGGTTTTTGCCGAAAATAGGGAGGAGTAAGTGGAGGGTAAATTGTTGCTTGGTAAAAATAAGTGGAGGGGAAAGGCCATGCAAGAAGTATGATTGGAAGGTGTTCTAACTTGTGTAAAAAGGGGTAATGATGGAGGAAAAAAGAAAGAAAGAAAATGGGCAAGTGGAAGAGGGTGGCCGGATGGTAGGGTAGGGGGTATAAGTGGGTATTTTTGATGAATTTTGGTGATTAGTAGGGAGAAAATGAGTATAATTTGCCCAGTTATAATTTTTCCAACTTGTGCAAGAATTTATAAATGGGTAAAAAATAAAAATTCCCCACACTTATGCCCTATAACCCCCGGCTAGGGTTCCCTTTTGGAGGGCAAAGTTGGACAACAATGTTTTCCACTTAATTTCTATGTCCTACACCCTTTGTTATTTAATTTAATTCCAATTATTACTTGTGTCATCTTTTATAGTTTTATTTAATAATTCCTACTCCATGTTACGTTATCTAATTGTGGCCTTGAAATTTTACCTAAGCATACATACATATACACAAATCACATAAGTGCCATACGACAATGTCAATTTCTACGCACGTAGTGGGAGTCGAGGTGTAACATTTCTCCCCTTATAAAAAGTTTTTGCCTCAAAACTTACGTACATCAGTCGAAAAGCTGACGGTGCTGCTCCCTCATCTGCCGCTCCGGCTTCCAAGTAGCTTCTTGCTCGGATGATTGATCCATTGAACTTTCACAAACAGGATGAACTTACCCCACAATACCTGCTCCTTTCGGTTCAGAATACATATCGAAACCTCATCATAGGAAGCATCATCCTTGATCTTCAACTACTGATGCTCCAACACATGACTCAGGTCATGCACGCTACGCATTCTGACTTTGACAGTTTTGTCATTCATCACTGGCAATCATTCAGTACAGTTGGAGGTATGAGGGGTTTTTATTTTAAGCTGGGGCAACTTAAGAAACACTTGCGTAGGTGGAATAAGGAGGTCTTTGGCAATATTTTTTATGCCATAACCACTGTTGAAGCGGATACGTTACGATGTGAAGCCGCCTATGACTCGGCCCCTTCAGATTCGACGCGGACTGATTATCATCGAAGTATGGACGTATTGCGATTAGCTCAGTCCAGGGCATTGTTGTTTTGGAAGCAAAAGGCTCACGTCAAATGGCTACGTGAGGGTGATGCAAACACTAAGTATTTTCATCAAACCGTGAAAGAAAGAAGATGCAGACAATCGATTCGTAGGATACTCACGGCTGATAGAGTGGAGTGTTGTACTACAGCTGATATTGAGGCAGAAGAAGTTCGGTATTTCCAGTCGTTGTTCATAGAGGAACAGACTGCCCTATGTCATTCTATTATTCGCTATATACCAAGCCTGCTCTCTGCTGAGGATAACAATTTTTTAATGGCCCTACCGGAGTTGCATGAGGTTAAAGCAGCAGTTTGCGATATTAGTCCAACAAGTGATGCAGGTCCGGATGGCTTTCCAGGTTCATTTTATCGTCGATTTTGGACAGTTATACAGATGGATGTGCATAAGGCAGTCCAGGAGTTCTTCTTGGGTATCCCTCCCCCACGCCAGGTAGCTGCTTCACTTATTACACTCATTCCGAAATTTATAAATCCGCAAAAATTCTCAGATTACAGACCGATTTGTTTGACAAATTTTCTGGCCAAGGTAATTACACGCTTAATTGCTACATGTTTGGCAAATTATCTTCCTCGACTATTCTCTCCTGAGCAGGCGGGATTTCTGAAAGGCCGTGATATTACTGAGCAAATATTACTAGCACAAGAGATGGTCATGTTTTGGACAGGCAGGTACGTGGTGGTCATATTATTGTCAAGTTGGATATGGCTAAAGCCTTTGACAGGGTCAACTGGTCTTATCTTCGTCACGTGTTATTGGCCATGGGATTTCATGCGCGTTTTGTTCGTCTTATTTTAAATAACTTGTCTGCAAGAAGATGTTTAGTGCTTATTAATGGTAAACCAGCGGGTTACTTTCCGGTGTCCAGAGAGGTTAAGCAGGGTGGTCCGCTATCACTATTGTTATTTATTCTTGCTTCAGAAGGCTTTTCTCATGGGCTTAAATCTTTGATGCAGGAAGGTACAATTCAGGGGTTTAATGCTGGCCGAGTGCTACAAGTTTTGCATCTGGGATGTGCAGATGATCTTGTAGTATTCTTAAATGGCTATGTTGCAAATTTACGTCGGTTTCGGCTTTTCTTGGATGAGTATCAACATGCTTCTGGGCAACTTGTCAATTTTCACAAAAGTCAGGTGGTAGTTAGTGCTGGAGTATCAGGGCCAAGAGCCTCACAGACGCTAGGCATGCGATTGACGTAGTTGCCGATGAAATATTTAGGATCATATGTATACAAAGGTATTAATCGAGCCGCTTATTGTACATCCTTGTTAGCTCATGTGGATGCAAAATTAAGTTCCTGGGCTTATAAGCTATTATCATTTGCGGGTCGTCTGGTTTGATTCGTCATGTGCTTGGCTCTATGCCGTTGCATATCATCGCGAGTTCAAGACTTCCAAAGAGTGTAGTGCGGGCACTTAACAGGCGCATGGCTCAGTTTCTTTGGAAGGATCAATATCATTGGCGTTCTTGGGAGCGTATCTGTTGTCCGATGGAATTTGGCGGCTTGGGGATTCGAAATTTTGATCTGGTTCAGCAGGCTTATGACAGACTTTTATGGTGGCAATTTCATACCTTGCAAACCCTTTGGGCAATCTACAGCCGAGCACGATATGGAAGAAGGGGTGTGGTATCTGCTAATCTTTATGATTCTCCCATTTGGAAGCGTATTAGTAGAGTTCACTCCTACATGGAGCAGCACGTTTCTTATACACCTGATGGCATTTCTTGGACTACGGATACGTCGGGTCAGTTTTCCTTACGCTTAGCCTATAGCCAGTTATGTATTCATATGTCCTCCTTCGAATGTGCAAAGTTTGTTTGGTGGCCGACCCTGCATTCTGGAGCGAGAGTTTTTCTGTGGAAGTTATGGATGCGTGCTTTGCCTTTAGTAGGTAACTTATGTTCATGGCAGGCAGCATTTCCGTCCTAGTGTATCTTCTGTAGGATTCATTCTGACAGGCAAGACAATATCTTTTTACAATGTCCGACTATTCACTCTATTTGGAAGGAAATTTCGATTTTATTTTCTGGTCCACTCTCGTAGAATTCTACAATTTTATGATACTTAATTCGCTGGTGGCGCACCTCATCTGCTACTTCGATGATTAGACAGCTGAGGGCAATGGTACCGTCTCTCACAGTTTGGGTGATTTGGAAAGAGTATACATTTATCGGATTTGGTGACAGTAATTTTTCATACCACCATTTATTTGAGCGACTTCGTGATCAAATATTTATCTGGTGTGCCTCGACCAAAGGGCGTAAATTTTCTATGTCGTTGCCTCACTTGGTAGACAGGGGCTTCTCGCTGAAATTGCTCCAGCAGCGTCATCGGGTCGTCCGTTGGGAGTTGCCACCTTCAGGGCGATTTAAACTAAACATTGATGCCGCGGTTGGTCGGCTGGGAGCGGCTGCAGGAGCTATATTACGTAATGATTTGGGCGATTTTGTTTTGGGGGTTGCATTCCCGCTGCCGACAGCAACGCCGTTGAGAGCTGAGCTTATGGCGTTGATCTATGGTCTATTATACTTTGCACGCGATTATGACAGACTAATCTTTGAGATTGATTGTCAATCGTTACTAACCTTGTTGTCACATCCGAAACATTACATAGGCACTTTATTAGTGGATCTTCGTCGAGCTGTCGAGTTCCTTTGTCTTAACGCTTCATCTTTACAATATTGTCCGCAGGAAGCCAATGCAGCGGCGCATTCGCTCTCTCGTCATGGACTGCGTTCATTAGGGCCAACTGCATATTCTTCATTATCAAGTTTACCATGCGAGGTCTGGGGAGCACTCTTATTGGATACATCCGTCCCACATTTGCGTCTTTGAAGGCAGTCTCACATTGGGTTGGCATTCATTCACCCGGTTGCCTATGTCACTTGTTGATATAGGCAACGTCAGTATGTTTTCATCCCTTGCCTTTACATTTTCTTTTGTTGTCACAAATAGTGCAGATAATGATGTTTTTTATGCGCATGCGAGGGATCCATGTCCTGAACGACGGCACTCGATGATTTCATTACGGCTGAACACAAATGGAGTTGCATGTACTCGTAGCAATGCAGGCAACATGGTATGTTCCAGAGCTATGCTATTCTATTGTCCTCATGCATGCCTCGTTTACTTCTAATCAATCTTATTTTGAGGTACACAACACTGAGGAGAGCTGGAATACCGCATTTGAACACCCTGGCATGCACCAGCGGTGGCCTAATAGCAGCCATTCTTACATTTTAGGCATACGTTTGCAATTGATGTTAATAGGACCTTATCATTTTTACATTCCACATTTTATTGCATATTATTGTTGCAGGTACTATTGTACATATTATGCATTTCATTTATTTTTGCGTAGGAGAGTCTCCTACACCATATGTAACCACGGTATTCCTCCGCTACAAGTGAGGGCATATTATTAATAAAATCACCAGACGGTACCGCCGTCTTTCATTAAAAAAAAGCCTGTTGTTTGAGAAATTAAGCTGTTGCTATGGTCATTTCTTAGCAGAACGTCTCCTAAGGTGGGGTTTACGCGTACATGTTAAAGTTGTCATACCCTGTAAGTTTCCAGTCTAATATTAAATAATAAGAAAACAATTTTAAATACAATTTAATTAATTGTATATGTTTATAAAGCTTAGTTAAACCAAATATAGAAGAAGAAAAGGGGTTAAAGCGAGAATTAAGGGGATTAGACAAATTACCAAAAATGCCCCTCCCCACTTAACTGCTAGGGAGTTACACAAAGGTGTATAACTCCCTATTAGGACACTAGACCATCGGTTACAAGGCCAAAAGAGGGGAAAAAGGCCTGGGAGAAAAGAGAAAGAAGAAGAAGAGAAGGAAGAAAGAGCGGCTAATCTAGGTTCAACTTTTCCCAAAATCCTGCAATACACTCTTAAGACTATCTAGAAACAAAGGTAAGTAATATTTCTATACGCTTTACGCAAATTTTGATACAACAGGCCCTATGTTCTTATAAAAAGAAAATTCGGATCACACATTAGTAATCTTGATTTGTTAATGTTACATGTTCTACTATACGTATTTGTTGTTGTTTGCTTGATTAAAGTCATGTTCTTTGGGCCTAAATATGAAAGTATCGATGTTGTGGTTAATTGTTGTTAAATATGCCCATAAAAGTGTCATCCGTGTTGTGTTTATCGTATTGTTGTAAGTTCTTGAGTTAATAACTGCACCTTAGATGATTTGAGAGTATTTGCAGGAAGATGAAGGATGAATGATGGGATGTTGTAGATTTGGTTGTGTTGGAAAGATTGAGGATACATTGGAAGTTGTGGGTGATAGAAGGCTTAGAGTGGATATGTTTTGACATGTTTAAGAATCAATTCATGTTAGTTGTGTGTTAAGCATGATGAATCTAGGTGGTAAGATGGATCTTGAAGTGTTTAACATGAAAGGGGTAAAGGAGGAAGATGATAGAAAGAAGTTAATGCAGAAATTTGCAGTTCTGGAACAGTCAGAACACTTCGAACACCTACAGTAGGCGCTCAATGTCACATTAGGTGCCTAAAGTAGGCGTTCAATGTGTCCCAGTACATTCAAGAACACCTCGAACACCTACATTAGGCGCTTCATGTCACATAAGGCGCCTCATGTAGGCGATCGGTGTGTCACAGCACATTTCAGAACACTTCGAACACCTCTGAAGGTGTTTGATGTCACTTGAACCGCTTCATGCAGGCGCTCGATGTATACCAGCACATTCCAGAACACTTCGAACACCTCTGAAGGTGTTCGGTGTCACTTGAAGCGTTTCATGTAGGCGTTCGATGTGTCACGGCACATTCCAGAACACTTCAAACACCTAGTATAGATGCTTTATGTCACTTTAGGTGCCTCATGAAGGTGTTCCAAGTGTACCGGAAGTCCCTTTGACCCACTAGGCGCCCCATGTATGTGTGGTAACTTTATTCTCTTTCGTTGATCATAAAATAGAAGGGTATTTGAGGTGTACTTGAGGTGCAAATGTTAAGTGTGAATAAGTAAGGGTAAGAATGGATTCCAAAATGAGTTTGTGATACGTACAGGCGTGGAAAGGTACTAGCGTGGAGTGTTTGAGGTTCAGGATCTTGTACTTGATATGTAAGTTGTGTGTGTATGTTACATGTTTGATATGAAGCTGCATGAGCATTATGCATCACGACATGAACACTTCGCATTTTGACATGAGAATTGCTTTGCGAAAGAAGATGTGTTTACAAAAGAAGATTAAAGTTTTCAAAAAGCAAACTATGGCTTTTGGTTGATCGCAGGGTATAAAAGTCACGCCTACGAAAGCAGGGTATAAAAGCGTGACATGTGAATCAACAGCAGGGTGTAAAGTATTTTATGGGGCTGTGGACCTATCAGCACGGATATAAGATATATGTTATGGAGCCGTGGACCTATCAGCATGGGGTATAAAGTTATATGTTATGGGGCCGTGGACCTTTCAGCATGGGGTATAAAGTTCTGTTTGTTGTGGACTGATCACCCACAGGGTATAAAGTTCTGCTACGCGATGTTTATGAAAAGTTTTGTGAAATGACACGCATAACATGTTTATGAAAGAAAACATATGCATGAGTTTTGTGTGTGGTTTTAAAAGAGTACATACATCATGTCTCACGAAGCATAAGACTTGACATGCAAAGATTGACGTTCGCGAATGACTTGTGTATGTAGTATGTTATTCTAGATACATGTTTGTTTACGTATTCGCTTATCATTTATGTGATTTTTTTGTTTTTGGATGAATTGTTATAAAGATGTTATTTGCTAACCCGAGCACCTTATTTTGGACAACGATTCATACACCGGTGACTCATTATGTGTGGTCTTGTAAGGTGTATAGACGGGTTACTTGCTGGCGATATTTTCGCTAAGAACAGATACTCCATCTTCTTCTCAGGTGAACCAGAGTACGAAATGATATTTGTAGAAGACGGTGGCGAGTAGGCTCACTGGGATGATGGTCATTGAAGTAGATAGATTTCTGATCATTCTTTTTTAAGTTGGAAGACTTGATGTTTGTTATCTTGTAATGGAGGATATGTTAGATAGTTAATCGAGCACTTTTTAGTTCCGCTGTATTTCATTTGGTTATATTGATATTAGTGAAGTTTTAAATTTTACGACGTTTCCGCTGATTTATCTTACGTCATGGATGGCATATGCTTGATCTGCTTTGACGCTTCGTAGTCCTCGTAGTAGACTACGGCGGGTGAACTGGTACCGATGTCCAGTATCGGGGGCCGGGGCGCTACAAAAGTCCTCTCTTTGCTGTAACACCCCGGCCATAAAAGAAAATGAAAGGAATGAAAAACAAAAAGAAAAGAAGAAAAAAGCAAGTCTACTTTTATATGAACAATTTTTTTTTTTAAATATTTGCACAAAAAGGGAAAGGAAGCGGGAAAATGCCACCATGAGGCCCTCTGGAGTAAGCCAAATATGTTGATTTTAGCTGTTGTCTCCAGTTGATTCTCAAAGTATTTATGGGCAAGTTTGCAGATGCATCATTGAGTGAAAAACCTCCTCTGGGATCTTGTCGTACAAACCTTGCAGCGATAACGTTATAATTGTTTGAATAGATGCAGGACCTTCTTTCAAGGTATAAAAGATATTCAGCAAAACATGGTAGATTAGAATATGAAATCTAGGCATGTGATTTTTATCCTAATTGCTGTTTATTTTTATTTTCCCGTAGCTCAGAAGTGTGCTCTTGTGCGCGCCACATGAGACTAATAGTGCTGCCCATTTCTTAGCACACCACGGCAGGGGAGGATTCCACCTTCGTTTTCACTTCAGCAACTATATTACCATCTCTTGTTAAAGGTTGTGTCTTGACCAATCTTGACCGTTCGATCTAATGTATCTTTGTACTCCTGACTTGGTACGCATATATCGCTGAAGACAGTTATCTGATGATTAAACTACGAGTATTGTCGAGTTCTTTGCCTCATTAATGACGTAATTTCTGTCTCATCCACTTTCTTGCTTTAGTTTTCACTTGTCAGTGAAGAGATATATATCCAAAAATGACAAATATCAGATCACGTATATAACATGAGTTTTCAGTCTACGTGAATTCTGATGGAAAGTATTTCAAATCCTATAGCCAAAAGTATTAGCCAACCTTCCCAGTATATAAGTCAAAGTACGTAGTAGCACACAATCTTGTATGATGTATTCACATGACGTTATGCTATAGAGGCCTTGATGTAAACCTAAACATTTCAGTGAAAACAGATCTTATTTGACTTAACATGGTGTCTTAGCATGCTCGGAAAAATTTCATCATTGCCTGTTAACCTTTCTCAGCCATTCTCAGCCGAACCCAGCACAGAGGCCAAGAAAACCTCACTTGTAGTCAAACCAAGCCACAACTGAAAAAAAAACATTAACCAGAATACTTCCAGCACGATACCAAAGAAACATCAACCAAAATCCCAAACTGGCCTCGGTAAGCATGGTTGGATGAATTGAAAGTTTGGGCTTTGGCCCATTAAGACAAGTTGTAAACTTGGTTAAGCAACATACTTTGAGATTAATTATAATTAGTTTCCGTGAATGAAAAATGAAAACTAGTAGGCCCTTAATTATCTACGTAACGAGTAGTTAAATTTAGGCTTTGGAATCACTCAATTACGATACCGGGTGAATGAAAAACTAATGCTCAAAGTAGATAGAAAACATGGTTTAGTGGGTGATGTGTCTTATTATTGGGAGGCCAAATTACCCTTATGAAGGAATACTATATTGGAACATTGAACTATTTTAGCCACCTTATAAATGGCTAGAATGACCACTTTAGATGTGCCCTTAGGGCATGAGAAGTTTTTGATTGGAGGGAAGACCTACGAAGTGCCACACGCGCGCACACGCGCGCTCGCCCCGTCGCCCGCCCGTTCGGTCGGCTCGTGGGCCGGACCGGTTTCTATCTTTTTGGAGAAAATTTATTTGGGTTTTTGGGTTAATTATTTTTTGTAAATAGTTAAAAGCTTCAGGCCTAGCTGCGCAGCGGCCCACATGTTCTCATACGAGTCCGATCCAGTATCTCCAAAACGGTTGCGATCAAATTATTTAAATCAAATGATCGGTTTTGATCAAATGATTTAAATCAAACGGTCTCCTAATCTCTAATATAAAACGGTTTTGATCTAACGGTGGCAGAAGGGTCATCTTTGATCCAAAGGCTGAAATTCAAATTGACCTTATCGTCCAACCAAATGTGGTTTTCATCTAACGCTCCAGGATTAATCCTGTAGTTCGGTTTTCATCTGACAGCTGTAATTTAAACCTCCGAAACTGCCAAACAAACACAAGGTGGTTTTCATCCAACAACTCTAGTTGATCTACGGTTGTGATCCGACGGTCACGAGTCCATCTGCGAAAACCGATTTCCAACTAACCCCTGTATATAAACAGAGGATGAGTGTGCAATCTAAACACACACTCATCTTCTAATTTTGTTTTCTTCTTCTCATTTCTGCATCACATCTAAGAGAAGTCATGACACTCGAAGGTTCGCTGCAGTTCAAGTTAAGCAATGCTGCTCAACTGAACAGGTACCTGTTGTATCCTGGGAGGCGATTGTTAACACCGGTTGTGCATAATATACCGGAGCAATATGTCTTAAAGATAGTCCTCGACTCACCCCGGGTTTGGTCCGCTATTTACTGTTTTCTTACGCACACACCGAATGATTGCGTCTTGGTACAGGATTGATTGTTTCCAACAATCTTAAGACGTATTTTGATTCAATTAATCTCTGTAATGTTCTTAAAATTTTTTACGCAAAGCGGTGATCATATATTGATTTGCAGTCTGTCTCTACCCATTTCTTATATCCGAAACTGTTCTGATCTATACGTTTTGATCAATTGAACAGGAATGGAAAACGAGGGCTCTAACTCTGTTCACGGCTTTAACGGTGCACACTCCGTGTCTGCACCTGATGGGACATATAACGTTGTTGTCCAGAACAATGTGTCGTTCAACACAGTTCCCCTGGCGCCTAACAGAGGGCCTCAGATGAATCCTGCTGCCACATCTGCACATGTGGAGAAGCCTTAAAAATTCGCAGGCAGTTTCTTTAAGAGGTGGCAGCAAAAGATGCTGTTCTATCTCACCGCAATATGCTTGCCAAGAATTCTGAGCGAGGATCCATCAGTAGTGGAATTTGTGGAGGATCAGAATCAGAACATGTAGAATAGCTTGAGTGCTGAAACATGGGCATATAACAATTTCTGTTGCTTGAATCTTATTTTGAGTTACCTAGATAATACTATCTATGACGTGTTTTGTACTTTAAATTTGCAAAAACATTGTGGTTCGCTTTAGATAAAAAATATCGCACAGAAGATGCTGGAACAAAAAAAATTAATAGTTGGTAAATTTCTGGATTATAAAATGCTAGATTTCAAAACTGTAATTTCGCAAGTCGAAGAAATACAGATATTGGTATCTGAAATAGAAGAGGAGGGCATGACGCTCAGTGAATCTTTCCAAGTTACGGCTGTGATTGAGAAGCTACCTCCTTCGTGGAGGGAATTTAAGAGCTATCTCAAGTACAAACGAAAGGAAATGAAAATGGAAGATCTGATTGTCTTGCTTCTGATAGAGGAGGACAATCGTCGTGCTGATAAAAGCCAACCTCTCAGTCTAGTCAAGCCAAGGCTCATGTTGCTGAGGCAAGAAATAAAAAGAAGAATAACACTTTGGGCGTGAATGACAAGGGCAAGGAGATTGCAAAGAAGTTCATGGGTAAGTGTTATAACTGTGGAAAACCAGAGCATCGTAGCAGAGACTGCCGTAAGCCCAAAAAGAATCAGAGTCAAACCAAAGCAAAGGCGAATCTGGTTGGCGCAATGGAGGGTCTAAATCTCTGCGCAGTGGTGACTGAATGCAATGCAGTGGGGAATCCATGTGAATAGTGGGTGGTGGGCCAACTCGACACATATGTGCCAATAGCACTATGTTTAAAGACTATGTACCCACAACAAATAATGAACAACTCTTCATGGGAAACTCTGATAGCTCGAAGATTGAAGGATCGGGCAAGGTGGTTCTGAAACTGACCTCAAGAAGGGATCTGACCCTGCAAAATGTGTTGTATGTTCCTGACATCTGTAAGATTTTGGTATCTGGCGCTCTACTAGTCAGTCATGGTTTCAGACTTGTTTTTGAGGCAAACAAATTTACTCTTTCTAAGAATGGCTTGTTTTTATGGAAGGGATACCTTACTGATAATATGTTTAAATTGAATGTTATGTCTATTGTACTCAAGAAAGTTGCCTAATGAGGTTAATAAAATTGTTTCCTCTTCTGCTTACATTCTTGAGTCTTCTTGTTTATAGCATTTTCGTTTGGGACATGTTAATTACAAGTCAATACAACAAATGATTAACCTTGACTTATTACACAAGCTGAACTTTAATAATAAAGACAAATGCCAAATATGTGTTGAAGCAAAAATGGCAAAAGCGCCATTTCCTTCAACGGTACAAAACACTGAACCCTTGGATTTAATTCATACAGACTTGTATGATTTAAAGTTTGTGCAAACAAGAGGAGGTAAAAAGTATTTTGTAACTTTTATCGATGATTGCACTAGATACTGTTATGTTTATTTGCTAGATAGCAAAGATGAGGGCATTGATGCTTTTAAAGATTATAAGAATGAACTTGAGAATCAACTTAGCAAACGAATTAAAAAAATTCGAAGTGATAGAGGCAGGGAATATGACGCATCATTTAATGAATTCTGTTAAGAACATGACATCATTCATCAAACGACTGCATCATATTCACCTCAATCTAATAGTATTACATAACGCAAAAACCGTACTTTAAAGGAAACGATGAATGCTATGTTGATAAGTTCGGGTTTACCTCAGAACTTGTGGGAGAAGCAATTCTCTCTGCCAACGTCATTTTAAATAGAATTCCATCTAAAAAGATGGATAAAACCCCATATGAACATTGGAAAGGCTATAAGCCTAGGTACAAATACTTGAAAGTGTAGGGGTGTCTGGCGAAAGTTGATGTACCTAAACGAAGACAAGTGAGAATCGGGCCTAAAACCATTGATTGCATATTCATAGGTTATGCAACAAACAATAGTGCATATCGTTTCTTAGTGTACAAATCGAACATACCCGAGATACATGAAAATGTCATCATGGAGCCGAGGAATGCAATGTTCTTTGAAAATGTCTTTCTGAAGAAAGACAAAAACAATGAGGAAGCTAGTACTAGTAAGCGAGTGCGTAAGACGACCCCTCAAGAAACTGAGGAATCTCTTCAAAGCAAACGAGCCAAAATACCAACATCTTTTGGACTAGATTTTCTAACATACATGGTAGAAAACGAACCAAGATCTTTTTCTGAGGTAATGAAACCTCCAGAAGCTCCTTTCTGGAAAGAGACAGTAAATAGTGAGATAGATTATATTCTTCAAAATCACACTTGGGAGTTGGTTGATCTTCCTCCAGAAAGTAAACCACTCGGATGCAAGTGGATCTTTAGAAAAAAACTGAAAGAAGATGGATCTATTGAAAAGTACAAGGCCAGGTTGGTAGCCAAGGGCTATCGACGAAAAGAAGGCTTTGACTTCTTTGACACCTACTCACCAGTGATTAAGATCCATCAGGGTTCTAGTGGCTATTACTGCAGTCTACGACTTAGAAATCCATCAAATGGATGTGAAGACTGCCTTTCTGAATAGTGAGTTAGAGGAAGATATTTATATAGAACAACCTAAAGGGTTCGCCGTCCCAGGATAAGAAAAGAAAGCGTGTAGACTTGTTAAGTCTCTGTACGGACTTAAACAAGCACCCAAGTAGTGATATTTAAAGTTTGATCAGGCAACGATGTCAAACGGCTTTAGGATCAACGAGTGTGACAAGCGTGTGTACATCAAGAGCACACCAATCGCATATGTCATAGTATGTCTCTATGTAGATGACATGCTAATCATGGGCAGTACTCGTGACATCATCTTGAATACAAAGAAGATGTTAACTCAGAATTTTGATATGAAGGATATGAGGGTCACCAATGTTATTCTAGAAATTAAAATTTCTTGGATAACTGATGGTCTTGTTATGTCGCAAACTCATTATGTTGAATCTGTTCTCAAACGATTTAATATGTTTGATACAAAACCAATAAAGACCCGACTTGACTAAAATATACAGTTAAAAAACGAGACGAACCTGTAGCTCAATTCAAGTACTCACAGGTAATTGGGAGTCTGATGTACATAACAAATTGTACAAGACCAGACTTAGCTTGTTCAATAAACAAATTGAGCAGGTTTACCAGTAATCCAAGTGATGATCATTGGAAAGCTCTAAATAGAGTGATGAGATGCCTGAAATACACAATGAACCTTGGATTACATTACACGAGACATCCAGCAGTATTAGAAGGATATTGCGATGCAAATTGGATATCAGATAGTAAGGGCTCGAAGTCCACCTATGGATACTTATTCACTGTTGGTGGTGCTGCTGTGTCATGGAAATCCACAAAACAAACATGCATAGCTCGGTCTACTATGGAAGCTGAGTTTATAGCACTGGACAAATATGGGGAAGTGGCTGAATGGCTTCGAAATTTCCTAGAAGATGTTCTATGCTGGCCTAAGCCAATCGTTCCTATTAGCATACACGGTGATAGTCAGTTAGCTATAGGACGAGCTCAAATCAGCATCTACAATGGTAAGTCACGACACATACGTCAGAGACATAACACCATTAAACAGTTGATCTCTAATGGCGTGATTTCGTTAATTACATAAAATCAATGGAGAATCTTACGGACCCGCTTACAAAAGGCTTGCCTAAAGATCAGATGTCAAGATTGACAAACAGAATGGGACCTAAGCCTATAATGCCAGAATCTTTGTAATGGTAACCCAACTTTGTTGACTGGAGATCCCAGAATCTTGGTTCAATTGGACAACTAAGTTATGAAGTTTCAGCATAGCACTTGCTCATTTTGTTACATAAAAATGATGTATGCAGAGAATATTTAGGGTAAGCTAAAGCTTTCAATTATGTCCTATATCTAGATACATCAAGCGGGGTATGGCAGAATGCTCCTGATAGGAATCACCTATGTAAGTGTGAAGTGGGGCCGCTTCTATGAGAACTCTGTGAGGCAAGATTTCTCTAAAACACTTTCTGAAACCAGTGTAGGACCTGCAAGGCACCACTAGAAGGGGGGCAGGGGGTTGAATAGTGGGTGCAAAAAATTTGGTTTTTAAAATGTTTTGATCCAAAAACCCAACTTCTGAAAACAGTTTCTGTTTTCAAGACCTGTATTACAGCGTTTGAAAAACTAGGTTACAGGCCTTCAAAAATTCTGAAATTTGGAGAGATTGTAGTCTCAGATGTTCAGAGTATCTCCTAAAAATTTCAGATCAAAATTCAACCTTTAACCCTTTGAACAATTGTGTGTGGTCAGATTGCGCAAATCTGCCAGAAACGGTAGTTTGATTTGAAAATTTTATTCCGATTAAACCGTGACTCAAAATTGTCTGAAACTTTAATGACAAACCCCTTACTATATGTGTTTAATTGCATTGAAACAGTTTTGAAAAATTCCTTTAGGAAATATGTCAAATACGTTCAAGTTCTCAACCTTTGCAAGTCTGAAAATTAGATTGCACTAGTCTCAGAACTATTAACATTTGAATGACTTATACTTGTCCAAAAAGGTTGAAACTTGCGCCAAATGAAACTTAAAACGTGTGGATGTGTTTCTAGAAAGCTTTGTGATTTTTGAAATTCGTTTGATATTTTTACTACTGCAATAAAAATGATGCACAATGCTGAAAGTAATAACACCGAGAATTTTATACTGGTTCGGTTAACACAACCTACTCTAGTCTTCGAGGACACCTTCCTCGATTATCACTAATCACAAAATAATACCTTACCACAAGGGTTTCTGGAGTGACACACCAACTCCACCCTTAAACAAACGATACAAGAAATCACACCGATCACGAACACCACCACCGAACGAATGAAGGATTGGTCACACCTTGATCAACCTTTTACAACAATGAGCGTGTATGGTGGTCTATAGAAAGCCTACTTAATATATTTGAATATAAGAACAATAGGATTGAGAGAGAAGAAGAAAGAAAGGTAGAAGAAGAAAGTGGAAGACACTTTTTGCACTTGAGAGAATATGAGAATTGTCTTCCTTTTGTTTGGCTCTCTTCTCTTCTTTTTAATCAAGTTGCCCGCCCCCCAAAGTTTTATTCACCTTGAGAATTCTCTTTTAAGTCCTTGGAAGAATGCCTTGTATAGATGTGACACCATCTTGCTTACTTGGCACAACTTGACTGGATGAATGTCTTGGCTTTGCTTACTTGGCACTTCATGATTGGTCCAACCTTGTCACCATTTAGTGTGCTGTAAAAATCTAAAATTAACTTGAAAAACATGTGACAAAGAATTGAAAACACTACCAAATAATCACCATTCAATCCCTTCAATTTTGGGATGCAAATTAAGGACAAAGGAATAGTAAATTCGGCCACTAATTCACATGTGCTGAAAATTTTCAGCATATGTTGCATTTTTGAAATCTTTCCTTGTGTGTTGCCCTCTTCAAGTCACCCATCACGTGTGGCTTATTTTTCACCAATTAAAGTGTCAAATAAGCTCCATCTAGGCTCCAACAAAGCTGAAAATGGTGTGTGAAATTACTGCACATGTGCTGAATTTTCTTTTGGTAAACTTTGTCAAATAATGCGCAATGTTTACACATATATGGTAAATTCCAATCAGCCCTAATTTGAATATTCTAGAACACTTTAATATGTCTTGAATATGTAGAAAGTGTCAGGATACATGTTACATTCATGTCAAAAACGTTCCATGTGTTATGTTCGTAGAAAACCGAATCTTCGACTTTTGTAGATTACGTGATTTTTCTCCGATTAAATTCAAACTTTTTGCACATGGTATATATATTATGTCACGCATAATATACATAAAACAACTTGAATATTCAGCTCTAATGGCTGATTAAAAGTGGCACCCCATGTGACAAAAATATTGAATTTGAAATCTCCACAATTTGGCCGTAATAGGAGGTGATTTGTGTGTGCCAACGTGAAATGATTTTATGGCTGAACATACCATGTAATCCACAAAATTTGTGGCCATTTTTGAAGTGTAGAGGCTGGCCATCTATATATGGCAAGTACGTGACACGTTAGCGAAGTTTCTGTAGTCACTCGATACGACAATTTTTGGTTTAGAACCATGTAACATGTCGTAATAATTTTTTCATCACCATGACTTGTATCATATGATATAAGACCTGAATATACTCATAATAATGAGGTAAGTATGGTGGTGTGACGTTGACGTATATAACGCGTCGGTAGCACGTTGGAATATATGTGTATAGTGCCTTTTCAAAAAAATCTGAATATATATATATAATGTGTGCATAGATAGAACAGGATGACAGCGGCGGCTCTGGAGATTACAACGCCATCGATTCACCATGACAAAAGCTGCCATCTTTCACCTTAATTCATCTGTTTTTCCATTCGATTCACTGATACACTATTGCATTCTTCAGTATTTTCATTTTCCTATCTGTTTTTTGTGTTATCAGCATTATTTTCTCTCCTTCGATCATGTCGGATCTGCCAACAATCAAGAAGACGTTTGCAGAAGCATTGGCTCCCACGCACATGGAGTCCGCCGCAATCAGGCCAATTTCTCGATACAAAGGTATGCCTTCAATCACATTCACAAATGAGGAAGTTGATTGATATTCTATTCCGTTCAAATACACTCTCGTTGGATCTTTTTGGCATGGCCGTCCCAATATGAAACAATTAGCCTCCTGCATGGAAAGAATAGGGTTTAAACAGACGCCTAAACTGGGTTTATTGGATGATCAACACATCATACTAACATTCCATCATCCAGAAGATTACCACAGGTGTTTTCTACGTCGCTCATGGACGGTTAATGGATATATAATGCGAGTGACGAAATGGACACCGGATTTTGATCCCAAAGTTGATAAGTCTATAGTACCCATCTGGGTCTCTATTCGTGGTATCCCATTATACTTGCAAAATAAATCTGCTTTGTGGGATATAGCTCACATGATTGGATTGCCGTTAAAAATGGATGCGGCAACATCTAATGGTCTAAGGCCATCAGTTGTGAGATTATGTATTGAAATCGATATTTCCAAAACGTTGCCATCCCGGTTGCATATTCAAGGGGGAGAACATGAGCTCTACCGTACGGTAGAGTATGAGAATATTCCATTATTCTGCACTACCTGTCGCACGTTAGGACATGAAGCCAAAGCTTGCAAACCAAATGTGGCTACGCAGCAAGAACCAGCAGATCAAACAGAACCTTTACAAGTAAAAGACAAGGCAAAATACAAACGATGGACACCAAGAAAAAATAAATCTGCTCCTGCTCAGATTGCTGTGGAGGATAAGGAAGATGAATCAAATGAAGCAACTTTACATGATATTCCTCCATTATCACATGAGATTCCTGCACCCCAAGTTGCCTCACACACTGCTGAACATCAAATGCTTACACCCACTGCTCCAACAAACGATGCTATTCTACTAGCGTCACTCTCGGAGAAACAAGACTTGAACAAGATGGATGCATCCATTGCCCACATTCCAGAAGAAGATGATGATGTTATAGTTGCCACCAACTCAGATTCGGAAGTATATATACATCACTCTGATCAGCAGTTGCAAGCTGATCCGCCTGTTTCACAATCTCACGCAGCTTCACACCCTCAAGTTGATCCCCAACCGCAACAATTACACAGCAGTCCACAAGGTGCTGTTGAGGATGTCTTAACCAACGAGGATACATCATATAATCAGTTAACAGATTGGATGATACAGGAAAATGTGGAAACTATGCCTATTCCCCGACGACGTCGTACAAAACATGAAATGCTTGATACATATTCTCAGCCTACAGAACGACAGACAAGATCTTCAAACTTCCCCTCTTCATCGTCTCAATGAATTGCCTCATATGGAATGTGCGTGGAATTGCGAACTCTTTTGTTCGTATACGTAAACTTACAAAAACTCATAAACTACAACTATTGGTCATAATTGAGCCCAAGAAGGATCCCACACATTTGGCTCAAGCACAACGACGATTTAAATTTTCACATGCTGAAGCAATTTGTAGGGGGAAAATTTGGATATTCTGGTCAAGTGAGTCCCTCAAACATTTGAGCACAATATATGATGAACAATGCTCGCACTTTAAATTTCAGATTGTAGGCACAGAGGTTGTGCTATGGTTTACGCCAGTCTATGGAATGCATACGATAACTGATCGTCGAAGGTTATGGCATTCACTACGCTGCCACCATGACACCCACAGTGAGCCATGGCTACTTGGCGGGGACTTTAATACCTTCTTGACAGTAGCAGAACATGATGGTCTTTCTACCCCATCTTTGTCTTCCCTAGAAGACTTCAATGACTGTGTGACATCATGTGAGTTAATAGATATTCCATATGAAGGATCTGTTTTTACTTGGACAAGTGGTCGGGCCTTGGTGTAGTTCGCAGACGTCTAGATCGCATGCTATGTTCTGAGTCATACAATAGCTTGTTTCCAAGTTTGCATGTTAAACATCTTCCACGCTTGACTTCGGATCATACTCCGTTACTACTGAAATCTTTGTTAACATCATTCAAAGGCTCGAAATCTTTTCGCTTTCAGAATATGTGGGCAGAACATCCGGACTTTCATGCGTTTGTCAAGGCAACATGGGATTCGTATCCCACAACCGGAGGAATGCGAGGGCTTTACAACAAGCTACAAGCCCTTAAAAAAGATCTACAAATGTGGAACGTATCAGTGTTTGGCAATATATTTGATCAACTATCACATTTGGAGCAGGAACTCAAATACAGTGAGATTGCCTTTGATTCTCACCCTTCGCCAGAGACACGTACAACATATCATGCAGTGCAGGATGCATACAAATTGGCATACGCAAAACACTTTTATTCTGGTCACAGAAAGCCCGACAAAAATGGATTGCCGAAGGGGATGCCAACACCTCCTTTTTCCACAACATTGTGCGCGAACGCCACACCAGACAAGACATCACAAAAATATTTGATGAACATGGTACAGCAATTGACACCCAGCAAGGAATACAACATGCTACAGAATCATATTACAAAAAATTATTTGCAGCGGAGCCTATTTCTAAGGATCAAACAATTTTGCAATACATTCCGCAGCTTGTCACTGAATCGGATAATCAACAGTTGACAATCTTACCAACACAGGCTGAAGTAAAGGAAGCAGTTTGGACTTTAGAACCCAAAAGTGCACCTGGCCCAGATGGATACAATGGGTATTTTTTCCGCACTTGCTGGGACATAATTCACCAAGATGTTCACAAAGCCATGCAAGAGTTTTTCCTTGGTCTCCCCATGCCAAAAGCAATGGGCAGCACGCTAATCGTGTTGTTGCCAAAGACATCTTCTCCCCGTACATTCTCTGATTACAGACCCATTAGCCTCGTAAACTTCATATCTAAGCTAGCCACACGCATTCTTGCAACCCGCATACAGCCACTTCTGCAAAAGCTCATTACAGAAGAACAAGCAGGATTTGTGAAGGGACGAGACATTTCAGACCAGATTCTTCTGGCTCGTGAGATGGTTCACTTACAACAAACGAAAGTCAGAGGTTCAAACGCAATAATCAAACTGGACATGATGAAGGCTTTCGACAGAGTTAACTGGACTTTTCTTGCGAAACTTCTCGAAAAATTTGGATTCTCCAGCAGATTCAGCAACCTTATATTTAATCATCTTCGAGGCACGTACATTTCCATCTTGATCAATGGTGTCCCTGCGGGTTTTTTCCAGCCATCTCGTGGGGTTAAACAAGGAGACCCTTTGTCACCAATTTTGTTCATCCTAGCTTCAGAGGCATTTTCAAGGGGCCTAAATTCCTTAGTCACGCGGAGGGTCATACAGCCATTTCTTGCAGGAAGATCTAAAACTATTTCACATTTGGCATTTTCCGATGATCTTCTGGTATTCATTAACGGTGGATTGCATAACTTGGTCAAATTCAGACACTTCTTGGAGCTATATCAACAGGCATCTGGACAAGCAATGAATTTTCAAAAGAGTCATTTTGTGCCAGCCGCATATCTATCGTCTGCACAGATTCGCAGAATGGAACACCGCCTTCATATGACATCCATATCCTTGCCATTTAAATACTTAGGGGTCCAATTACACAGAGGCAGAGAAAGGGTCTCACATTTCACAAGTCTGCTCTCGTCAGTTCAAGCTAAATTACATATGTGGCAGAATAAATTCCTTAAGCATGCGGGCCGCTTGATCTTAATCAAACATGTCTTGGCTTCCATCCCCTTACATATACTGTCAACTTGCAAGTTGCCACAAAGCTTACTTCGTGCTATCATGAGATGGATGGTCAAGTTCTTCTGGGGAAGCACTCCAGATCACACTAGACATTCTTGGATTTCAAGTGAGCTACTCTTCGGGCCAACAGCTGAGGGTGGTCTTGGCCTAAGGAAACTTGAGGATCTTCAAACAGCTTACTCATGCAGAATATGGTGGAAATATCAACAAAACAATTCTTTGTGGAGTAAATTTCTTCATTCCCGATATGCAAATAGAAATTCATATGACATGCGGATTACTGATTCACCAGTTTGGAAAAGAATATGCAGAATCCATCAATTTTGTGCTCATAGTATAGATGCAGAGCATTACACTATACGAGAAGCGTATGAACAAGTACGCCATCCCCGGACTCTTCGTCTCTCATACAAGTACATTTGGAATAAGCATATACCTCCAAATATTCGACTATTCTTATGGAGATTGTCTCAAAAATCAGTACCATTACCAGAGACTCTACAAAGATTTGCTTATATTCATCCGACTAGATGTCCATTTTGCTTACGGTCACAAATCTCATCCGATCATGTGTTCTTGGGATGTTCTGAAGTTCATGATATTTGGCAAATCTTTGCTGCGTATCTGGATGGCCCAATCATCAATGCACAAACAACACAGCAACAGCTCATGAAATGGTGGTTGTCAACCAAAGGTACAACGCTTAAAGGAATATTGCGAATAGTTGCACCAGCTTACATTGTTTGGGAATTATGGAAGTGTTATACTTCCATCATGTATGGGGATGGATTATGGAGAAAATCTTCGGTGGTAGAAGCCATACGACCAGGAATTTACGATTGGGTATCTGCTCAAAAAGGCAAAAAATTCGCACGAGCTGACTCTGGACTTATAGCTGTCGGATTAAGCCCACACCTCCATGTTTCAAGATGCAGACTAGTTAAATGGACTCACCCCCCACCAGGAAGGTTAAAATTAAACACTGATGCAGCACATGGGCAGTACTCAGCAGCTACAGGAGCAATATTACGAGAATGCAATGGAACATTCTTAGGAGCAATATCATTCCACCTTCCGCTTTCTTCGCCAGCAGAGGCAGAGATTCAAGCTGCATATATTAGCTACATATACTTTGCTATGCATTGGGGTCCTATTGATATTGAGGTGGATGCACAGGGAGTAATTCCACAGATTATGAACCCATGTCAAAGGCACACTTCCATCTTTAGGAATCTATTAATCTCGATGGGATCAGAGATAGCGTACACTCCTAGAGAGGCAAATCGACCAGCTCACTTTCTAGCTCAACATGGTCAAGTCATCAACATCTTGCAATATTCACAACAGAAGCAGCACTTCCTCCACTAGTTCGAGCTAGCTATCGTACTGAAAACACCCCCCATATAAGACATGGAACCAACTCTTAAACAGTGTTGTTGCCCGTATCATCAGATATGGGCAACGCTGGTATGCATCCTTCTTCACATTATTCTCCATTGCGTCATAATTTTTGAGCACCCATGCTATATATCGTTACCCATATTGATTAATATAGGTAACCAGGGTAATTTTTGCACTGCTGAAATTGCTGTTTTTGGATTCAACTCACATACTATTGATGCTGTATATTACAGTCTATCACAATTTACTAATCATATGATGTGTTTGTGCATGGAATTTGGGGAGCAACAACAACAATGGCACTTCATATTTCGGTGGATCCAGCAGAGAACACGGGCTATATACTTTCAACTATTAGACACTCCAACAATATCTGGAACATACTCATGTATTGACGCCAATCATATAAATATGTACGCTTTTTCCTTCGCCAAGGTTTTATCCACAAGGGTGGTTTTACTTGGCAAGGTTTTAATGCAGCATATCATATATGATTGGAGACTTCAAATCATATGTTCGTTATATTTTCATTTTGCATACATAGACAAACGTTGTAATACGGTTTCCCTCCACCATAAGTGAGGCATAATAAAAATTTCTCTTTGGATTAAATATATATATATATATATATATATATATATATATATATATATATATATTTAATCCCCATTCCTTTTTACTGTTCTTTATTTATCTTCTTGGGGAGTTTAATCACCCCCTTTTATTTATGTTAATTTAAATTTTGTTTTACTTTTAGTTTTTATATTTTAGCATTTACTTACTTTCTTGTTTTGTTATATTGTTTATTATTATTCTCTGTTAGTGTCGGTAGTTTATATTCCTGTTTGTGGTGTGGTATCAGAGCCAAACGGTTCAGATCTACCGACAGCTCATTCAGTTTTATATATCTTTTACTTATATATGTGTAAATCTTTGGTGAGTGTTTGCTTTGTGCACGCTGGGTTATCAGTCTCATCTTAAGAGCAGTAAATCCTGTATGCATCAAAGTGTTTGTAGCCAAAGATCCAAACAAATATAAAAGAAAGCATATATAAAAATGGAACATATTTTTGAAGGATCTGCTTCATGCAGCTCGGTAACATGTGCAAATAAGAATAAAATTGTCAACACTGGGGAAATAATAATAGAGAATTTTGACAAGGCAGTAAATAACTGGGTCATTCCAAAGATTAAGAAGAATGAAATATATGAGTCTTCAATATTCAATATGTTAAAATCTGATTACATAATTAAAACAGAGGAAAGAGATATTACACTCTCTAAACCGTTTGAAACAATACAACTTCTATCTTATAAATCACTTGAAAAACATAAAAAGAAAGGATATCAATATTTACATGTTGGTCTTATGCAAGTTTGTATCAAACCTTTAAAAGGAGAAGGTTTAGATACATCAATATTAGTAGTCTTAAGAGATATAAGACATAACAACTTTGAACAATAACTTCTTAGTTCAGTTGAGTCCAATCTATGTACAGGACCAATCTCTTTTGATTGTTATCCTAATTTTTCATGTTCTTTAAAAGATACATAAATATTGAAAACTTTGTTACTTCAAATAAAAACACATGGATATGATATGTTGCCAGGATCAATTCCATTGGCTTTAATATATCGAATTCATTAGAAGGTAATGAGTTCCATGTTTATTGGTCCAAAACCAAAACACTCTTTAAAAAGAGGAGAAACAATGATTCTACATACAGATCTGACCAGATCTCATGCAGTAATTTCAAGATCTATAAAATGGAATGATGTAAATCTTCCAGAAGAATGGGTCTTAGAAGGAGCAGTAAAAGCTACAAATCAAAAACATGAACCAAATACTGAAATCAATAAAATAAGACAATTAAATAATGGATCAATTAAATTAAGCTTTGCTAGAAGTTTTTCCACTAGAGAAAAAGATAATGCATCTATTTCTAGCACAATAAATTTAGGAAGATTTTCACAGATACCATCTGTGGTAGATGTTTCTTATCAAAAACGAAGATTTTCAACATCAGATGTTGAATATTCCAACTCTTCCTTTAGAAAAGCTGATTATTCTACGAAATTCCTAGACCAGTTTATTCTAAAACAGAGTATTATTCTGAATATGATATAAATGCACCTAGTACATCACATAATATTTACATTAAAACATATTTTAGTGAACCTAATAGTCCAACACAATCTGCAATAACAGATAACATTGCAAATGAATTAAATGACATAGAAAAGGAATTTGAGATAAATAAAACTATTTTACACAATGATTTTTACAGCAAAGAAAATACTAATAAAAGAGAATGGTTTTTTAAACACTATTGTAATATTAGGAAACAAATACAAGACAAATATTATGAATTTATACATGTTCATAAAATAAATATATATTTCTTTGATTGGTTTGAAATATATGCTTCACAAAATAATATAATTTTTCCTTTTAAAACTTTAAACCCAATAATTGAAAAACCAAAAGAGTGGATAACCATCACGTCACCAAAAAAGATAGTGTCAAATCATCCACCTTTAGCTGGTATAAAATTAGATGTATCAGGGAATCCAATAGAGGTTATGCCTTATAAAAATATGACATAAGATTCTCTTACAAATACCAAACATATTATTCAACAAAATAATTATACAAATACACATTTACATACAATAGAAAAACAATTAGATAAGTTAGAAAAATATTTCGAAACACAACCAATAAAATCTATGAGTGAAGAATTACCTAACCAAAAATTTAAACAACCATTATTCAAACCCTTTCAAATATCATCTTCTAGTATGCAACCTATATCTAATAAAGATGATTTCAATCAATTTATAAAACAACAATTAAGTCGCATAGAAAAAAGTTTAGAAAATAGTAATTCTATGACAAACGAAGTAGTACAGATTCAGATGTTGATACTTCTATAGCTAGCAGAACTAGAAATAAAGAAAAAGAAGTCACTTCTTCTAAAATTAATAATTTAGAAGAAAATGAATCTTCAAATAATTCTGATAGCTCAGATAGTGAAATAAATAAAGCATATGAACAATTCCAGAATAATAATTCTAAGGGAAATAAAATAGAAAAAATAGAATGGGATAAATCTATAGTACCAGTACAAATGTCTACCGATTTAAAAATAAAACCTATTTCCCAATATCATTTTAATGCACAATCAATATATTCTTGGAATATAGATGGAATTTAAGAATATCAAATAATTAATGTATTACAACAAATGACAATGGCACCAAATGCTTATAGAACTCAGTTGACACCTGATGATAAAGCAATTGCTGAATATCTTATTTCTGGGTTCTCTGGACAACTTAAAGGTTGGTGGGATCATTATTTAACTCCCATACAGAGACAAGAAATATTAAATGCAATAAAAGTTGATGAAGAAAATAATCCTATAATTATTGATGAAGGAACATTATCTGATTCTGTTGCCACACTTATATTATGTATATCTTTACATTTTATAGGTGACCCACCACATATTAAAGATAAAAATGCAGAATTATTAGAAAATTTAAGGTGTAGAAAACTTAGTGATTTTCAATGGTATAAAAATACTTTTCTAACCAGAGTCATGATTAGAGAAGATTCCAATCAGCCATTCTGGAAGGAAAATTTCCTTCCAGGATTACCAAATTTATTAGGAGAAAAAGTTAGGAATAAAATTAGAGAAAATTCAGGACAACAAATAATTTCTTATTCAAATTATACCTATGGAGAATTAATAAGTTTTATACAAAAAGAAGGATTAAGATTATGCCAAGATATAAGATTACAAAGTGGTTTAAAGAAAGAATTAAGGCAGACTGAGTCTGAATTAGGAACTTTCTGTAAACAATTTGATAATGATCCATATAAACCTTATAATGAAGAATGTAAAGTAGAATGTTCTAGAAAACCCTATAATAGATGTTGTAACCCAATGGAGGACCCTATTTTGTACTCATGATTTATATTACAATGTAATTTAATTAATGATCAGCATGTATATAGCACTTCAGAGTGGATATTGGATCAAGAGGAGAAGACCCAATTTTCGCCCAATGCCTTGTAAAATTCGGCCAACAGCCAAAGGAAGGCACACCCCTTTTGTTTTCCTATGTTATGACTATGCAAGTAAACAAATGGATAAATTAATGAGTGTGCTAAATAAAGAAAAAGGAAGAAAGGAGAAAAATTAATTTGGTTGGAGCATTATGAGCCCCAACCGCCGGATTACTAAGGAAGAGGCCAATAAAGAAGGCCATCTTCCCATCATAATTAGGGATAACCTAACCAAGCCTAACTAACCATGATTAACAAAAAGCAACCAAGGTTAGTTCAAAAAGTAACTATGATTGGAAAAAAATAGTAACCTTGGTTAGTCCAAAAGTAACCAAGGTTACAAAGAGGGTCAAGGTTAAACCACCTTTTCCCCCATCCTTTTCCCCCAACGGCTAAACCTAGCCAAAAAGAAAGAGCATTCCCTCCAACCTTACATTTGAAACCTCTTAGACCACTCAAGAACCCTAAGAGCAAGATGCTCTATCTCTTCCCTTTTTCCTTCAAAGCATTCGGCCAAGGAGACAAGCAAGGAAGTCTAGGATTTCCAAGGACTAAGGGATAGTAGGTAAGGATCTTAACCTCTTGAGAAATTGTTCACATCTTCATGATAAGAATGAAACTTATGAGACTATGTTCTTGTTCCCAACCGTGACCTCCCATGGTCATTAGGCTCAAGACCCAAGCTTTTAAGGATTCTAAGTTAGAGAAGCTTGGAAACCACTCAAGCTCCTTTTGGTAAGTCATCTAGCCTTTTTATAAGGGTACATTCTAGTTGAAGATGTAAACTAACCTTGCTCCTTTCCTTCTCTTCATCACCGTGGGGATGCATGCATAAAGAAGAGAAGGATTTCAACTTTCTACACCCTCCCAAGAAGAGTAAGCAAAGAAGGCAAGTACACTATACTCTTTAAGGCTTGAATGTGAAAGTGTGTGCATGAATGGCTAGATATTCTTAAGATTTAATTTTAGTGGAACCATGTTAAGTTTTGATGCTATAACTTTTGGCCTAGGGCCATTTGGGGTGTAGGAGTGAGATCTTGTTTCAAAGATGTGATCTTTGTGGGCTATATGCATTATTCTGTGTTAATCTAGGATGGATGTGACAAAGGTTCTCTCTTTTCCATGATGGGGGCTCACGGTGGGAAGGGGGAAAGAGGCATGTGTGATTTTTGCATGAAAATGTTAACTTAGTAAAAAAAATGGAGCCAAGCTTTGTTCTTGTTGTGTGTTATGTTTGACATACTCTTGGATCCACCATTTTCTTGCATACATCAAAAAATGGGACCGTTGGTGATGGGTGCGTGTGCACCCAAAATTGTTGCTAAGCATTGTACGAGTAGGAGTGTTGTTTGTTAGCCAAAGAATGGTGTGTAAGGGTGTATAACTGTTTTTCGGGGGATTTGCATGTAGGGTTGTAGCATGAATGAGCCTGTAAGTATTCTATTAAAAGAGTAAGTTGATGCCTGTTTAAGTGTTTGTGACAAAAAAATGTAAGCCAAGGACACTTAGGAAGGAAATATGACAACTAGAAAAGTTCTGGAAATTTGGACAGAAACTTGGGGCTGCTTCGCTGAATAAAAAGGGGGCCCTAAGTACCTTCAAATCTGTTGAAATTCGGTGTGTTACTAGTCTCACGTGTGTATGAGATGTGAGAGTTGGAATTTCATTTAAAGGAACCACAGTTTATTTTTAATTAATTTTCAAGTGAAGCTAGTCCTGCCGAAAATGTTGTACTGGACAGAATTCAAATAACGTGATTAGTAGATTGGAAATGAACCTTAGAGGCACGCAAATTAGCTACTTTTCGGTATGAAGCTAAACCTATGAATAAAGTAAGGGTGAGAGTTGGAATCTTGTCAAAATGAGTTATGGTTTATTTTTAATGAATTTTCTAGTAAAATGGGTCAGGCTGAAATGCGCTGGACTGACAGAATTGTGTGTCATATTGCATGATCCGAAATTGAACCCTAGAAAAGTGCATTTGGGCCCAATTTTGGCAGGACAATAATCCAATGAGATTATTAAGCTGGAAAGTTGGAACTTCCAAAAAATGATTAAAGGATTGGTCACAATAAATTTTATGGTAAAACTGGTCATTCCAGAATTCAGTTTTGTATCCACTCTATGAAAAGAACAACGATTCCCTTATCAATATCGTCATGCCTTAAAACTTACATGGTAATTATTTATGACATTTACAAACGAGTACATGCGAACCAATTGGCCTAGAATGTGTATCTTAATGGAGAATAACTAAAGAGAAGTTGACGTTACTAAGCTGGAAATTCTCTAGCATGACGACGAGACGTATTTATTCGTGCATGATACGCATTGGACCACGGTTTGCATATTACATGACATGCATTTGCATCATTGTCACGTACATCATTCATGACATGAGTTTTATAAGGAAGAAAGATGAAAAGAATTTTCAAAAGATGATTATTGAAAGAAATGATTCCCCACCGGTACCGTGTGTGTGTATGAGATTGGCCAGTATGAACCCACCAGATCAGGGTTAAGTGATCTGATACGAGGCCGATCGGGTCCGGAATAATAGACCCGACAAGACGAGATGACGTACCGCCTCAGATCCAGGACATAGATCTGAACACGAGATCACGAGGCCATGCGGGTCCGGAATAATTGACCCGACTTGACGAGATGACGTACCGCCTCAGATCCGGGATATAGATCTGAACACTCTATTGTTTTAAGACGATGATGATGATTTGACGAAAAGCATGAAAAGATCATATTTTATTTTCATCCCGATGCATTACACTTACATATGCATGCATATGCATTCATGAAAGAGCACGAGATGTCCAAAGTTGTAATGAGCTCATAGATTTTATGTAATGACCCTTATTATGCTATTCACCAAATAAGTTGCAGTCCTTTGTTGTTATATTCAGTTTTAGTGACAAATTTTATTTAAGAAATGACCTTGCCTATTTTAAGTGATGATGCATATAGATCGAGGGTCTGACGACGGACAGGTATGTTTCTAATCTAGAAATTTTGGGGGTTCGATTCTTGTTCGCACTTTCCCTTTTAATCCCTGATTAGTATAGTATACTTGCTGGTGACGATGTCACTCACCCTTATTTTTCCCCAGAGGTTGCGGACGACAAAGTAGAGTGGATCGATGACGAACCCAGGGTTCCGTATCTGTGAGTATAGTGGAAGAGGGACAAACCTAGGAGGCATGACCAGTCAGCTATGATGGACGACTGATTGTGTATTTGGAATGGAAAAACATTTACTTTTGCGACTTTTGGTACATTCAGTATGGGATGTAAACTATGAATGATCGTATGGATGTTTTTTATTTTGAAGTTTTAAATTCTGCCACGATTTTGCTTAATTATGTACGTGTATGTGTGATAATCCGTGCAATATACCATGGATCATGACACGTATGAGACGACGCCTAGTACTCTCCTTAGTGAAGTACGGCGGGTGCACCAACTCCGGCGGGACCGGGGTGCGAAGCGCCACAATAGAAATATTAGAAAACCTTATAACAACAAATATAACAACAGATATAATAAATATCATAAAAAATTCCAAAAATCCTCTAATAAATTTTATAGGAACAATTACAACAATAAAAATACTAAGAAACCTTACAAAAAAACAAATAATTATAAGAAAAATAAAAGTACAAAAGATTAAAAAATATTGAGTGTTATAAATGTCATAAGAAAGGACATACTGCAAATTATTATAGATTAAAAACAAAGTTACAAGAATTAAATTTAGATGAATCTATACTAGAAAAAATATCAAATCTACTTGTTGAATCTTCTTCAGAGACAGAAGAAACATCTTTCGAGTCGGCTAAAGATCTTCAAGTTGATGAATTATACACATCTTCTTCAGAATCATCTGATGAAGAAAAACATATTTATGTTCTGACAAAAGAACAAGAAACAATATTAGAATTGTTAAAACATATTGAAAATCCTCAATTACAAAAAAAAAATATTTGGATAGAATAATAGATATAAATTCAAAACAAAAGGAAACAAATAAACCAGTTATATTACCAAATGTTTCAACTAGTTATTATGATTTAACTAATATATTAAATAAAAATAAGAATACAAAGAATAAAAAATATAACAATCCCAGATCTACAAAAAGAAATAAAAATAGAATTAAAAGAATTAAAAAATAAACAAAAACAGGATTCGGAACTTATGAAATTAATACTTACAAAATTACAGACTGTAGAAGAGTCTGATCAATCTTCAGAAATAGTCGCAGTAAATATAGATACAAATATCATAGAAAATATTTTTAATGTGCCACAGGATTTTTTATTTTTTCAAGAGAAATCACATCAAGAAAATATTTAATAAGAGTAACCATAACATTCTCGGAACAATATCATCTAGATACAATTGCTCTATTTGATACAGGAGCAAACTTAAATTGTATTAAAACAAATTTAGTCCCAAAATCTTATAGAGAATCTACAACTACTAGACTCTCTACAGCAAATAATACTAAATTACAAGTTAAATGTAAAAATGAAGATTACATTATAAAATCCAATATATCAATAAAAACAATGTTCTTAGTTGTAGATGATATTCATCATGCAGTTATACTAGGAACACTTTTTATGAATTTAATTACACCATATAAGGTAGGAATTAATTCTATTTCTTTTAAAATAAGAAATAAAAAATTACATCTTGAATTTTTAGAAAAACCTAAAACAAAGAATTTAGATTTAATTAAGGCTTGTTCGATTCATAAAGAACAAGTAAATGCAATAATCAAGAGTAAGACTTTCCAATTACAATCATTAAAGGATACGGTAAATATCAATAAAATAGAACAATCATTGAAGGATCCTAAGATAATAACTAAAATACAAAATCTTAAATTATCATTTGAAAATGAACTTTGTTCAGATCTTCCAAATGCTTTCTGGTCAAGAAAACAACATATAGTTGATCTTCCATACATTCCAGAATTCAGAGAAGAAGAAATACCTACAAAAGCAAGATCAATTCAGATGAATTCTGAATTAGAAAAACATTGTAAAAAAGAAATACAAGATTTAGAATCAAAAGGATTAATACAAAAATCAAGGTCTCCTTGGAGTTGTGCTGTTTTTTATGTAAATAAAAATGCAAAAATAGAAAGAGGAATACCCAGATTAGTAATAAATTATAAACCATTAAATAAAGCATTAAAATGGATAAGATACCCATTACCTAATAAAAAAGACTTATTAACAAGATTACATTCTGTATGTATATATTCAAAATTTGATATGAAATCAGGATTTTGGCAAATACAAATATCTGAAAAAGATAGATACAAAACAGCATTCACGGTTCCATTTGGGCAATATGAATGGAAAGTAATGACTTTTGGATTAAAAAATGCACCTTCTGAATATCAGAGAATTATGAATAATATATTCATGCATTATTCTAATTTTTGCACTGTCTATATAGATGATGTATTAATATTTTCCAAATCCATAGAAGAACATTTTAAACACTTAAAGACTTTCTTTTATATAGCAAAGAAAAATGGTTTGGTATTATCCAAATCCAAAATGTCATTATTTCAAACTAAAGTAAGATTTTTAGGACATCATTTATCCCAAGGTACAATCTTACCAATAGAAAGATCTTTAGAATTTGCATCTAAATTTCCAGATAAAATATTGGATAAAAATCAACTACAAAGATTTCTTGGATCTTTAAATTATGTTGTTGATTTTATTCTAAATATAATAATAATCGCAAAACCATTACATAATAGATTAAAGAAAAATCCACCAATATGGACAGAAGAACATACTTCAGTTGTTCAGAAAATAAAAAGTTTAGTATTTGATATACCCTGCTTACATATAGCAGATCCGAATCTATTTAAAATAGTTGAAACAGATGCATCAGATATAGGATATGGTGGTATATTAAAACAATTACAAAATAAAAAATAGTCTATAGTTCAATATACTTCTTGTTATTGGAATGATACCCAAAAATCATATTCTACTATCAAAAAAGAAATTTTGAGTATTGTATTATGTATTAATAAATTTCAAAGTGATTTGTTGAATAAAAAATTTCTTTTACGTATTGATTGCAAATCTGCGAAAGAAATTTTGCAAAAAGATGTTAAAAATTTAGCTTCAAAACAAATATTTGCTAGATGGCAAGCTTTATTAAGTATTTATGATTTTGATATTGAATATATAAAAGGAGATACAAATTTTGTTCCCGACTTTCTGACCAGAGAATTCCTCCAAAACAGACATAATGCCGAGGAAGTCAAAGGACAAAGGAAAGCTTCCAGCAAATAACGACAATACTATCCCACAGAAAACGTGGGCAAATAAAGTCGAAGAAGATGAAGAGCTTCTTCAAAAAACCCCAATAGCCACAGTTCCAATTTTCCAAATATCTTCAAATAAAACACCAATATCCATTATTGAAAGCCTATCCAATAGTTCAGAATTTCAAGCATTTCTTGAAAAATTCAATATACCAAAAACTACAGAAATAGCCGAGACTTCATCATCAGCAATATCTAAACCTAAGCCATCCACTTCAATAACCCAAAAACCAAATAAAGTTTTCAAACCCCAATCCACAGAGGTGACGAGCAAAATGCTACATATAAAAAGGTTGTGCAAACAACGCAGTTTGTGGAAAAATCATTCTATCAATATATTACTACTATAGAAAAATCATATTATAATACTAATCCCCTATTTGCTTTAGAAAATTATTTTAGAAAAGATTTTTTCTATAAATCATGGAATATTATGAAAACAACAGAATATTATCAACATTTATTGATAATGACACATTCTGTTGAATTAAGACATCATTTTAATAAAAAAAAATAAAGAGTATGCCTTCACCAACTTTAAAATAGGCTCTATAATGACACCGGAGCAATGGCAAAAACAATTTGGATCTTTATCCGAGGAGATTGATTTTCCTGCAGGATATAATTCAAATTTATTTTCAAATGTCTCTTTTAATTATTGGGATTACCAGCAAGCTTGGTATAATTCCCTATATTTTCAAAACTCCAGGGGTTCACACACCTAGTTGATATTTTCTGATACCAGGAAAATAACGACGAAGAATATTCCTATTTGTGGTGTGGTATTCCTAATTCAGACTTAGTCTGCCTTAATTCTTTCTTTAAACCACTTTGTAATCTTATATCTTGGCATAATCTTAATCCTTCTTTTTGTATAAAACTTATTAATTCTCCATAGGTATAATTTGAATAAGAAATTATTTGTTGTCCTGAATTTTCTCTAATTTTATTCCTAACTTTTTCTCCTAATAAATTTGGTAATCCTGGAAGGAATTTTTCCTTCCAGAATGGCTGATTGGAATCTTCTCTAATCATGACTCTGGTTACAAAAGTATTTTTATACCATTGAAAATCACTAAGTTTTCTACATCATAAATTTGCTAATAATTCTGCATTTTAACTTTAATATGTGGTGGGTCACCTATAAAATGTAAAGATATACATAATATAAATGTGGCAACAGAATCAGATACTGTTCCTTCATCAATAATTATTATTTTCTTCATCAACTTTTATTGCATTTAATATTTCTTGTCTCTGTATGGGAGTTAAATAATGATCCCACCAACCTTTAAGTTGTCCAGAGAACCCAGAAATAAGATATTCAGCAATTGCTTTATCATCAGGTGTCAACTGAGTTCTATAAGCATTTCTGCCATTGTCATTTGTTGTAATACATTAATTATTTGATATTCTGACATTCCATCTATATTCCAAGAATATATTGATTGTGCATTAAAACAATATTGGGAAATAGGTTTTATTTTTAAATCGGTAGACATTTGTACTGGTACTGTAGATTTATCCCATTCTATTTTTTCTACTTTATTTCCCTTAGAATTATTATTCTGGAATTGTTCATATGCTTTATTTATTTCACTATCGGAGCTATCAGAATTATCAGAATCATTTGAAGATTCATTTTCTTCTAAATTATTAATTTTAGAAGAAGTGACTTCTTTTTCTTTATTTCTAGTTCTGCTAGCTATAGAAGTATTAACATTTGAATCTGTACTACTTCGTTTGTCATAGAATTACTATTTTCTAAACTTTTTTCTATGCGACTTAATTGTTGTTTTATAATTGATTGAAGTCATCTTTATTAGATATAGGTTGTGGCGCCCCGCACCCCGGCCCCGCCGGAGTCGGTGCACCCGCCGTACTTCACTAAGGAGAGTACTAGGCGTCGTCCCATACGTATCATGATCCATGATATAATGCATGGATTTTCGCGCTTACACTCAAATAAGTAAGCGAAACCGTGACAAAATTTAAAACTCCAAATTAAAATCATCCACACGATCATTCATAGTTTACATCTCAAATCAAAAGTATTGAGAGTCACAAAACAAGTATTTTCCATCTCAATTATGTCATCAGTCATCAATCATAGCTGGCCGGTCATGTCTCCTAAAATCGTCCACTCCTTGCTGCGCTCATGGGTAGGGGACCCTAGGCTCATCCTCAATCCACTCTACTTTATTCCCTGCAGCCTCTGGGAGGAAAAATAGGGGGGTGAGTGACAAAGTCACCAGCAAGTACACCATAAACAATCATGCATTAAATGGAAAGTACACCCAAGAACCAAATCCCCAAAAATTTGATCTCTTACCATCATACCTGTCTTTCCATTCAAATGCCACCAAGGGAATAGAATCATCACTTAATCATAAAGGGAATAAGATCATAGCTTACACAACAACAACAATAAGATCGTAACTTAGGTAACGAAAGATAACAAGGTCATAACCTAAGTAACATTACATCTAGCATTTAGCTAGCATCTCACCCTTCCGTCACTCCGTCCAATACTCGATAAGGATCATCACTTAATGTAGCAAGATCATAATTTAAGAAAAATCATCACCCACAGCAGAACATAACATTAAAAGACTATAACTTGTATTGATGAATATCACAACAAGGATAATCACTTAGAGATGTCATACTTAGGGTCTGCGAGGTCATCACAACTTAAATCTCATGAGTCGCTACATGAATGTAACATGCATGCATATGTACGTGTGATGCATTGAGATGAAAATGGAAATATGATCTTTCATGCTCTTCTTTTAAATCATCATCGTCGTAAAACAATAGAGTGTTTAGATCTATTTTCCCGGATCTGAGGCGGTAACGTCTCCCCTTCGAATCTATTATTCCCGGATTCGGAACGGTAACGTCATCTACTGGTGTTCAGATCTATCTTCCTGGATCTGAGGCGGTAATGTCTCCCCTTCGAATCTATTATTCCCGGATTCGGAATGGTAACGTCGTCTACTGGTGTTCAGATCTATTCTCCCGGATCAGGCGGGTTCTAACTGGCCAAGTTCATACTCACACACGGTACCAGTGGGGAATCATTTTTTCAAAAATCATCTTTTGAAAATGCTTTTCATCTTTCTTTCTCATAAAAGACATGCTGTAAATCATGTACATGACGATGATGCAATGCATGACATGCACTATGCGACTCGTAAACAAATGCATCATAACATGCATGCACGGACTTATCTTTTAACCTGAAAAAAAACTGTCCAGCAATCATATTCTTGTTCATACAGCCTCGTGCTCATCAATTCGTGCTCATATTCATAAACCCATGTCATACATATGCATAATGAAGGCTTAGACACATGCTATAAAAATTGCGTAACATTCAGAAATGTCTAACGACCTCAAAACTCCATACTATCATCAAAGGTACTGCTGAAATCAGCAGGGCAGTACCGTCTTACCACAGTTTCGTGGGTCATAAAACCTTATTCATTTTGATCCATCGCCTAGAAAACATATCTAACACACCAAGGAACAATATTCATAAGGCTAAACATCACATTTAAGCTTAAATGAGCAACATCAAAGCCTTACAACTTATGACAATAAAATGTCCTGTTTTCCAGTTTTGTACACTAACTTCAACTCAGTTGTCAACCATCAAAATGGTAGTTTCATACTGGTTTCTTTATATGAACCTGTACATCTATGCCTTAGGTAATTACCATAAAAATTCCAAAGCAATCCAATAAGTCAAGGGGGTCATCTAGTTACTTTCCCTAAATGGGTACACGCAGAACCTGGAATGAGCAGTTATATCACGAATTGAATTGTGACCAAACCACAACTCCTTTTACCAAGATTCCAACTCACAGATGTCATACACACATCAAAATATCATCATGTCAAAAATAAGCTCATTTGCACATTCCTAAGTTTCATTTTCAAGCCACACAACGTACTACTCAAAACTGTCCTGTTCCAGCAACTCTATTTGAGCAGTTTCACCAAAAATTTCATTAAAATAATTCACAACTCCTTTTATCATTCCACCTCTCACATTTCATATACACATAAGGCTATCACCATACCAAAAATTAGCCAATCTGAACGCTCCTAAGATTCATGTTCAGGTCGTTCAACATAACACATAAATCTGTCCAGTTCCAGTACTTCTGTTTGACCACTTCTTACCAAAAACTTCATTAAGGACAAACCACAACTCCTTTTATTGAAATTCTAACCCACACATTTCATATACATATGAGGCTAACATCACACCAAAAATTAGCCAATTTGAATACTCCTAAGATTCATTTTCAGGTCATGCAAAACGCCACAATGTTCTGCCCAGTTCTAGTAATTTCTTCTTGAGCAGTTTTACCAAAAGATTTATTAAAAATAAACCATAACTCTTTTTACTGCAATTCCAACTCTCACTTGTACTAAACCCACAGAGCTAGTGTCTTACTTGATATATGCACGTGATAAAAATGTTTTACATGTTTGTATATATTGTTGCCATACTAACGTGCCATGAAGCATTAAAGCTTATATCATATGGAAAACATTTGTTACATCATATGGCAAACATTTGTTGTCTTTACACTAATCAGGTGACATGATTAATGAACTAAACTAGTTCATTAAGTGAAGTGCTTAAGTTAATGAACTAACTAGTTTATTAAATGAAGACATATTTGGAGAGAGCTATACAGCAACAAAATTGAAGTTTTAGGTACCCTTTATTATAAGTTGAGAAATACTAAGTAAATTATAAGAGAGATTGCTTACTAGCAACACATTTCGTATTTGAAATGTGTTTGGGTCCCCGATTGTTCCTTTTCCAACAACTTTTCCTTTGTTGTTGTCAACGAATGTTACCTTTCCACCATCAATATGTTCAAGTTCGGTGAATAGATTGGGGTTGCCCGTCATATGCCTCGAACATCCACTATCTAAAAACCATTTGGTTTTTAGATTCTTTGACTTTGCCTCTTTCTTGCATTCCTTGCATTTTTCCTACAATGGAGACAAAGTTTTAGGTACCCTTTATTTGGGTCCTTGAATGTTAGGGGCATTATTCTTGTTTAGATAACCCTTAGGTATCCAAACTTGAATATACTTTCTAGGCACATTTTTAGCATGGTTAAAGTAAGAAGGATAAGCATATAGATGATTATTCCACATAAGTGAGGATGCATTGTTATACATGTTGCGCCATGGTTGATAATCATTATAGGATGACCGAATCTTATAATGTGTATAAGGCATGCGATTTTGTTTCTTATATGGTGCTCTATATGTATATTCATGTGTATTTCTATAAGACTTGTATGAGAGTTGCTTATGCTTAGGTTCATAAAAAGTTGGATGCATTTTATTTGGTCTAGTTGCATTTGTATACATGTAGGCATGATTTCTAGGTTGTCTAGATGCAAAATTTGGCCTAGATGTATGTTTATGCGTGTGCATATTGGTGGGTTTGTGTTGTATTTTTGCCTTGATATGAGTAGAAGAAGGTGTAGAAGAAGATGTAGCAGGCAAAGTTGATTTTGTATTATATGGCAACTTTGTACTAGATGAAACAAACTTAGTCTTTTCATTTACTTTTTCGTTTTCTTCTTTATAGCCTAGGCCGGTTTTATCATTGCCATACTTTTGTGATGAGATAAGTGTATCTAACATATTTGCACCCGATTTAAATTGTTCTATCATTTTTTCTAAGGTAAATTTAGAAGACTTAAGTTGCACTATTTCATTTTCACAATTTTCTAACTTGGATTTCAACATTTTATTTTCCATTTGTAACTTTTGTTCATCTTTCCTATATGATTCAATTTTGTTCTCTAAAGAATTAAGAGTATTAGTAGACTCTTGTTTAAGAGATTCTAGTTGATCGGAAAATTCCAAGTTGGACGTCTTCAACTTGTCATTTTCTTCAACTAGTTTCTTCTTTTCTTTAGAGAGCCTCTTACAGTGAGCATGCATTCGTAGGAATTCTTCATACATTTCATCAAATGTCATGTCACTATCAGAATCACTATCAGAAGAAGAACATACCTCGTTGGATACGAAGCACACTTGAGCTTCCTCAGTTTCGGATTCTGAGTCGGATGAGTCGCTCCATGTGCTCACCTTCATTGCTCGTTTCCCTTTTCTTGCCTTAGACTCCTTTGTCTTTGACGTTTGAGCTTCCTTGTCCTTGGCTTGTTTATTATTGTTGTTTTTATTATTATTTTTCTTTGTTGGACAATCGTATGAAATATGTCCTTTTTGACCGCATTCATAACACTTTAATTCTTTATTATACCATTTGTTTGTGTTATTTTTCTTAGATTGAGAAAAAGAAGAAGAAGAAGAATTATGTTGTCTATTCCTATTTGGGCGTTTGAAAAACTTTCTAAGTTTTCTAGCAATCAATATCAAGTCATCGTCTAATTCAGTATCACTATTACTATCATCGTTATTAGCATGTGTTTCAGTTGTTTTGAAGGCTATTGACTTACCGGATGACTTAGACGATTCAGACTTTCGTTGGTTCAGTTTTACCTCATAGACTTTAAGAGACCCGATCAATTCATCCATCTTGGTGATTGACTTTGTCTCCTCGATTGCAGTCACCTTTGGAC
>AP025073.1:14428028-14647987 GCA_036186865.1 Eustoma russellianum | reverse complement strand
GTGTTATTTTTCTTAGATTGAGAAAAAGAAGAAGAAGAAGAATTATGTTGTCTATTCCTATTTGGGCGTTTGAAAAACTTTCTAAGTTTTCTAGCAATCAATATCAAGTCATCGTCTAATTCAGTATCACTATTACTATCATCGTTATTAGCATGTGTTTCAGTTGTTTTGAAGGCTATTGACTTACCGGATGACTTAGACGATTCAGACTTTCGTTGGTTCAGTTTTACCTCATAGACTTTAAGAGACCCGATCAATTCATCCATCTTGGTGATTGACTTTGTCTCCTCGATTGCAGTCACCTTTGGATCCCATTCAGCAGGGAGACTTCGTAGCACCTTTTGAACCTTTTCATTGTTCGAAAATGACTTCCCTAAAGCTTCAAGGGCATTGAAAATATTAGTAATCCTCAAATCCATAGATGTTATGGATTCGTTTGGCAACATTTTGAAAGTCTCTAATTCAGTCATAAGCATGTTTATTTTTGACTCTTTAACACCACTAGTACCTTCATGCTTTAATACAAGTGATTTCCACATGTCGTGTGCACTTGTGCAATTTGACACATATCCTGCTTCAGAAGTTGTAAGTCCATTCAAAAGTAATTGCATAGCTTTAGCATTCATGGACATTTTCTTTTTATCATCTGATGACCATTCACTTTTGTATTTTTCAACCTCTTGAGTTACTCCACTAACTTGTACAACTTTCATTGGAATGTACGGCCCATCTTCAACTATAGACCATAAATCGATGTCTATAGCCATTAAGAATAACCTCATTCTTAGTTTCCAATGAACAAAATTATTGCCATCAAAAAGAGGAGGGCGTTGTGTGGACATACCTTCCAACTCACCTTTGTGAGAAACAATAGCCATAGTATGTACCTTTGATTTGAGACAAGCAGTATATTATGAATTGTTGTTTCTTGGCCTTGTATTGTTCGTACGGTGTTGAATCTTGCTTCTTTTGAGTGGTGTTGGTCTGGCTCTGATACCACTTGTAGGACCTCAGGCGCTACCATCTCTCCCAAAACCAATTGGTGACAGGAGATGCGCATACCCTAGCCTTATAGTGCATTCAGCACACAAGCGCCCACGGCATTCGACTGTGACTTGGCCCACACGGCCTACGCCACAGGACAATTGCTGCACCCAACAGAAAGTCCCTCATCTCATTCAAACTCACACGCCATAATAATACATACATATATTTCATATACAAATTTTTTTATAAAGACACACTATATGCTTATGTCCCAACGTACCACCGACACGTCATACACATCATAATCGTACGTCGACGTCACACCACCATATACACATTATATGTATGAGTATATACAGGTCTCATATCATAAATTACAAGTCATCTCGATACAAAAATTAGAACAACATGTCACGGAGCTATAAACCGAAAATTGTAGCATCGGGTGACTACCGAACCTTCATCGACATGTTACTACTTACTATATAAAGATGTCCAGCCCACATACACTTACAATGCTTAAATTTTTTGTGGTACACACGTCCTATTCAGTACCAAAGTCATACCATGCTTACACACATCAATCACCCACAATTTAGCCTAAACTTGTGGAGAATTCAAGTTTTTTTGAAAAGGCACATGGCGTTTTTATCAGCCATTGGAGCTGATTATACATATTATTTTATTTATATTATGTGTGACATAATATATATTACATGTCTAAGAAGTTTGAGTTTAATCGGGAAAAAATCGTGTAATCGACGAAAGTCGGAAATTCAGTTTTCTACACTTAGGCATACATGAAAACATTTTGGCCTTGATGTCACATGTATCTAGATACTTTTTACATAGTCAAGACATATTAGAATGTTCTAGAAAAATCAAATTAGGGCTGATTGCAATTTACCATGTATGTGAAGATTATGCATTATTTGACAAAGTTTACATATAAAGAATTCAGCACATGTGCAGCTGAATATCACAAGCCTGTGACACTTTCTTGGAGCCTAAGTGGAACTTATTTGGAATTTTAATTAGTGGAGGATAATCTACACATGATTGGTGACATTGAAGAGGGCAGCACACAAGGAAACATTTCAAAATAAACCACATGCTGAAATTTCAACACATCGCTTCTCTTGTGGCCAAATTTTGGCATAATTTCTCTTCAAATTTCTTCCAAAATTTTGGGAGAATCATACCATGATTAATTGTAAATTAACCACCTTGATTTTAAGCATGTGCTTCAGATTTTTAAGAAGAAATTACAGCTCATTTAAGGAGTGCCAAGGTGGATAAGCAGTGGCCTATCAAGAAGTGACAACTAGGCAAAGACAAGTCATTCCTCCAACCATATTGCACCAAGTAAGCAAGGTTGTGCCACCATATTATACAAGGCAATCTTTCAACGTATTCAAGAAAAATTTTCAAAGGAAAATCTCGGCCATAGGGGCGGCCAACACACTATAAAAAGGGGCAAGATGGTGCAAGGCAAGGTTAAGCCAAATTTCATACTCTTACATGATCAAGCAAGACCATTCTCTTCTTCTCTTATTCTTTTCTCTTGCTCTTAGCCTCAAGCTTATCATTCTTATATTCCATATACTATACAGGCTTTGTGTGAACCACCTACATACGTTCATCTCGTGTAAAAGGTTGATCAAGGTGTGATCAAGCCTTCATTCGATCGGTGGTGGTGTTCGTGTTGTTGTGTTTGTTTGTTTGATTGTAAAAGGGTGGAGTTGGTGTGTAAATCCAGTCACCCTTATGTCAAGGTGTTGTTTGTGTTTAGTGAATACCGAGGAAGGTGTCATCGAAGACTGGAGTAGGTTGATTTAACCGAACCAGTATAAAAATCTCGGTGTCATTACTTTTTAGCACTTTTACTTTCAATTTTCAGTTTTCTGCATCGTATTCATACTCACGGAAAAAATAGCAAATGTTTTATAAAAATAAAAAAAACTTGCAGAAACATATCCACATGTCTTAGATTTCATTTGGCATAAGTTTCATCTCATTTGGATAAGTATAAGTCAGTCAAACATTAATAGTTCTGAGACTAGTGCAATCTGATTTCAGATCTGCAAATGTTGAGAACATCAACGTGGTTGACATCCTTGCCAAAGAATTTTAAAAAACTGTTTCAACACTTTAAAGTACATATCCTAAGGGTCATGCCATAAAATGTTCAGGTCATTTAGAGTTATCAATTAATAGTAATAAAATTTTCATGTTGGATCACAATTTCCGGCAGATTGACGCAATCTATGTAAAAACGTGTTTTCAAGGGGTTAGGCTTGGAATTTTAATCTGAAATTTTTGTGAGACACTCATAACATTCGAGAGCACATCTTCACCAAATTTCATAATTTTTGAAGGTCTATAACCAGATCATCTAGATATTTCAAATCAGGATCTGAAAACAAAACCTATTTTCAGAAGTGAGTTATTTGGTCCAAAAAGCTTTAAAAATAGAATTTTCTGCACTCACTATTCAACCCCTCCCCCTTCTAGTGGTGCTATACAGGTCCTACACCTGAATCGTCCTCTCAGTCTGACCGTATGTCTAAGGAAGAAATGCAATACTCAATCTCAGCTCGGTCCCCATAACTCTCTATAGGTGGTCCAAAATCTGGAGGTGAATCTCGGATCGCAATCGAAAACAATACTAACCGGCACACCGTGGAGATTTACAATACTATCAACATACATCGTCACCAGCTTCTCCATGGTTGCCTCATTTGATACCGGCAAAAAGTGCACAGACTTCGTCAATCGGTTGACGATCACCCAAATCACATTGTTTTAAAAGACCTCTCACTTGTTGAGTTTCAAATTGTTTTACGATGATGTCATCGAAATATTTTGGCAAGTGACTTAGATCCATATTGTTCTATAATAGGTCTCTTAAGACACTGTTTTGCAAAACAAAATACATAATTATTTGGATCTCGTGTTTATAAAAATTAGATTGGATATTATTTTAAATAATGAAAGCTATATATTTCAAAATTTAATTGCGTAAGCTACTTCTTATTTTATTTGAAGAAAAACATTTCCATACACATACTCGTATATTAGGCTGCTGATAACATGCCGGAGGTGTAGGACCTGCAAGGCACCACTAGAAGAGGGGGTTGAATAGTGGGTGTGGAAATTTTTGTTTTTAAAATTGTTTTAAGCCAAAAATCCAACTTCTGAAAACAGTTTCTGTTTTCAGGACCTGTTTTAAAATGTTTTAAAAACTAGGCTACAAGTCTTCAAAAATTCTGACATTTTGAGAGATTTTAGCCTCAGATGTTCTGAGTATCTCCTAAAAATTTCAGATTAAAATTCAACCTCTAACCCCTTTAAAAATTGTTGGTGGTCAGATTGCGCAAATCTACCAGAAACGGTAGTCTGATTTGAAAAATTAATTCCGATTAAACCGTGACTCCAAATGCTCTGAACATTTAATGACACACCCCTCATTATGTTTATTTGATTGGGTTGAAATAGTTTTGAAAACTTCTTTTGGGAAGTTAGTGAAATACGTTCAAAGTCTCAACCTTTGCAAGCCTGAAAATCAGACTGCCTAGTCTAGGAACTTTTGATGTTTGGATGACTTATACTTGTCCAAAAAGGTTGAAACTTGCGCCAAATGAACCTTAAAATGTGTGGCTATGTTTATAGAAAGTTTGGTGATTTTTAAAGTTCGTTTACTATTTTTAAGAATGTGATAAAAATGATGCACTGTGCTGGAAACTGAAAGTAAGTGCTAAAAAGTAAAGAACACAAGGAATTTTATACTGGTTCGGTTAAATCAACCTACTCCGGTCTTCGAGGATACCTTCCTCAGTTATCACTAATCACCAAACAACAAACAACACCTTACCACATAGGTTTGATACACCAACTTCAACCCTTTACAAACCTTGTAAGTGATTACAACGATCACGAACATCACCACCTAGCGGGTGCAAGATTGATCACACCTTGATCAATCTTTTACAACAATATAGAGTGTATGGTGGTATAGATGAAGCCTATTCAAGATGTATGAATATGAATAAAATAAGCTTTAAGAGAGAAGAAAGAAAGAAGTGTAGAAGAAGAGGGTGAAGACGTTTTGCACTAGAAGATTTGTGAGACTTGTCTTGTGTTTTTGTTTGCTCTCCTCTTTCCTTTTTATCAACAATGGCCGCCCCCTTTTGCCTCTTTCTTCTCCTTGAAAATTATCTTTTAAGTCCTTGGAAGAATATCTTGCATCATTGTGACATTCACTTACTTACTTGGCAACTCCTCATTGGATGATCATTATAGCCTTGCTTACTTGACACTCATTGATTGGATGAAAGTTGTCATCATTTGATGACTAGATAAATCTGAAAATAACATTTAAAAACATGTGCCAATTAGCTACAAAAATGTTTCCATAAGTCACATAATAAATTCCATAAAATTTGTAAGACAATTCATCACATTTAATCACCATAAAATCGGCCAACTTGTTTTAACATATGCTGAAATTTTCAGCATGTGCACTATCCAAGACTCATTCAAATTCTTGCCATGTTGGTATAGATTAATTCCTTGAAAATTGAATCAAATATGCTGAATTTTAAGACAAAAAATCGGCCACATACATTCAACACATGGTAAAATTTTCAGCATGTGTGATGTTTTAAAATATCATCACATTATTTCCATAACATTTTTAAAACATTGCCATTTTACCTTCCAATCAATCCATTTAATTCAAAGAAGTAAATATGGCACAATTAAGGAGCAAGAATTCGGCCAGCTCAAGATGTACATGCTGAAATTTTTAGCATGTGTTACAAATGTGATATAGTTTGAAATATTACCTTGTGTAGCTCCCTTCTTTATGTCACCAACCTTGTATACTTCATTCTTGGCCAATCAAGATGCCAACTAGGCTCCACATATTCTCCATTAATCTGATCTAGGCGTGTGATGTAACTTGTACATGTGCTCAATTTTATTTTTTGCAAACTTTATAAAATAGTGCACAATAATTATACACATATGGTATATTCCAATCAGCCCTTAATTGATTTTTCTAGAACACTTTAGAATGTATAGAATATGTAAAAAGTGTCTAGATACATGTTATATGTCATGCCAAAAATGTTCCATGTGTCGTGTTCATAGAAAACCGAATTTTCGACTTTTGTCGATTACGCAATTTTTCTCCGATTGAATTCAAACTTTTTGCACATGTCATATATATTATTTCACACATAATATACATAGAATAACTTGAAAATTCAGCTCTAATGGCTGAAGTAAGTGGTGCCCTATGTGACAAAAATGTTGAATTTGAAATCTCCATAATTTGGCCTTAATTGGGGGTGATTTGTGTCTGCCAACATGGAATGATTTTATGGATGAATATAACATGTAGACCACGAAATTTCTGTACATTTTTGAAGTGTAGGGGCTGGCCATCTATATATGGCAAGTACGTGACACGTTGGCGAAGTTTCGGTATTCACCCGATACGACAATTTTTGGTTTAGAACCTTGTAATGTGTCGTAATAATTTTGTCATCACCATGACTTATACCATATGATATAAGACCTGAGTATACTCATAAATATGAGGTAAATATAGTGGTGTGACGTTAACGGACGTTCATAAAATATATAACGTGTCGGTAGTACGTTGGAATATATGTGTATAGTGTCTTTTAAAAAAATCTGAATATATACATATATATATATATATATATATATTATAAAAAGGAAAATTTTATTAACATTACCCCCCACTTATGGCGGAGGAAAGCCTTATTACAAATGAGAAAAGCATGACGATAGTAGCAGTATATGATTACCAACATCCAAATATATATGATATGCCGCATTAAAACCTTGCCAAGAAAAACCACCCTTGTGAATAAAACCTTGGCGAAGGGAAAAGCGTACATATTTATATAGATGGAATGTTGATATGCGCTATCGTGAAAAATGAAATAATGTACAAACCGAAAAGAATACGAAATTAGCAAAATGAATGTAAGCCATGCAGAGGTCCACTGCTGGTGTGCCCTCGATCCGTCAGAAATCGCCAAGCCGTCGGTGTTGAAGCAGACCAATGAGTTTCGGGATCTCGTCCGTGCACAAAATAAATGTGTGACTAAGTGAATACAATGTAGGAGACACGGTTGGAAGCTTTGTAACTCCATAGCAAGATGTTGAGAACGAAATCCATAGCAAAAAGAATCCATCTCAGCATGCGAAGCAAGTTGTTGACGTGAATCCGTCCATGCATGAATAAAACATGATGGCGCATTAAATATGAAGCTGAGATATAAGAAAAGGCAGTTGTGCAAGTGAATGATAATCATACCGAGTCTGCCTATACTGGTCAAAGTACAGGCAGAGAAAAAGGGAGAAAGCCATTCCATTGCATCGCCCAGCAAGCCATAAATGATCCATATAATCTCAGGGATGGGGGTTGTGCAATTGTGCCAAGCACAATAAGGAAGCCCAATTCCATTTAAGGAAGGAGGGTGCGATACCGTCCATGTACAAGAGAAACATGATAATGCGTCAAACATAAACAGGAACATAAACAATAACCACCGACCAAAGAAATGTGAATCTCACCGAGTCTGCCTGTACCCGGCAGAGTACAGGCAGGGAAGACAGAAGAGTGCCAATCCTTATGGAAGACTTGATTGTATTGACACTTCGCCGCATAGGTGATGATCGCCAAGGCAGAGTTAGATGGAATCCATACATAGTAGCAAATAAACCATGTGTCATGTATATGTAGGCGACGTAAAATACTGCAGATGACCAAGGAAAGACGAAACATACCGAGTCTGCCTGTACCCACATTAGTACAGGCAGAGTATACTAAAAGGCGCCAATCCATATGGAAGACCGGAAGCTCAATGCGTACGCAAATTTGATGATGTGAGGTCCAGAGCAACAGAAGCGTGAACCAAGGGCGGAAGGGTGCAGGTAGTATAGGAGCATGTTGCCGGTGATGTCATTGCGTGTCAAGCAAGGTAGTGAGCTGCCATGTTGGCCTCACGATATATATGCGTCACTTCTAAACGATATAGGTTAACCAACCTTTGTAAGAACCTGAGATGATAGTTACCAAAGACAGCTTGCGGTTGCCGTAGGCGCAGTATCATTTGGGCACAGTCGGTCTCTATAATGAGCAGACGGTATAAAGGAAGAAAATATAGTAAGCCAAATAATGTAGCCTGAATCTCGGCCAGCAAAGGCGTGCTTGGAGGTAGACGAAAGGAAATGGCACGCACGCACGCACCCGAGTGGTCACGCATGATGACACCGCCAGAAGAAAACTGACGGCCTACAGCTGCATCAACATTAAGTTTGAATCGTCCTAATGGCGGAGTATGCCATCGTACCACTCTGATACGGGGGGTCGAATATATGGGATCCACGAAAGAGAGAGAGACGGCCCTACTGCCAGTTTTGAGCCTTGAATTATGCGAGTCCAGATGTTAATATCAAAATGTATAGAGGCTCGAAGCATAGATATAGAAAAGGATGTCGTGTCTCCGTATACCAAACTAGTGTAACTGCGCCAGATATTATTCACTAGAATAGCCGGAATGACAATTTTTAAGACCCCAAATAGTGTGGAAGATGTAGAGCGATACCACCATGACAATTGGCGCAAATTAAGAGAAGTAGGGGGTACTCCATTCAACTCTGAAGCAAAGAAAGTCCATAAATATCGAATTTGAGGACAATATAGAAATACATGATCCACTGTTGCTGAATACTGCTTGCAAAAAGGGCATCTCATGGGGCGCGCTGCTGAATAATGTCCAATGTAGTCCTCAAAAGGTAATGCAGAGTGAAATAATCTCCAAAGTAGAATTTTTATGGTTGGAGAATGCTGCTTGAACTATATAAATTTAGTAGAAAGTAGCGTTGGCTTGGATGCTCGAAAAACATCATAAGCTGACTTTAGGGTGTATTCACCCGAGGAAGTCGGTTTCCATGTAAGGTATGAACCTGAGCCTGCCGTCTGAGAGAGGCAAGTAGCGTGTATGCGACATATTGGTTTCCAAACCGGAGAATCTGGCAGTCTTGGGTGGTAATCTCCTCTGCGTCCATACTTGACATGCATATATCGACTCCATAGAGTGTCTTGCTTATGGTATGACCACCAAATTCGGCAGTGGTATGCCTGTTGTAAAATGTTGAGATCGCGAAGTCCCAAGCCTCCTTCCTCTATTGGCAACGTAATTTGTGACCATGCAACCCAGTGGTGCCGATTGCCCCAATAAAAAACTGCCATCTTTCTGTTGATCATTTTGATGACAGACTTTGGTAATCCCCCTGCTGCAAGAATATGAAGCGGAAGCGCAGAGATTACTGAGCGCAGCAGTACTAATCGACCCGCCGAAGAAAGAAGACGTGAATGCCAACCATGTAGACGATCGTCAATATGATGTAGCAGAGTGGAGCAAAATCTGGACCGATTAATCCCTCTATGTAGATATGAACCAAGATATTTAAAAGGTAGAGAAGCGAGCCGCATTCCTAATATTCCTTGCAAGGATCGGCACCGATGTGGAGGAATATTCACCGACGGAATGAGACTACTTTTTTGAAAGTTTACCTTTTGTCCCGAAGCTGTTTCATACATATTTAAGAAAGAACGAAAGCGCCTTAAGTTACGCTGGGTTCCCTGCAGAAATATAAGGAGATCATCTGCGTACGCTAAGTGTGTAATGGCAAATGGAGTGCGCCCAAGTCGGAATGAATGAAGATGGCCAGCGGCAACTAATGAATTTAATCCCCTGCTGAAACCCCCCGACGTCAAAATAAATAACAATGGAGACAATGGGTCGCCCTGCTTGACACCCCTATATGGGCGGAAGGAAGGTGAGGGCTCACCATTTATCAAAACCGACAGCGTTGTGGCACGTAGAGGATTAATGATAATCCGAATGAAAAAATCTGAGAATCCAAACTGGCGTAGTAAGCGCTCCAAATAATCCCAACTGACCTGATCAAATGCCTTCATCATATCTAACTTCAGGCAGAGCTGAGACCCACCTTTATCAAACACGTGGACCATTTCACGAGCTAACAAAACTTGTGTTGAAATATCATATCCAGGAAGAAACCTGTTTGTTCCAGAGAGATTAACTTCGGAAGAAGCATCCCCAAACGCGTGGCAATGATACGAGTATAAACCTTGCTCAAGAAGTTTGTTAGACAAATAGGCCGAAAATCACTGAATGTTTGAGAAGATTGCGTCTTAGGGATCAATGTAATTAACGCACTAGCCATGACAGCTGGCTGCGAGACACCAAGAAAAAACTCCTGCACTGCTTTAACAACATCAAAGTGTATGATATGTCAGCATGTACGATAAAATTTGCCGTGGAACCCATCTGGACCTGCAGCGCTCTCAGGATCCAAGTGCCACACTGCCTCGATTACTTCAGCTTCCATGGGGAGCTGTGTAAGCATTAGATTGTCGGAGTCTGTTATCAGGCGAGAAATGTGTGATAATATAGAAGAATGATTCTGTGTCAGCTCTTGAGCAAATAAATCAGTATAAAATGAGACTGCGGCGGACATAATTTCTCCCGGTTGCGTCAGTATAGTTCCCGCCGCATTGCGAATTTGCTTAATTCGCAGATGCGTCCTCTTGCCTTTGACTATGGAATGAAAATACTTTGTATTAGCATCACCTTCCTTAAGCCACTTCACCCTGGCTTTTTGTTTCCAGAATTCCATTTCATAAGTAGATGCTTCAAGATAGTCGGCCTTGGCTCTATTATACTCTTCTCTTGTTTCCGCTGTAGGATGCGCATCCCATGCAGACTCAGCATTATTAAGCTGAGTCTCTGCATGCTTCAGATTATTGAAAATATTACCAAATATGTCTTTATTCCATCTCTGAATATCCTTCTTGAAAGAAAATAATTTTTTGTAGAAACCGTGCATGCCTCCAGTAGTGGAATATGATAACCATGTCTGCTGCATATAGGATAAAAAATCAGAGTGATGTAGCCAGGCGTCCAAAAAACGGAATGTACGTTTGCCTGCAGTGGCTCCGAGTCGACATATTAATAATAACGGCATATGGTCCGATGTGACTCTCGGCAGATGTGTCAGCTGTAAATCAGCGAAAGCATCTTGGAAAGTAGAGTTTACAAAAACCCAGTCCAATCTACGACGTACTCGTCCTAGCCCCCTGCCATCTGCCCAAGTAAATCTGGAGCCTTGATATGGCGGTGCCATTAGTGAGCATGTTTCAATGCACTCATTAAAATCTTGCAATACTGCTAAAGACGGAGTTGACCGGCCACTGTGATCCTCAATGGATCTGTAAGTATTAAAATCACCGCCCACTATCCAGCGCAATGGAGTTAAGCCAGCAAAATCGCATAATGACTGCCATAGTGGGCGACGCTGAAGAGAGGTGTGTTTCGCATATACCATGGATAAAATAAAGGTCCGCTGTAACGAAATAGACTGCAAAGTGAAATGTACCACCTGATCTTGATCCTATATTGTAATCAAACGAAATTCAGTATCACGCCAGAAAAACCAGATACGTTCCGACTGAGAGGCATAAGACTGTGAAAAACCAAGACGCAAGCCAAACCCATCTATTTGTGAAGGTGTATGCTTGGGTTCAATCAAAGCAAGTAAATGTAAGTGATGTTCTTGGATCAAATTTTTCAATCTAGGTAACGAGGCACGCATGCCCCGGATATTCCATATTAATATATTCATTAAGTAAGAGAGGAGATACTTCCCTGTATGATGTGCGATGCACTACGTGTCAAGATCGTGGATGGCGGGAGAGGAGGTAGATCTTTGCGGGTCCGGCGCTTTCGACGTGGGACAACTGGTATGAATTCCGCCTCCTCAGCATGCTCTTCCAATCGCGATATTAAAATCTCTTCATCCGGCGATGGTGGTATTAGTTGCATTCGACGCACGACTGCCTCAAGGACATTGGGTATATCATCAGTATGAGTCTCCACTGGAAAATCCGTATCCGAAGAATGTCCTGTTTCAACTAGATTATCAGCTGGTATGTGATGGTCTGTGGCATCACAGAATTCTTCGGCAAGATGGTCAGCTGGTGCATGGGCGATGGGTGCATCAGAGTGAAGCATTGACGTCATATTCGGTTGGTCATCAATGACGGGATTGTCCATAGGCAGCTCCTGGTCTGTAGGAGGTGGAATAGGTACTTTCTTTTTGACTGGGGTCCAGCGCTGCTTTGCTGAAAAATGCAGCGGTGGGGGAGGCGGCGGTGGGGGCACAATATGGTTTTCCTTAGGAGGACATGCAGTGGTTGCATGACCTAATCGTCGGCATGAGGTGCCGAATAAAGGTAGGTCTTCATATACCACCGATTGTAAGATCATCCTACCCTTAGCCTGCAAATAAATCTTCTGAGGTAACTCCTGTGACACATCGACCTCAACACAGACACGAGCTACGGATGGCCTGAGGCCGTCAGCTGTCGCAACGTCTAGCTTTAGTAGCATGCCAATAGGTCGAACAACTTCAAAAAGTGCCGCACAATGGTGGAGATGGATCGGCAAAGCTGGCAAGGCGACCCAAACTGGAACAATTAGGACATCAGCAGTAGGATCAAAATCGACCGTCCACTTCGTAATTCTCATGTGACAGCCAGAAATGTGCCAAGAACGACGATAGAAACATCTCAAGTAATCCGCTTCATTGCGGAAATTTAAAAGTATATGCTTTTGATCAATCAGTGTAATACGCAAGTCATGATGAAACCCAATTTTCTCAAAAAACCTCACGATGATTTTCAAAGGTGGTCGGCCATACCAAAAAGTACCAACCAAAGAATACCTGAATGGCACAGCAAGTTGATCGATCTCAGTATCAAGGAACGAAATCAGCAGAATACCCTTGTAACGCGAAACTGTTTTCGGTGTAATAGAGATATTGCGTTCAGCATCAGTTCCGGCAACAACTGCAGCAAATGAGGGAGGTGCGGTTGTCATGATGATTGCAGCGTTTATAGGAAGGAAAAATTGTAACTTTCGTTGGTAGAGTAGCGGATTAGGGATGGAGAAGGCAGTACAGAGGTAAACGGCGAAGGACGGGAAGGGGAAGCTGGAGTCGACAATGGCGGCGGCTAGCGCCACCGGCGGGCATTTTCGCTAGAGCTGCACATCCGCGTATATTCTTTATATCATATATATATATATATATATATATATATATATATGTTAAAAAGCGTGTATAAAGGAGAGGAGAAAGCTTTCCATTCTTCAATTTGTTGCCTTTGTGCCATCTCCAAATATATCACCATTTAATGAACTACTTAGTTCATTTAACTAAGTACTTCACTTAGTGAACTAGTTTAGTTCATTAATGGTGGCACCTGAAAATAGTTCAAACACAACAAATGTTCGCCATTTGATGTAAGCTTTAAAGGTTCATAGCTCGTAGTACGGCAACATTATATATGAACTATATAAGGCAGGTTTCATGCAAAAACGTGTTAAGTCATAAAACGTGTCATGCATTTCTTTGGTACACGTTATTTAAATCATGCATTTTGTAATCATTCAAACCCCTTTTTCTCAACAGGAGATGTTGTACCCATCGTGAAACTATTATGTACCCCCGACGTATATGAAGTGGCTTAATAAAAATCCTATTTCCCAATTACAATTTTCTACATTCCAATTATTTTCTTTCTTTTATAGGTCCCTTAAGATAAATAATATTCTATAAGTAAATATCTTCATGGTGAAATACCAATTATACCCTCCCAACATTTCGAAAAAAAAGAAAAAGAGAGAAAATCGGCTCAACCCTAAGAGGATCTAGAACCATCCTCTTTTAATAACCCAACCAACTACCTAAAAAGGGTTTTTCCATTAACTAACCCTAAAAAGTCTCAAGGACCATTAAATAGCCAACCCTCACCATGGTTATGTCCCATGACAACTAAGGAACCATCTTCTTCCTCCTCTTTAACAATCCGGCCGGTTACCCCCTTGAAGCCCCCATGGATTTTCCTTCAACTTCATAACAAGAAAGCTCCATTCCATCCACATTCTATCCACTTAACTCCTCTCAAGGCAATATCCAAACACTTCAAGAGATTCAAACACTCAAGAAACCTCTTGATTGAAGGTGTTCTTAAAGGTACTCCAAGACCATCTCATTCAACTCTCAAGCTTCAAGCTAGGTAAGCAAGCCTCTTAACATTTCCTTTAATCTTAAATTATCAACTTGTGAAGCTGACTTTGTTCCCCATTCCTCCCCAAAAAACCGTGGCCTTGCATGTGCCCCTAGTTGAGGAATCTTCAAGCTCCTTGGTGTAGGTGTCCTTCAAGTGAACCATTCCAACACATGTTCCATATTGGTAAGTATTCTAGACCTTTATATGTTCATTCTAACTCCCCATGAAGCTTAAATTTGGATGTTTCCCTAACCCCATAAACCGTGAGTCTTAGGAAGAAAAAGGGAGGTGATATCTTCAAGCTCTCAAGAAGTGGTGATAGTTTGGTGGCTAGGTTGCAACACTAAGCTATTTCGGTAAGAAATCTATCTTGGATATAGTTCATTTACCTTCGGATTTGTGGCTAATGCTAACCTCCACCTTTGACTTCAAAACCGTGTACACCACGGTGAAGTAGGAGGAGATTTCAAGATATTTGATCCACTCTATAAGAAGAATTTCGAACTCAACAAGAGGCAAGTATACTCTAGACTTTCATGATTTATTTAAGGAGTTAATGACTTGAATGTTTAGTCATAGTAAGGTATGATTTTTAAATGACATGGTAAGCATGAAATAGTAAAGTTTATGAACCTCGGTGAATCATTAGAATGAAAGTTTACCCTTTGGCTTGTGTTACTTGATGGATATGTTAAGACCCCTCTTTTTAGCATGTAGTATGTTACATAATTCTTATATTTGGGCTGCAATGGTAACATAACAAGGAATGGTATGAATCTTGTATGTTGCGTTTCCATGATGCTTGAAATAGCCAAAATGACAAGTCAAGTGGACTGTTTTCGGGTCTTTTGAAAAACAGCCTTAGAAGACATTTGAAGGTATTAATGGGTGTTAAAAATAAGTTACTATGGCCCATAAGAATGTTGGTCTAATAACCCTTGATGAACTATGTTGAGAATAGTGTTAAATCATGAGTTGTGGATGAGTATGTTTGTGTGTGCTAATTCGACCTTAATAGGGTCTAATAGGAAATGGATGGTGTTTATTTTTCCTTATTTAGGAGCATGTTTAGGACCTATTCTCATAATGATTTATGGCTGGAAAATTTGGATACCGTGTGCTAAGTGAAGTCTATGTGTTCCAAGTTGTGCTATAGAGGTTAAAAGCGAAATTAGTCATGGTGTTCGTATTTGTAGGACCGTTTGGTTTCATCACCGCGATTATCCCTAATAATGACCTTATAATCTAAGAATAAATGTTTTTGGCTATGTGATATTGTGTTTAATAAGTAGGATTAAAAGATAAAGGGGTAAATAATGCGTGTGACAAGAGACAAGGAGTGGTTAAGAAAAAATCCAGAAACAGAACTGTTTTGAGTGTCATAATGATTGGCCTTGAAATGAACCTTGTGATTGTGCAAATAACCTCAAATTTGGTGTGCTGGTAGGCCATTATGTATATTAAGTGTGTGGTGGTAGATTGATAAAAAAAGACTAGTTTTATAATCTTAAAGGAACCTTAAGGTGAACCTGTGCAAAACAGAATTCTGGGCGTATATGTTCCGGGAAAATAATTGTTTAGCCACCTTAAATGTCTCGGATTGCCTTGAAATTTTTATGGGAGTCACTTAAAGCATTGGGTCAGATGTCTATGTAAAGAAATTGGCTAACAGCATTCATTTGAGGGGTTGACAACTGAAGAGAAGTTGGATGAACGTTTCTGGAAATTTGGACAGAATGTTGGGTCACAATATTTGGACTTATCCTTAATTGTTTAGGCATGAAGATGGTGTTTGGGCTTAAGAACATTATTCCCCAGTATGTTAGCTTTATTTTCCAGGTGGTATATGTGAATAATTGACGATTTAAGGACCATGAAAATGGAATACAGCAGGTACTACACAACAGAAAGTTCGGCTGTGCCATGTCTTAATGGAACCCAAATTGAACCCCTTATGCTTATTGGATTGTCACGAAATTTTTATGGTTGATAGCTAAGATTCTAATGTGCATTCCGTATAAAAAGGTTCAGGGAATAAGTTGTCTTGGTTGCATTTTGAGTCAAGGAAAATGAGTGCGATCTGCTGGAAAGTTATTTTCAGCCTATGGGATTATACCTATGTCATGTTCTAAGGATTTTTTTTTTAGATGATTCATACCATGACTCTCATTGCATTTCATCCCCTGTATCATGCATGACCATGTGCATTACGAATCTGAATTTTCCCTAAGTTTTCCTCATGCAAGCAAGTTCTTTTCAAGTAAGCAAGTTTTCTTTATGCGAGTAAGTTATTTATGGTCCCATAATTTTCAAAAGAAATGCTCTATGACTTCCTTGCCGGTTAAGCATGCTCATAACTCGAGCCAGACCCGGGGTTAATAGGTCTGATGACATGATATGTCCTGGACCCATTCCGGACCTGGGGTTAATTGGTCTGATGATATGTTCTGGACCCGACCCATGTCCAGGGTTAATCGGCCTGATGACACGTTCTAGACCTGTCCCAGACCCGGGGTTAATTAGTCTGACGACATGTTCTGGACCCGCTCAGATCCGGGGTTAATTGATCTGACACTCTGTTTTCATTTATGCCTGCTTTATGGGACCAGATGATGATTTTGCCACGACATGACATCATGCATTGCATCTTGCATATTTCATGTGCACTTTGCATGTTAGAATGGTTAAGTTAGGAAGTGATGTGATAATGCCAGAATAGTATTACTTGAGTTATGATTAGGTTATATCTTCTGCGGGTCAAGGATGAAAGGCCAGGTATGAATTAATGTTGGTTCGTGGGGTTTTGCATTCATGTTATGATTCTTTATTTATTTCATGATAGTTTATTGTATGCTTGCTGGGTGATTTTATCACTCATACCTTTATTTTTTCCCCAGAGCCCAAGAATGCCAATGTTGAGTGGATCGATGATGAACCGAGAGTGCCATACCCAAAATCAAGAAGCCGAGAGAAGACGATGCTTAAGGACTTTTATGCCGACATGATATTTGTACTATGGACTATGTTTGGAACTTTTGGGATTTAGGTTTTACCTCGTTTTGTGGGACCGATGTTTTGGACCTAATATTTTTGGCAAGCATGTTTATTTCGAAGTTTTAATTCTGTCTAAATTTTGCTACTCTGTTAAATGTTAACATGGTAGTCCATGACTTAGTTATGGATTTTTACATGTTATGCATGATGCTTTGTACTCTCCGTAGTGAAGTACGGCGGGTGCACCGCATTCGGACGAGGTCCGGTGCGGGGCGCTACAGGAGGAGTAAGGATATGATCATAGAGTTAATTCATAAGTATGTAAGAAGTGATATGAGGACTTAGTTCTATGTTGAGTGAGTCTAATGATTAACATATAGGAGCACTCAAAGGATATTTAGTTTGGTTACATATCTGGCCAATGGGGCAATGACTGGGCCGAGGGGGTAGGGGTGAGGTGAAGTGAGTTGGGAGGGAAATGGGCCAAGGGAGGTACGTGTATGTATATAAATGTATATGCATATGTATAGGTGTGAGCATATATATATGTGTATATATATATGTGGCTGAGAGTGTGTTGTTTAGGATTTTTGGTAATTTTGAAAATTATTTGGACTAATTGTTTTGGATTCTTTGAATTTGGGTATTTTAGTAATTTTGGCTAACTTTTGGACTTGAAAAATAATTTTCAAAAATCTTCATTCGTATTTCAATATTGACCCATATAATGTGAAATATATTCTAAGTTGGATTGGTTCCAAACAAACGGAGCATCCGGGCATAACTACCTAGTCTAGGACAGGATGCACAGACATATTGGCCGTCATTAGGGCGACACAAAAGTAACGACCTAGTCTGAGACAGAGTGTCTGTGGCATATTTACTCTTGAGGGACCAATTCGTAAATATCACAGTATAAGTCACTTATAAGGAAGGTGCTATAGCCATCGCATTTGATTTTGCATTTTGGACCAATTTAGCCAGATATTGATTATTTGGATTTTGGACTTTGGACCGGCTAAATAGGATTTGGAATTTGGAATTTGGAAAACTTTGGTTTTGGTTTTGGAAGCTTTGGCATAACATTGTTTTGAAAAATAGCATCACGTTTTGGCTTGGACTAACCCCTGATTGCACTATGTTATGTGATTTTGTTAGATTTACTTGTTGCTATTGATTTTGATTAGTAGTGGTAGAACATTAAATTTATTTGCGAATGAGAAGCATATTATTTTCATTATTGTTATTTATTTTCATCACACGTGCTTCTCCATATTTGATCCCATGGTAAGCATAGTGAGGTTACTTACTGGGTGAAGTATCGCTCATACTACACTTTATCATTTTCTTTCAGATGAACAGGATTACGAGTTAGTCTACGTCGAGGATGATTTGGACTGAGAGAGTTGGCTTGCTCGTGGCCATTGGGGATATTTTCGAGCATGAGTTTAGAGCACTTATGCTTTTTCAGTTTTCGTACCTTGTGGAGATTTAGACATTTATTTCATTTCGACATCGTATTGATTAGTTTGACCTAGATAGTGTACATTATTTATTATATTTGATGATTCTGAGGATTTTATTTTGTCTTCTGCTGACGTGTATTTGTTTCGTGTTTGACACCTTGTATTTTCCTTAGTGAAATACGGCGGGTAAGTCGTTTCGAATATTAGGGCTCGGGACGGATCTTTACAACGTAGGATTAGCTATCTGTCTGTTTATGTAGCGCCCCGACCCAGACAGCGGATCCGAACCGGTGCACCCGTCGTAGCTTACTGAGAAGACTACAAGACGTCTCATCTCTCAAGTACACATCATCGATGACGTAAAAGAATAAGCACGGAGACATGTGCAAAATAAAATCTAACCATCAATTCGTACAATCAAGATGTAGTGTCTTTGCAAAAGAGTGTTCATGGTAGTAACCAACTAAATCCTCAAGTGAAGGAAATAAAGCTAAGATAAAAAAGAAACAGTCTGAACAATTCCCAATATGAACTTTAAACATCCCATTCAGCCCACTCGCCGTCGTCCTCTATGAATATCATGTCATAACCAGGCTCATCTGCAAAACAACGGTAGTACCCTTAGCGAAAACGCTAGCAAGTAACCCGCTTATAAGACATACGGGATCAGCACATGGCAAGACATAGGTAATATCTATATCAAGGGGGTGATGGGGCACATGTCTTGTATAACTTCAAGAATATAGATTACTAGCATAACAGAATAAGAACAGTAATTTCATAAGCATTCAACAGTTCGATAACATCCATTTACAAATCTATAACACCGTAACGACTCACGTGATGCATAACAGTTCAAAATCTGCACTACACTATACAATCACAAATGATTATGCTTCGCTTTTCAAAAATAGTGCAATGCATGTCATAATGTCCGGTCACGTAACTTTATAACCTGTGATGGGCCACAGCTTGTCTTTATACCCTGTGACGCACCACACCTTAACTTTATACCCTGTAATGTTCCACATCTTGTCTTTATACCCTGTGTCATGCTACAGCTCACTTTATACCCTGTGATGGTTACAGCTTGTCTTTATACCTGTAACGCATCACAGCTCATTTTGCAAACTTTATACCCTGTGCCGAGGCACAGCTCTTGTCAAAACATAATGCAAATGCAAGTGTCATGATGCAAAAATGCACAACTTCTCATCATTCAATCACATTCTTCAATCACTAGCTTCAATCACACTCTCACATTCAAACGTATTATCACATACTTAAGCCTACCTCACATACACGTTCATACTAAGGATACGAGAAATGAAATAAACCCTCTTCACATGTTCCATTTGAACCGTATTGAAGCCTCAAGCATTCATTCTTAACCCCTTAGATCATTCACGTTGAAGTCCGATTCAACTACCCTACGAAGTACTCACCGTTGATTCACCATCCTAAGTCGTGGTCCCAAGACTTATACTAGCCTCAATCAGGTCCTAAGAAGTCCCTAAGGTCACCCAAAGGATCCCCTAGCTTCCCTCTTTCTTCCTTTAATTTCCCACAAAACAGATGGACGTCAGCCTCTGACGTCGATCGATCGACGTCCATCTGAGACACATCGATCTCTCATTCATCCTACATCGATTGACCCACGTACATCTGAAACACATCAGTCTCTCCCTCACTATACATCGATCAATCGATGTACGTCAGTCTCTGATATCGATCGATCGATGTCACCGTTTTTCCAGAATTTCATCCTGCGATTTCTGCAGAAACTGTAGATCTGAACCCCAACCGATTTCCAACTTCCTCCCAACCATTCCAAGCCTAATCCTGACTATCAATCCACACTTAATTCACCAAAACAACACCTTTCACATACACATCAACGATTTAAGCCTAAAACTCAAATCATCCATCAAAAACACACCCAAATCTCACCTTTTCTCCCTTCCTTCCCTTAAACCTCAAATAACAACAAAGTAGGGTTCGAGGGATTGGGATTTGCAGGATTTCACAAAATCAACAACAACAACAACGATTTTCAACATATAGTGGCCAAATCTCAAAACCAAAACACATAAATCACATCTAGATCCACGAAAAGAAACTACTGCATGGTGATCCATTTTGATATCAAAAATAGGCCCTTTTCTTTCGCAAAACATAGGAACTCATAAGTAGATTACTTGCCTTTGATTACTAGGAGACGGATCGAAGAACAGACGAAGATCGGATTGGTTCTTGAAGGATTCTTCACCTAGGGTTGGAGAAGAGGTAGATCGCCTATGAAGAAGGAGGAGGGGCGTCGGTTTCTTTTCCTGAATAATGTAAAGAAACTGACATTCTGTCAGTTTTGATAAGGGTAGGGATGAAATTTGAGTTTCTAAATTATATCCTATTTTTCCATTTATCTTAAATAATCAAATTCTAATATTTAATCCTAAATTAAATACCAATTAATTCTAATATATAATCTCTTTATAAATGTCACTTAATCCAACATTTATTCCTTAATTCATTACCATTAATTGTCATTAATTCATTAAATTTCCTTTTACCCTTTAATTATTCTTCGGAGGGTGCGGGGCATAACATTCCACCCTCCTTACAAAAAGTTCCGTCCTCGAAACTGACGCACCTTATTGGAAAAGATGTGGATATAACTCCTTCATTTGCTCCTCAAGCTCCCACGTGGCTTCACGCTCCGTATGATTACTCCATTGAACTTTAACATACGGGATCACGCGCTTGCGTAGAACTTGGTCTTTCTTATCCACAATCTTCACTGGATATTCTTCATATGTGACATCTTCTCTAACATCCAATGGTTGAGCCTCAAGGACATGGCTCGGGTCCGATACATATTTCCTCAGTTGAGACACATGAAATACATTATGGACTTGCGATAGAATCGGAGACAAAGCTAACCGATATGCTCTTTCACCAACTTTACCAAGCACCTCGTGTGGACCAATGTATCGAGGACTTAGCTTGCCTTTCATCCCAAATCTCGCCACTCCTTTCGTGGGTGAAACTCGTAGATAAACCTTTTCACCTTCCTCAAACTCTAAGGGTCGTCTTTTAGTATCGGTCCAACTCTTACTGCGATCCTGCGCCACCCTTAGCCTCTCTCTTATGATTTTCACCTTCCCAATTGTCTGTTCGACCAACTCTGACACGGTGGTCGTCCTTTCCCCAACTTCGTCCCAACAAACCAGGGATCTACACTTCCGTCCGTATAGTGCCTCAAACGGTGTCATACCAATCGCACTGTGGTGACTATTGTTGTATGAGAATTCCATCAATTTCAACATGTTGTCCCAGTTCCCTTTAAAATCCAATGCGCATGCTCTCAGCATGTCTTCTAGAGTCTGGATTGTCCTCTCTGACTGACCATCTGTCTGAGGATGATAGGCGGTACTCATTCTTAGCTTGGTACCCATTGCTTTCTGGAAGGCCATCCAGACTTAGAAGTGAACCTGGGATCACGGTCCGATACAATACTGACGGGAACCCCAGGCAAGCTCACAATGTTATCCACATATATGTTGGACAGTTTCTCATAGGAAGTACCATGCGGCATTGCTATGAAATGAGCTGTCTTTGTCAAGCGGTCGACAATTGCCCAAATCATCTCATTCTCACTTCTGGTTTTGGGTAACCTCATCACGAAGTCCATCGTCACATGCTCCCACTGCCATTCTGGGATCTCCAATGGCATCATCAAACCGCCAGGTCGCTGATGCCCCGCTTTGACCTGCTGACATACCAAGCATCTCTCGACATACTCCGCTATACCTCTTTTCATCCCTATCCACCAATAATTTCTTTTGAGGTCTTTATACATTTTTGTGCTGCCAGGGTGGATAGACAACCTTGAGTTATAAGCTTCACTCAAAAATTCTCTATGAAGCTCTTCCTTATCTGGTACGCATAGCCGGTTTTGAAACCATAGACTTCCATCTGTTCTCAACTGGAATTCTCTTACGGGACCCGTGCTCAGTTTATCATGGATTTCCTTCAGTGCTGCATCGTCATACTGAGCTTCTTTGATTCTGTCTACCAAATCTGGCCTTATAGATAAGGCTGTAAGGACCTTTGCCAATGAGTCTATAACATCCAGACCAAACTCTTCGATCTCTCGCTCTAAAGGAGACTGTCTTGCGTGACTAAACTTTCTGCTCAACGCGTCTGCCACTCTATTTGCTTTACTCGGATGATAGTTGATAGTTAGGTCGTAATCTTTAAGCAATTCCAACCACTTTCTCTGTCTCATATTCAGCTCTTTCTATGAGAACAGGTATTTTAGGCTCTTATGATCTATGAACACTGCACACTTTTCTCCATACAGATAGTGCCTCCAGATCTTAAGAGCAAATACTACAGCTGCAAGCTCTAAATCATGTGTCGGGTAGTTCTGCTGATATGGTTTCAGCTGTCTCGACGCGTAAGAAATAACTCGTTCATTTTGCATCAAGACACAACCTAGTCCTTTCTTGGACGCATCACTATAGATCACGAAACCGTCGGTGCCGGAGGGTTGCGCCAACACCGGGGCAGTGGTCAATCTCTTCTTGAGTTCTGTGAAGCTCTGCTCGCATTCAGCAGTCCACTCAAACTTAGTCTTTTTCTGAGTAAGTCGACTCAATGGAACTGCTATTGTCGAAAATCCTTCAACAAACTTCCTATAGTAGCCTGCCAAGCCTAGGAAGCTTCTGACTTCGGTCACATTTGTAGGTCTTGGCCATTCGGTGATGGCTTCCACCTTCTTAGGGTCCACTGAGATCCCGTCCTCTGAAATTACATGACCGAGAAAGGCCACACTTCTTACCCAAAATTCACACTTGCTGAATTTGGCATATGACTTCTGCTGCCTCAAAATTTCCAACACCACTCTTAGGTGTTCTGCATGGGATTGCTCATCGGGAGAGTAGACTAAGATATCATCGATGAACACCACCACGAACTGATCCAACTGTTCTCGGAATACAGTGTTCATCAGGTCCATAAAAGCTGCTGGGGCATTAGTCAATCCAAAAGGCATCACCAAAAATTCATAATGCCCATATCGAGTCCGGAAAGCTGTTTTAGGAACGTCACCTGCTTTCATGAGCAACTAATGGTACTCCTGACGAAGGTCAATCTTTGAGAACCATCAAGCTCCCTTTAGTTGGTTGAATAAATCCTCGATTCTTGGCAGAGGATATTTGTTCTTAATAGTGATTTTTTTCAAGTCTCAGTAATCAATACATAATCGCATGCTGCCATCCTTCTTCTTCACAAATAATACTGGAGCTCCCCAGGGTGATACACTGGGATGAATCAACTTCTTATCTAACAACTCCTGAAGTTGCCCCTTCAGCTCCTTAAGTTCAGCAGGAGCCATTTTGTAAGGTGCCTTAGATATAGGCTCGGCTCCTGGGATCAAATTGATTTCAAACTCTACTTCTCTTGATGGCGGTACTACAGGCAAATCATCAGGAAATACGTCCTTAAATTCATTGATTACCGGAATCTGATCCGTGGAGGGAACTTCTTGCTTCGCGTCCAAGGCATATACCATAAGTCCTTCTGCTCCCTTCTTCAAAGCCTTGAAAGCCTTAATCGCTGTCAAATATATTTTCTTTGGGGCTTTGATTAGCTTGACGTTCCCTTGAACTGTCACTTCACTCATTTCGGAATCTTTGACAGTTACTAGCTTCAGTCTGCAGTCGATATTGGCGTGATACTTGGTCAGCCAATCCATGCCCACTATCACATCGAAATCTCTCATTACAGTTGGGACCAACGTAACGGGAAACACTTTCCCATCCAACTCCAATTCACAGTCTTTATACTGGTAGTGTGAAACCAGTACTTGTTCACTAGCTGCCTGCACCCTGAAGGGGGTTTCAAGCCACTCGGGTAGACAAGCAAGTCCCTTGACGAATCACTTAGAGATGAACGAATGACTCGCTCCACTATCAAACAATACGTTTGCAGGCACTTTATTAACTAGAATCGCACATAAACACAAAGAGTGTAACACATAAAAATTTTCATGTATAGCACATTCAATTTCAGCTTAAACGACTAAAATTCAACTTAAACAACTAAGATGTAACTTAAATTGTTCATGTCACAACGTCAGTGCTCTCCTGCACTTCAGCGTCAGTCATGACATGTACTCTCGCGTTGGGCTTAGGCCTACCCCTTTGTTGTTGCGACGGCCCTGCTTCTCCTTGTGGCTTTTGCTTCCACTCGGGGCAATCTTTGATCCGGTGGTCCGTCTTACCACACTTAAAGCAAGCCCCTGTTTTCTTCCAGCATTCTCCAACGTGGTTCTTCTCACAGTGGGGACATACTCCTGCAGTCGATCGGTCCGGCTGGCTTTGCTGTGGAGGTCGCTGGAATTGTACCATCTGACCTCTTCTAGGAATCTTGACCCAACGTCCGGGTCTACCCCCACTCCTGTCATCCGTCGGCCTCTTATTGGTATCCTCACGCACCTCTCTAGGCTGTGACCGGCGTATATCACTTTCTACACGATAGCAGGCGTCCAACATCTCCTCGAACGTTTTCAGACTAGACCCCGCTATATCCGTCCAAATGCAGGGGTTCAAACCTTGCTCAAACTTGAGCATCTTCATTCTGTTGTTTTCCAACACCATGGGCGTGAACTTTCCCAAGGCGTGGAACCTGTCAGCATCGTCAGAAATGGACATCCTGTCCTGCTCCAGTTTATCAAACTGCCTCATCTTCTCTAGAATGGCAGTTTCAGGCACGTAGTAATCCTTGTAGGCCTCAACAAATTGTCTCCACAAAATGGGGGGAGTCATCTTAGGAAGCATACCATTCCACCAGGCGTTAGCCCCGCCACTCAGCAAGGGCGTGGCCACATCCACCTTGTGCTCTTCAGGCACCTGCACTAGCCTGAAGCACTTTTCTGTCTCGTCTAACCAGAATTCTGCCACCTCTGGATCAGTGGTCCCTTTAAAGGTTGGAGCATGCATCTTTCGAATCTCCCCAATATAATACCTGATATCATGCTGAGGCGGTGGTGGCGGAGGAGGTTCCTGCTGTTGTTGAGCAACACCCTGCGCAATCACCGTGATGGCGTCCATCAGGGCCTATGGTACTACCATCTGTGGTGGCTGTGGGTTCTCATTTCCGTTGCCACCGTTTCCCTGGTTTTCTCTTTTGGGAGGCATTGTCTGTAAAATCAATGCTTATTAGCATTCAGCAATTTCAAAGATAATCCTGAAAGCCCATATGCGTTGTACAGAAGGGAACTCGTAAGCTAAAAGAAAAAAATAACGCTTATTGTTTACATTTTATCCCGCTCGCACACACCCAACCCAAATCATATTATATCTAAGATCAAATACTAAGACCTATGTATCAACTTAGGGTCAAGATCATATCTTAGGACTCTATATGACATAACCTAGGTCTCCGAGGTAGATCTGAAGCCTAGTCTCTGATACCACCTGTAGCGCCCCGATCCGGACAGCGGATCCGAACCGGTGCACCCGTCGTAGCTTACTGAGAAGACTACAAGACGTCTCATCTCTCAAGTACACATCATCGATGACGTAAGAGAATAAGCACGGAGACACGTGTAAAATAAAATATAACCATCAATTCGTACAATCAAGATGTAGTGTCTTTGCAAAAGAGTGTTCATGGTAGTAACCAACTAAATCCTCAAGTGAAGGAAATAAAGCTAAGATAAAAAGAAACAGTCTGAACAATTCCCAATATGAACTTTAAACATCTCATTCAGCCCACTCGCCGTCGTCCTCTATGAATATCATGTCATGACCAGGCTCATCTGCAAAACAACGGTAGTACCCTTAGCAAAAACGCTAGCAAGTAACCCGCTTATAAGACACACGGGATCAACACATGGAAAGGCATGGGTAATATCTATATCAAGGGGGTGATGGGGCACATGTCTTGTATAACTTCAAGAATATATATTACTAGCATAACTGAATAAGAACAGTAATTCATAAGCATTCAACAGTTCGATAACATCCATTTACAAATCTCTAACACCGTAACAACTTACGTGATGCATGACAGTTCAAAATATGCACTACACTACACAATCACAAATGGTTATGCTTCGCATTTCAAAAATAGTGTAATGCATGTCATAATGTCCGGTCACGTAACTTTATGACCTGTGATGGGCCACAGCTTGTCTTTATACCCTGTGATGCACCACAGCTTAACTTTATACCCTGTAATGTTCCACAGCTTGTCTTTATACCCTGTGTCACGTTATAGCTCACTTTATACCTTGTGATGGTTACAGCTTGTCTTTATACCTGTAACGCATCACAGCTCATTTTGCAAACTTTATACCCTGTGCCGAGGCACAGCTCTTGTCAAAACATAATGCAAATGCAAGTTCCATGATGCAAAAATGCACAACTTCTCATCATTCAATCACATTCTTCAATCACTGGCTTCAATCACACTCTCATATTCAAACGTATTATCGCATACTTAAGCCTACCTCACATACACGTTCATACTAAGGATACGAGAAATGAAATAAACCCTCTTCACATGTTCCATTTGAACCGTATTGAAGCCTCAAGCATTCATTCTTAACCCCTTAGATCATTCACGTTGAAGTCCGATTCAACTACCCTACGAAGTACTCACCGTTGATTCACCATCCTAAGTCGTGGTCCCAAGACTTATACTAGCCTCAATCAGGTCCTAAGAAGTCCCTAAGGTCACCCAAAGGATCCCCTAGCTTCCCTCTTTCTTCCCTTAATTTCCCACAAAACAGATGGACGTCAGGCCCTGACGTCGATCGATCGACGTCCATCTGAGGCACATCGATCTCTCACTCATCCTACGTCGATCGATCCACGTACATCTGAAACACATCAGTCTCTCCCTCACTATACATCGATCGATCGATGTACGTCAGTCTCTGACATCGATCGATCGATGTCATCGTTTTTCCAGAATTTCATCCTGCGATTTCTGCAGAAACTGTAGATCTGAACCCCAACCGATTTCCAACTTCCTCCCAACGATTACAAGCCTAATCCTCACTATCAATCCACACTTAATTCACCACAACAACACCTTTCACATACACATCAAAGATTTAAGCCTAAAACTCAAATCATCCATCAAAAACACACAAAAAATCTCACCTTTTCTCCCTTCCTTCCCTTCAACCGCAAATAACAACAAAGTAGGGTTCGAGGAATTGGGAATTGCAGGATTTCACAAAATCAACAACAACAACAACAACGATTTTCAACATATAGTGGCCAAATCTCAAAACCAAAACACATAAATCACATCTAGATCCACGAAAAGAAACTACTGTATGGTGATCCATTTTGATATCAAAAATAGGCCCTTTTCTTTCGCAAAACGTAGGAACTCATAAGTAGATTACTTGCCTTTGATTACTAGGAGACGGATCGAAGAACAGACGAAGATCTGATTGGTTCTTGAAGGATTCTTCACCTAGGGTTGGAGAAGTGGTAGATCACCTATGGAGAAGGAGGAGGGGGCGTCGGTTTCTTTTCCTGAATAATGTAAAGAAACTGATGTTCTGTCAGTTTTGATAAGGGTAGGGATGAAATTTGAGTTTCTAAATTATATTCTATTTTCCCATTTATCTTAAATAATCAAATTCCAATATTTATTCCTAAATTAAATACTAATTAATTCTAATATTTAATCTCTTCATAAATGCCACTTAATCCAACATTTATTCCTTAATTCATTACCATTAATTGTCATTAATTCATTTAATTTCCTTTTACCCTTTAATTATTCTTCAGAGGGTGCGGGGCATAACAGTTTATATAGAGCATCAGATGACCGGATGGTGTTAGCTTTTACTGAAAAGGCAACTGCTCAAGGAAATGCACCTTGGGGTTACTAAACTTTTTTCCAGTTGGGTATGGATAACAAATATGGCCTAAATCGGATCTTAGCCCTGGTTCAAAACGCACAGGTGTGGGCATTTGGTTCGCAAATATGCTCTTGGTGTTATAACCAATATGAAAACTGATGTATATGTTGAAGATGATGGGTTAATATAGCAGAAGAAAGGGGAAAAAAGATGCATCAGCTTGGCATAGGTGGATTAGTGAAGAAATTAGCTCAACGGCACGAGGGAGTTGGCAGGCTTGGCACGTCTGGCATGCTTAACGGACTTGGCACGCTGGCAAGTGAAGGATAGTCGGCGTGCAGATGTTGCAGCGAACTAAATTTCAATTTACACGTGCTAATTAGATTCTAGTTGCTTCTATAGCTAGTATAAATACTTAGTATGGTTGTAAATATCGGTTAGAATGAAGAAGATAGAAAATATCTCCCAAAACCGCTCTTGTTCGTTGAGTTGCGCTCTTTGGCGCCATTTCTTCAACATTCAAAATTCTGTTGAGTTTTTGTTTGTTTTGCTTCATGATTACTTTGTTGTGGTGCTTTAATTCAGCTTATGAAGTGATTTTAACATGGTATCAGAGCTCTGATGATTCACCATCAATTATATGTTCTTCTCAATTTTGATTATGTTTTGCGAAAATTTCTCCATACACGGTCATCTTGTAACTAAGGTTTGATCATGGCAAACGCGAGTGGAGCATCCTCTAGTTCTCGTAACAATCACACAATCAATGAAAATCCATCAAATAATCCGTATTACTTGCATCCAAATAATAGTCCAGCAATTGTGCTGGTGCAACCACCGCTTAATCCGCACAACTTTCACTCATAGAGCAAGACTTTCCAAATGGCGTTGCTGGTGAAGAATAAAACATGTTTCATTGATGGTTCTATGCCTAAGCCAGCACCAAATGACCCTTAGTTTCAGGCATGGCGATAGGTAAACACTATGATCCAATCTTGGATCATGAGTTGCCTTTGTCCCTCAATTGCACAAAGCATAATGTGGTATGACAGTGCTTTAGATGTTTGGAATGGTTTAACCATGAGATATGGTAGTGGTGATCCGTTTAGACTGTCTGATTTGCTCACTGAATTCTATGCTGTGAAGCAAGAAAATCTCAGCGTTAACGATTGCTTTACAAAACTGAAAGTCTTGTGGGAAGAGTTAACTGCATTGAGGTCCATACCTAAATTTGATTGTCTCAGATGTGTTTGTGATATTACTAGAAAAGTGAGTGAATTCATTGAAAATAAATATGTCATAAAGTTTGTTAAAAGATTAAATGAAAAATTTGATCAGGTGAGGTCACAAGTATTTGTGATGACACCATTGCCAGACATTAAGACTGTGTTTGCAATGGCCTTGAAGTTTGAAAGGAAGATTGTTAATATTAGTGCACCAGTTAATTTCACCAATGCCCCTACGGCCTTAATGAGTAGTAATGATGCACAAGAAAGTTTTGTGGCCAACATGTATGCCAATAGAAGACAAGGGCCAGTCTATAGAAGAGGAAATAGGAGATTCAATCAGGAAGGAAACAAGCGTTTGCAAATGTAGTCATTGTGGTATGATTGGGCATACAAGTGACAGATGTTATAGAAAACATGGTTTCCCTCCTGGATTTAAATTCAGAAATCAAGTGAATATGTCTGAGGCAGTGGAAGAGATGGCCCAGTACAATAGTGGTGATCAGATGTTTCAGAATCCTCTTAGCCTGCCAACGCAGCAAACTCCTGGTCTCACGCTAAAGCAGTTTAGTAAGCTTTTAAAATTGTTAGATTGTTGATGATGTTGTTTCAGGGACAGCAGTGAGCAAGGAGTCCTAGGGTGATGTCATGACTGCGCATGTTGATGTGCCTATAGGTAGGTGTTCTGCAAATATTAATTGTGTGTGAATTCTGGATTCAGGTGCCACAGACTACATCTCTTGCTCTTTGACTTTGTTTCACTCTTATTACTATATTGATCATGTTGCCATTAAACTTCCAAATAATATCACAGTTGCTGCAACTCACTGAGGAATAATTAAGCTTCATAGTGGCCTTGTTCTGAAGGATATGTTACATGTGTCTTCATTCTCTTTTAATCTTGTCTCACTGAGTAAACTCACTGACTCCCCCCATCTGCTTGTTTGATTTCATGATTCTTTCTGTTTTATCCAGGATAAGTTGTCTATGAGGATGATTGGTTCAGCTAGGAAGCATCATGGACTATATTACTTGTATGACTCCAGTCTGAAGTTTCAAATATGTCTGTGTTGCCTTCTGTTCTCTCCTCAACAAGCTTAGCCTCCAATTCATATCTCTGGCATGCCAGGCTTGGACATGCTTCATCAGCCAGAATTCAAGAAATACATAAGTTGCATCCAGATGTTCCATCTTACAATTCAGAAAATAATTGTACAATTTGTCCTTTAGCAAGATTAAAGAGAACTCCTTTCCATGTGTTTGTTACTGCTTCTAAACTTTCTTTTGGTATCATACATGTAGACATATGGGGTCCTTATATAAACATCCCACTATGTACAATCAAAAATATTTTCTGACAATAGTGGATGACTGTTCTAGATATACGTGGATATATCTTCTCAAAACAAAATCTGAAGCTAGGCAAATTTTGCAAAGTTTCTTTCATTATGCCTCTACTCAGTTTAATGCTCATATTCAAAGTGGTTAGAAGTGATAATAGGCTTGAATTTAAAATGTCTGAATTCTATATGCAACATGGAGTTATTCACCAAACCACTTGTAGCTATACTCCCCAACAGAATGGGGTAGTAGAGAGAAAGCATCAACATCTTTTTTGTTGTGGCTAGAGCACTCAGATTTTATGCTTCTTTATCCATTACATATTGGGGATTTTTTGCCTTCGGCATGCCACATATTTGATAAATTTAATACCTTCATCTATTCTCCAGCATAAGACTTCATATGAGATACTACATCAGATACAGCCTACATATAGTCATCTCAAAATGTTTGGACGTATAGCATTTGCTTGTGATAATAGTCCACATAAGCCAAAGTTTGAACCTAAATCCATACCTTGTATATTCCTTGGGATACTTATGAATATGAAAGGCTATATTCTTCATAGCATAAATGACAAATCTGTATTTGTGTCCAGAGAGGTGTTGTTTCATGAGGATTCTTTTCCTTTTTCTGATGCTACTTCTTTACCAGCAACATCAGCGCCAGTAGCTCCTGGCTTAGCAGATAACCCATCATCATCCCAAACTCCTCCTCAGCTGAATCCTTTACATATTCTTCCATCTACACATGATCTGGCTCATTCAGATAGTCTTGAATTATCTCCAGGGTCACCAGCATCATCATCTTCTATTGATGATTCTGCTTCCTCCTCTCCAGATCAAATACCTATTACACAACTGCAAGTGCATCTGCCTCCATTATCATCATCTGCCTTGCCATCATGTGAGCCTTCTGATTACAGATCTACCAGACCAGGACATGCTCCCTCTTATTTACAGGATTACTATTGTAATCTTGCTTATTCACCTTACTCTTCTTTCTGTCAACCATCTCCTTCAGCTTCTCTACCTTACTTTATTCAGTCTTATCACTCTCTTGATGCTCTAGCCCCTGAATACAAGTCATACATTCTTAATATAAGTAGTGAGCAGGAACTTGTGGCATATCAACAGGCAACAGCATCAGCAGCCTGGCAACAGGCTATGCAAGTAGAATTAGCAGCATTACAGGCCACTAACACCTAGACGATTGTTCCCTTGCCACCTGGAAAATGATCCATTGGCTGTAAATGAGTCTACAAAGTAAAAAAGAAATGCTGATGGTTTAGCAGAAAGGTACAAGGCAAGGCTTATAGCTAAAGGGTACACTCAACAGTCATGTATAGACTATGCTGACACCTTTTCTCCTGTGGCCAAAATGACTTCTGTACGTCTCTTTCTTGCTTTGGCATCTATGAATAATTGGCATGTGCATCAACTGGATATCAATAATGCTTTTCTTTATGGTGGTTTATATCAGAAGATTTATATGGATTTACCACCAAGAGTTCAATCTTCTGTCCCTAATGATGTTTACAAACTTCCCAAATCATTATATGGTCTTAAACAGGCAAGCAGACAATGAAATGAAAAACTTACTCTTTATTTGTTGTCTCAGGGATTCCAACAGTCTAAGAATGATTATACCATGTTTACCAAGAAATCTTTAGATTCTTTTATAGTGTTACTCATTTATGTCGATGATATCATAGTGGCCAGTAATTCTATATTCCAAATACAGCAACTTAAAGACCATTTACATTCTACATTCCAAATAAAAGATTTAGGAATCCCAAGATACTTTCTAGGTCTGGAGGTGGCAGGGTCTCGGGGGGATCATGATTTGTCAAAGAAAGTATACAATGGAGTTGTTAGAGGAGACAGGATTCCTGGATGTCAAACCTGCATTAACTCCTATGGAGCAAAATCTGAAGTTGGAACATAATGATTCACCATTGATACCTGATGTATCCAGTTACAGAAGAATAAATGGAAAACTGTTGTATCTTACTATTACTAGGCCTGACATATCTTATAGTGTTCAATAATTGAGTCAGTTTTTAGACACTCCCACAGAATTGCATATGAAAGCTGTTTATAGATCGTTGAGATACTTGAAAGGGAATCCAGGTCAGGGCTTGTTGTTTCCTAGTAAAGGGTCAAAGTTGCTCAAGGCTTATGCAGACTCAGACTGGAGTGGCTGTTCAGAGACCAGAAGATCTATTACAGGATATTGTATATTCTTTGGCAATGCATTAGTGTCCTAGAAAGCTAAAAAAACAGACCACTGTATCTAGGTCATCTTCAGAGGCAGAATATAGGTCACTTACAGCAACATGTGAAATAAAATGGTTACTCTATCTGTTGAAAGATCTGGGAGTATAACAAGATCAGCCTATGGAATTATTATGTGACAACAAGAGTGCAATTTATATAGTTGAGAATCCTTTGTTCCATGAGAGGACAAAGCATATAGAAGTGGATTGTCATGTTGTTAGAGATAAATTTCATGAAGGAGTAATTAAGCCAATGCATGTCAAGACAGAATATCAAGTGGCAGATTTATTCACTAAAGCATTGAGCTCACGCAGACTACAATTCCTGACTTCAACTCTGGGGGTGTGCAACATCTACAAGAATCAGAATTGAGGGGGGTGTTGAAGATGATGGGTTAACATAGCAGAAGAAAGGGAAGAAAAGATGCATCAGCTTGGCACAGGTGGATTAGTGAAGAAGTTAGCTCGATGGCACGAGGGAGTTGGCATGTTTGGCACGCTTGGCATGTCTGGCATGCTTAACGGACTTGGCACGCCAGCGGGTGAAGGATAGTTGGCACGCAGATGTTGCAGCAAATCAAATTTCAATTTACACGTGCTAATTAGATTCTAGTTGCTTATATAGGTAGTATAAATACTTAATATGGTTGTAAATATCAGTTAGAATGAAGAAGATAAAAAAATATCTCCCAAAACCGTTGTTGTTCGTTGAGTTGCGCTCTTTGGCGCCATTTCTTCAACATTCAAAATTCTGTTGAGTTTTTATTCGTTTTGCTTCGTGATTACTTTGCTGTAATGCTTTAATTCAGCTTATGAAGTGATTTTAACAGTATATGCAGTATCAAATTCTATCTGGTGATCTGATCTTTTCCTTTCTACAGAAAGACTACTACAACATGTGCCTGGTCCACAAATAAACTTATGTAGTCATTTTTACTGATCATAAAAAAACATGAGTGTAGAGAGAATTCTCTCCCTCATCTTCTGAAGAGTTAATTTCGATGCTCCTACCCCAGCAATATACTTAAACGAATTTTATTGCATTCCAAGTATTAGATTAATTTTCGAATTATATCGTTGGATCTATTTCAGATTTAATTCAAAGTTTAAGTTAGTATTGTTGAGTCCTCCTTCTACATGAACATTTCTTGAACGGGGCTCTCCAAGGCACGAATTAAAGGCATCACTAACAAGAACGAGGATTCTCATAGTTTTTCATCCAGCAAAAATGGAAAAAAAAAAAGAGAAGAACAAGAAGAATTGTCCGGAATCTCCACTAGCCTCCATTGAGGTGGAGAAAGATGATTCTTTCTCCTTTGACATTGAGGTTGATTCTTTTCATAAATGAGACAACTCAAAGCTTGGAAGCTACACTAGGCAAGAAGAAGGTGTACATGGAAGCCACTTTGGGCAAGAAGAGGGCGAGCTCCACCAAGGAATAAAGGCAACTGACGGGAAGAGATTGGAGATGGAAACATCAAATGAAGATGAATTCAAAGAGGCATCTTCAACCAAATCTTCAAAAGGGAACACAAAAACAGCACCCTCAAAGGAAGAATCTTCAACAAAACCTTCAAAGTTTCCTGCAGAAAGGGCATGGAGCGAGTGATAAGAGGAAAGAGAAAGTGAGGAAATAGACAAAGGAAAAGTCATCATCCCCCTTACACAAGGACAGAGGAATACTATTTCAAATTTGAATCAAGAGAGAGATGGCCCATTAGAATTATGCCAAATGGATAAGTCAACTATGCCACCTAGGAAAAATAATGGGTCTCAATTGCCAACTCCAAACTCTCCATCGGATAGCACTCCAGGAGCAAAATTCGGCCAATAACAAACAGGGCACAAACTGAATCCAAGCCTCACTCAATTGATGAGAATGGTAATTCCTCCACTCCAAATAGTATACCACTTGTGAAGTCTTAGACATTGCTTTTTCATACAAATATAAAGGTTGAAAATTGTGTGAAGCTTAAGCACTTACCAATGGAAATGAATGGAATTGTAAAATTACAAGTGAGCAATATTAAGCATGATGATGAGCTAGCTAATTGTTTAGTGGGTTGCATTATTGGCCGTATTACTGGTAGACATGCCATCTATGATCTTGTAAAAGCTTGGAAGATGAAAGTAAACATTGAATTTCATATATCTGGATGGATCATATTCAAATTTGCCAACGGTCAAGAACTAGAAAATGTAATCAAAGGAGGTCCATACTACTTCTATGTCCGCTCCCTAGTGCTAAAAAGTTACCACCTTTCTTCACATTTAGGGAGATGAAAATGTCCACAGTTCCAATTGGGGTGAAGTTCCCCAACTTACCGCTTAAGCTATGGAGGGAGGAATTCTTGTCGCCAATTTGTAGCGAGATAGGAAAACCTTTCATGCTTGACCAACTCACCTCTCAACGGACAACTTGGAATTTTGCAAGGGCGTTAATCGAAATAGACTTAGAGGAAGATCAAAAGGATACAATTGAGATACAATTAGATAATAGGGTCTCCTTTGTGCAAAAAGTCATATATGAAGAAGCCATCGTATTGTCGAATGTGTAGTCAAATTGTCTACAACACCGTAACATGTAGGGAATAGATGAGATGGGAGTTATGTCGACGGGATTGGAGCCGAAAATCAAGCCTATGGCTCCTTTAGATAAGAAGCGTATGCACCAAGAACAAGGGCAATGGCGAACCCAAAAATCCAAGAAGACATTGCAACTTGAAAGGAAAAAGATGGCATTAAAGAAGAACCATGATCCGGTCAAAATTTGGAAACAAAAGAAGACCACGCATGAACAACAAGAAGATGAACAACATAAAGTGCAAAAGGAAACCGAAACAAAATAATTCCCTTCGCAACCCCAAGGGAAATTTTGGAGCACACCAATCAATTGATGTGCTCGCTTAGTGGCTCGGATTTTGAATAAATGTTGGAAAAATGGCACATGCCCCTAACAGCCCGGACAATGTGACGAAGAATAAGGTATGTTGATCACCACAAAATCAAATTGCCTCTATTTCTAGCACCTCTCAAGCTAATTCCGTATACAAAGAATATCATGTCAATAGAATAGAGGAAAAAGAATATCATGTCAGTTTCTTGAAGAATATCCACAAGCCTCCGTACACTTTCCAATTCCTGGGTGTTTATCTGATCACTCTCCCTAAATCTGCAATCTTGGACATAATGGGACTTATAACAGGATTATTTAAATTCATTAACATGTGGTCAAAGTATGAGTCCTATATGCCTTTAGTAGGCCAAGTTTGGAACAGACGGTACCATGGCACCTCACAATACATCCTTTGTAAAAAAAACTCAAAGATTTAAAAGGACATCTGAGAAAACTAGGCAAAAGAGAATTCTCCCATATCTCCTATAGAGTTGAAAGAGCTATCCACGAATTGGAAGTTTTTCAATCATCGCAGAGCATTGATTGGGGCACGGACAGGTGGAAAGCTCAAATAAAAACCAAGAAACATGCAACATATCAACTTATGGAAGCTGAAAGAATATATTTTGCACAGATTGCTAAAAGCAACTACATTCTCCTTAGTGATAGAAACTCCAAATTCTACCTCTCGATTATAAAGAGAAACAAGCATAAATTTACATAGCATCTGGGCAAATGTCAAATGGTCAAAACTCAACCTCGGACAAAGAAATTGGTGTAGGATCTGCAAGGCACCACTAGAAGGGGGGGTTGAATAGATGGTGCGGAAGGTGTGCTTTTTAAAATTTCTTTAAACTTGAACAATTGAAGTTCTGAAAACAGATTCTGTTTTCAGGACCTGTTTTAAAACGTTTTTAAAACCAGGTTAGAGGTCTCCAAAAATTATGAAATTTTGAGAGAACTTAGCCTCAGATGTTATGAGGGTCCCCTAAAAATTTCAAATCAAAATTCAACCTTTAACCCCTTCAAAAACCGTTGGCACTCAGATTGTGCAAATCTGCCAGAAACGGTAGATGATTTTGAAAAATTAATTCCTATTTGTGTGAATGTCCAAATGATCTGAAAATTTGACCAATAACTCCTCACACACTATATTGAAATGGGTTGAAACAGTTTTTGAAAATTATTTTGGGAAGTAGGTCAAATACCACCAAAGTCTCAACCTTTGCAAGTCTGAAAATCAGACTGCACTAGTCTCAGAACTTTTGATGTTTGACTGACCTATACTTGTCCAAAAGGGTTGAAACTTGTGCCAAATTAACCCTAGAACGTTTATGTATGTTTCTGGAAATTTTTATAATTTTTGGAAATTGTTTGCTATTTTTCCGAACGTGAACAAAACGTATAAACAGTGCAGAAACTGAAAAGTAAATGCTGAAAGTAAATTGCACCAAGAATTTTATACTGGTTCGGTTATCAACAACCTACTCCAGTCTTCAAGGAACACCTTCCTTGGTTCACACTAATCACACAACTCAAAAACACCTTACCACAAGGTTGATAGAGTTACACCTAACTCCAACCCTTTACAAACCTTGTATAGTGAATACAATTTGCACGAACACCACCACCTCGCAAGAATGAAGATTGATCACACCTTGATCAATCTTTTACAAAGATGTATGAATGGTGGTTTATATGAAGCCTATTCAAGAATGAAAGAAGTAAAGTACAATAGGCTTTTTACAAGAGAAGAAAGAAAGAGAGAATGTGGAAGAAGAAGAACTAGGCTTTTTGATCACTTTGATTTTGCAATGCTTGGCCTTATTTTGTTTGATCTCTTCTCTTTCTTTTTAAGATTGCAGCCGTCCCCCTAGGGCTTCTCCCCTCTTGAAAATTGTCTTTTAAGTCCTTGAGAGAGTGTAAGACATCATTGTGACAATGTCTTGCTTGCTTGGCATCATTCTATTGGATCACCATTTAGTCTTTGCTTACTTGGCACCTCTTTATTGGCTCAATGTTGTCAACATGATGACATGGAAAAAATCTGAGATTAACACTTTAAACATGTGCCAATATCAATCATAAAATCATATCATAAGTCACAAATTCTCTCATAAATTGCAAGACACAAAATATTCTTCTTTCCAACCTCAAAAAATCGGCCACACCATTTTTTCCAATGCTGAAATTTTCAGCATTTACAACATGGAATAAATTCAGATTATTTGCCATTTTCCTTTGAATTTTTGTCATAAAAATAAATCAATTATATATGGCATGTCTTGCTACCAAATGAAGAATGAACTTGGACACAATAAGCATGAAGAATTCGGCCACTATGTCTCTTGCACATGCTGAAATTTCAGCATGTGTAACACTCACTTTTTATTCAAAATATTGCCTATTTTGCATTAATTTAATCCAAGAAATCAAATAATAATTCAATCACCATTTAGTATGCAATATTGTCATCTTTTATGGAATAAAAATTAGTCACTAATGAGGCCTTAAAAACGCCTAGATGCATTGCACACATGCTGAAATTTTCAGCATGTGTGATATCCAAGAATATCACTTTCTTTATTCCATAAAATATTTAAAACACTTCCAAATTGTCTTATAATTAATCCATCTTAATCAAGACACAAAATATGAGCCATCAAGGTGAGAAAATCGCCCATGTTAATGCACACATGCTGAAATTTTCAGCATGTGTTACAAATGTGACATTGTTTGAAATGTTACCTTGTGTAGCTCCTTCCTTTATGTCACCAACAATGTATGATTGATTCTTGACCAATCAATATGCCAACAAGGCTCCACATATGCTCCATCTCAGCTGTAGGTGGCGTGTATATATGTTTGTACATGTGCTGAAATTTATTTTTACAATCTTTGTAAAATAGTGCACAATTAATAATACACACATGTAATATTCCAATCAGCCCTTAATTTAATCTTCTAGAACACTTTAAGATGTATATTATATGTAAAAAGTGTCTAGATACGTGTCACATCATGGTCAAGAAAAAACGTTCCATGTTAAGTGCGTAGAAAACCGAATTTTCGATATTTATCGATTACCCAATTTTTCTCTAATTTTAAATTCCAACTTTTGCACATGATATATATATTATGTTATACATAATATATATAATATATATTTTAAATTTCAGCTCTTGGCTGATTTAAAATGGTACCATAAACATGTGACAAAATTAAAATTGGAATCTTCACATTTTGGCCTAAATGTGGGGTGATTTGTGTGTGCCAACATGGAAAGTATTTTTGGCTAATCACACCATGTGTAGCACGAAATTTTCATCAATTTTTGATGTATATGGGCTGGCCATTTAATTATGGCAAGTACGTGACACGTTGGCGAAGTTTCGGTATTCGCCCGATACGACAAATTTCGGTTTAGAACCTTTTATCGTGTCGTATTTAATTTATCATCACCATATCTTATATCATATGATATAAGACCTGAATATACTCATAAATATGAGTTAAGTATAGTGGTGTGACGTTAACGTACGTACGTAAGATATATAACGTGTCGGTAGTACGTTGGAATACATGTGTATGTGCCTTTTATAAAAAAATCTGAAAATATAGTATATATATGTGTAAAAGGCGTGTGGAGTGAATGTGGGGAGGAGGAGGAGACTTTCCTTCCATAGCCATGTTGCCTTTGTGCCTCTTCCAAATGCATCTTCCTTTAATGAACTACTTAGTTTATTAAACTAAGTACTTCACTTAATGAACTACTTTAGTTCATTAATGGTGGCACCTGAAAATAGTATAAACTCAACAAATGTTCGCCATATGATGTAAGCTTTAATGCTTCATGGCTCGTTAGTACGGCAACATAATATATAAGCTAAATAAGGCAAGTAATGGCAAGTTATCATGCACACATGTACACTTATGCATGTTTATATCTTATGCTCGTTTTTGTGCACATTTAAATCATGCATTTGAAAATCACTCAAACCCCTTTTTCTCTACAATCTCCCCCTTTTGATGATTTTCAAAATAACTTATGCACATGATTTAAATCCTATCGCTCCCCCTTCAATTATGCATAAAAGTCTTTCTCTCTCCCCCTTAATTTATGCAATTAGTCTTTCTCTCTCCCCCTTAAATCATGCTTTTTCTCCCCCTTTATTTTGAAAAGTAAATCAAAAGATGCCTGAAAAAAAATTATGCATTTCATATTACATGCGTTCTTAAGGGTTATTTATTCAACCCTTTGAAAATGTCCCTTTTGGTACCCAAATTTGGGTGACCTTTCTAGGTCTTCCAAAAGGTGAGAAAGGTGATGAACACGCAACATAATATATGTTAGGGGCAAATGCGTTTGGCCTTTGGCCAAGAACCCCATCATGCATGTAGTATGGTTTCTGTTTTTGATAAGCATTTCGGTTTGCACGCACGGGATGTGATCTAGATGCATTTTTGTGATATGAGTGTCGCGTATGTATCACTTGTTTCTTCTCATATCTATATGGCACATGATATCTCTTTGTATGATAAGAAGCACGATGAGATGAGATAAGTGGTGTACTAGTCTTCTTCTCATATTTATACGGCACATAATTATACTTCGTATGAGATGAAGAAGAGATATGACGAGATGAGGGGAGAGGGGGTCTTTGCGTTACTTTAGACGCTACGCATGCCTTTGATGTGTCTACTTTCTTAGATAAAACAGACTTAGATGGTTTAGATGATGCTTCATTTGTCTCAATGTATCCTAATCCAGTTTTATCACTGTCATGTTTTTGTGATAAAATAATGCGATCTAGCATGTTAGATCCCGTATCAAATTTTTCCATCATTTTCTCTAAATCCGTATTCCTTGATTTCAAGTTTGAAATCTCGGATTTCATTTCGGTGTTCTTGGATGTCAATGATGAAATTTCAGACCTTAATGAATTTATGATGCAAGACGACTCTTCTTTTGAATCGTTTAATTGAGACACAAGATTTGTGTTAGAAGATTCTAACAACTTCTTGTCTTCAATTAACCGTTTCTTTTGTTTTGCAAGAGTTCTAGCAAACTTATGTAATTCAAGATATTCAACATATAAATCATCATAAGATAGTTCAGAATCCGAGTCAGAATCATAATTTACCTCATTTCCAAATAGTGGAGGCATTTGGTTTGACATACCTTCTTGCTCGGTTTTGTCGCTAGTGGTTGCCATCTCACAAAGATCGTTGGATCCTTTTGTTGTGAGTGTTCCTGCGCTCTGATACCAATTGTAGGATCTACAAGGCACCACTAGAAGGGGGGGTTGAATAGATGGTGCGGAAAGTGTGCTTTTTAAAATTTCTTTATACTTGAACAATTGAAGTTCTGAAAACAGATTCTGTTTTCAGGACCTGTTTTAAAACGTTTTTAAAACTAGGTTAGAGGTCTCCAAAAATTATGAAATTTTGAGAGAACTTAGCCTCAGATGTTATGAGGGTCTCCTAAAAATTTCAGATCAAAATTCAACCTTTAACCCCTTCAAAAACCGTTGGCACTCAGATTGTGCAAATCTGCCAGAAACGGTAGATGATTTAGAAAAATTAATTCCTATTTGTGTGAATGTCCAAATGATCTGAAAATTTGACCAATAACTCCTCACACACTATATTGAAATGGGTTGAAACAGTTTTTGAAAATTATTTTGGGAAGTAGGTCAAATACCACCAAAGTCTCAACCTTTGCAAGTCTGAAAATCAGACTGCACTAGTCTCAGAACTTTTGATGTTTGACTGACCTATACTTGTCCAAAAGGGTTGCAACTTGTGCCAAATTAACCCTAGAACGTTTATGTATGTTTCTGGAAATTTTTATAATTTTTGGAAATTGTTTGCTATTTTTCCGAACGTGAACAAAACGTATAAACAGTGCAGAAACTGAAAAGTAAATGCTGAAAGTAAATTGCACCAAGAATTTTATACTGGTTCGGTTATCAACAACCTACTCCAGTCTTCAAGGAACACCTTCCTTGGTTCACACTAATCACACAACTCAAAAACACCTTACCACAGGGTTGATAGAGTTACACCTAACTCCAACCCTTTACAAACCTTGTATAGTGAATACAATTTGCACGAACACCACCACCTCGCAAGAATGAAGATTGATCACACCTTGATCAATCTTTTACAAAGATGTATGAATGGTGGTTTCTATGAAGCCTATTCAAGAATGAAAGAAGTAAAGTACAATAGGCTTTTTACAAGAGAAGAAAGAAAGAGAGAATGTGGAAGAAGAAGAACTAGGCTTTTTGATCACTTTGATTTTGCAATGCTTGGCCTTATTTTGTTTGATCTCTTCTCTTTCTTTTTAAGATTGCAGCCGTCCCCCTAGGGCTTCTCCCCTCTTGAAAATTGTCTTTTAAGTCCTTGAGAGAGTGTAAGACATCATTGTGACAATGCCTTGCTTGCTTGGCATCATTCTATTGGATCACCATTTAGTCTTTGCTTACTTGGCACCTCTTTATTGGCTCAATGTTGTCAACATGATGACATGGAAAAAATCTGAGATTAACACTTTAAACATGTGCCAATATCAATCATAAAATCATACCATAAGTCACAAATTCTCTCATAAATTGCAAGACACAAAATATTCTTCTTTCCAACCTCAAAAAATCGGCCACACCATTTTTTCCAATGCTGAAATTTTCAGCATTTACAACATGGAATAAATTCAGATTATTTGCCATTTTCCTTTGAATTTTTGTCATAAAAATAAATCAATTATATATGGCATGTCTTGCTACCAAATGAAGAATGAACTTGGACACAATAAGCATGAAGAATTCGGCCACTATGTCTCTTGCACATGCTGAAATTTCAGCATGTGTAACACTCACTTTTTATTCAAAATATTGCATATTTTGCATTAATTTAATCCAAGAAATCAAATAATAATTCAATCACCATTTAGTATGCAATATTGTCATCTTTTATGGAATAAAAATTAGTCACTAATGAGGCCTTAAAAACGCCTAGATGCATTGCACACATGCTGAAATTTTCAGCATGTGTGATATCCAAGAATATCACTTTCTTTATTCCATAAAATATTTAAAACACTTCCAAATTGTCTTATAATTAATCCATCTTAATCAAGACACAAAATATGAGCCATCAAGGTGAGAAAATCGCCCATGTTAATGCACACATGCTGAAATTTTCAGCATGTGTTACAAATGTGACATTGTTTGAAATGTTACCTTGTGTAGCTCCTTCCTTTATGTCACCAACAATGTATGATTGATTCTTGACCAATCAATATGCCAACAAGGCTCCACATATGCTCCATCTCAGCTGTAGGTGGCGTGTATATATGTTTGTACATGTGCTGAAATTTATTTTTACAATCTTTGTAAAATAGTGCACAATTAATAATGCACACATGTAATATTCCAATCAGCCCTTAATTTAATCTTCTAGAACACTTTAAGATGTATATTATATGTAAAAAGTGTCTAGATACGTGTCACATCATGGTCAAGAAAAAACGTTCCATGTTAAGTGCGTAGAAAACCGAATTTTCGATATTTATCGATTACCCGATTTTTCTCTAATTTTAAATTCCAACTTTTGCACATGATATATATATTATGTTATACATAATATATATAATATATATTTTAAATTTCAGCTCTTGGCTGATTTAAAATGGTACCATAAACATGTGACAAAATTAAAATTGGAATCTTCACATTTTGGCCTAAATGTGGGGTGATTTGTGTGTGCCAACATGGAAAGTATTTTTGGCTAATCACACCATGTGTAGCACGAAATTTTCATCAATTTTTGATGTATATGGGCTGGCCATTTAATTATGGCAAGTACGTGACACGTTGGCGAAGTTTCGGTATTCGCCCGATACGACAAATTTTGGTTTAGAACCTTTTATCGTGTCGTATTTAATTTGTCATCACCATATCTTATATCATATGATATAAGACCTGAATATACTCATAAATATGAGTTAAGTATAGTGGTGTGACGTTAACGTACGTACGTAAGATATATAACGTGTCGGTAGTACGTTGGAATACATGTGTATGTGCCTTTTATAAAAAAATCTGAAAATATAGTATATATATGTGTAAAAGGCGTGTGGAATGAATGTGGAGAGGAGGAGGAGACTTTCCTTCCATAGCCATGTTGCCTTTGTGCCTCTTCCAAATGCATCTTCCTTTAATGAACTACTTAGTTTATTAAACTAAGTACTTCACTTAATGAACTACTTTAGTTCATTAATGGTGGCACCTGAAAATAGTATAAACTCAACAAATGTTCGCCATATGATGTAAGCTTTAATGCTTCATGGCTCGTTAGTACGGCAACATAATATATAAGCTAAATAAGGCAAGTAATGGCAAGTTATCATGCACACATGTACACTTATGCACGTTTATATCTTATGCTCGTTTTTGTGCACATTTAAATCATGCATTTGAAAATCACTCAAACCCCTTTTTCTCTACAATTGGAGAGCAGTTTGTAGAATACTTCACAAATTTATTAGGCACACATCAGGACATCTCGAACATAAATCAAAATGTGATCCACCTTTGTCCCAAACTGTCCTCAGTTAGCGCAGATACGATAACACGAGCTATGCAACCATAAGAAGTCAAAGAAGCAATTTTCAGTATATGAAAGGACAAATCTCCTGGCCCAGATGGATACATATCTCACTTCTTCATTAGTTCATGGAGCATTGTGGGACCATTAGTTGTGGAAGTTGTTCTGGAATTCTTTCATAAAGGGAAGATCCTTAAACAACTCAATCATGCACTGATTGCTTTGATACCTAAGTCGAATAATGTTACAAAGGTAGAGGACTATAGGCCAATATCTTGTTATAACGTCATCTATAAAGCAATCTCCAATATCTTGGTCAATAGACTCGCCCCTGTCATGCCAGAATTCATGGACCAAGCACATTCTGTTTTTTTAAAAGGAAGATCAATGATAGAAAACATTTTCTTGGTTCAAGAATTGATAATGGAATATGGGAGGAAAAGATGCACCAAAATGCATGATGAAAGTAGACATAAGGAATGCATTTGATTCTTTGAGCTGGTCTTTTCTAAAATCAATGCTCTCAGGTTTAGGTTTTCTTTTGTTTTTTTGTAGACTGGATTATGGAATGCGTCACCACACCTGCATACTCAGTCGCAGTCAATGGAAATATTCATGGATTCTTCAAGGGTAAAAGAGGTCTCAGACAAGAGGATTGTAGCGCCCCAGCCCGATATGGTTATCGGAACCAGTGCACCCGCCGTAGCCTACTATGAGAACTACAAAGCGTCAAGCAGATCAAGCATACATCCTTCATAATGTAAGTTAAAACCAGCGGAAACGTCATAAAATCTAAACCTTCATCGTCAATATTACAACCAGAAACTGCAGCGGAAATAAAACTGTTTGTTCATCTAGCCGACATAAGTTTTAGAACAACATAATAACAATGAGTTTCCAAACTTAAACAAAATAGTCCAGCATCTATCTATTCCCTTGTCCATCATCCCATTGAGCCCACTCGCCGTCGTCTTCGATAAATATCAACTCATAATCAGGCTCACCTGAAAAGGAGACAGAATGATTGTTCTTAGCGAAAACTTCGCCAGCAAGTAACCCGTCTATACACCCTACGGAATCACACACGTCGAGTCACCAGTGTATAAAACATTGCCCAAAAATAAGGTGCTCGGGTTAACAAATAGCATCTTAATAAGAATTACTCAAAACAGATAAAGCACATATGTGAACCCAGTTACGAGAACCAACATGTATTAAAACAACGAATCACATAAGCAAGTCATAGACTAACCACGTTTCTTGCATGTCAAGTCTTATGCTTCGTGTATCATGATGCATGTACTTCTTTAAAATCACACACAACACCCATGCATATGCCTTCTTTCATAAACATGTCATGCTTGTCATTTCACAAACATTTCATCACTTTACATATCATATTCTTCGCGTAGCAGAACTTTATACCCTGTGGGTGATCAGTCCACAGCCATCATAACTTTATACCCCGTGCTGAAAGGTCCACGGCCCCATTACATATATCATATATCCGTGCTGATAGGTCCACGGCCCCATAAAATACTTCATTATCCGTGCTGATAGGTCCACGGCCCCATAACATACTTTATACCCTGCTGTTGATTCACAGATCACGCTCTTTATACCCTGCTTTCGCAGACGTGACTTTTATACCCTGTGATCAACCAGCAGCCATTTTGTCTTTCGCAAACTTTACCTTTCTTGTTCTTTTGCAAAACATATCTCAAATCAAATGCAAGTGCCCATGTCATGATGCGGGATGCACAGATAGCTTCATATCGACATGTAGCACACACACACATACATCTTGTCTATCAAGGATATGGTTTTGCACCTCAAACTCTCCCTAAACGTGTTTTACCAAGTCCATTTGTCTCACTTATTCACTAGAATTCAATCTTATGCTTACTTAATCAAACTTACCATCTACACCTCAAATATACCTCGAATACCCTTGCATTTTATGTTCAAAAGAAGTGTATAAAGTTACTACACTTACATAGGGCGCCTAAAGGGTCAAAAATACTTCCAGAATACTTGGAACACCACTTGAAGCGCCTAATGGTACATGAAGCGCCTCTACTAGGCGTTCGAAGTGTTCGGGGATGATTCAGGACACATTGAACACCACATGAAGCGCCTAATGTGACATGAAGCGCCTCATGTAGGCGTTCGAAGTGTTCTGACGGTTCTAAATTGCAGTTTTTCTGTACGGGAAAGCTCCAGGACACATGGAACGCTACATGAAGCGCCTATAGTGACATGAAGCGCCTCATGTAGGCGTTCGAAGTGTTCTGACGATGCCAAACTGCAGTTTTTCTGCAGTAACTTCCACCCAACTCCTTTCTTCTTCCACCCTTCCATATTCAACTCTTAAAGATCCATCTTAACATCTAAATTCATCATACTTAACATACATCTAATCATGAATTGAAGCTTAGTTGTGCCTAACAACATCCACTCTAACTCTTCAATCATTCACCATCTTCAAAGATTGTCATCAACAACAACCAACACAACAAGTCTACAACAATGTCAACTCTCGTCCCTCAATTTCCTGCACATACTCTCAACGTCAAAGTGTAGACAATCAACATAAGAGTAGAGCAAGACAATAAGCAAGTCAAGATATACACTTTATGGGCATGCTTGACAACAACAAAGCACCACACAACTATTTTCAGAGATATGGCCCAAAGAACAATACTTTGCACAATTAGCAACAAGACTTACATATAACAAAGCATTTAAAATAGTCAAGACAAGAATACCAATGTGTGATTCATGTTTTCTCTTTGTAAGAACATAGGGCCTAAGTATCAAAATTTACATAAAGCGTATAGAAAGATTACTTGCCTTTGTTTCTAGTTAAGCTTACGGATTTACTGCAGAACTTTGATGAGAATTGAACCTAGAATGGCCTTTTCCTTCCTTCCCTTTCCTTTCTTCTTCTTCTTCCTCTCCTTTTCTCTTCTCTCTCTTTTTCTCAGAAGTTTTCCTTCTTCTTTTGTGGTATAACCGTCCAATATGGCTGAGATGGGGAGGTTATACCAACTTTTGTAACTCCCTCAACTTCTAGTAGGGGCCTTTCAAGTAATTTCTATGAATTACCTTTAACTCTATTTTGAACCCTTCTTTCTTATTCTTCTATGTTTTAGGTGACTAAGTTTTATAATCTTACATAATTAATTAAATTGCATTCAAGGTTAACCTCTAAGTATTGAAAGTTGCGCTTAAAAGACACGGGGTGTAACAAGGATCCCCTGTCCCCATTCCTCTTTGTCATAGGTATGGAATACCTATCCAGATTACTCAGACAACTGCACTTGGATCATGAATTTGGTTTCCATCCTAAGTGTCGGGAGCAATCTGTTACCCATCTCTGTTTTGCGGATGACTTGATTATTTTCTGTAGGAGTGATACCTCTTCTCTACAGAAGATAATGGATAGGATCACAAAATTTGGAGAATGCTCAGGTTTACAAGCCAATCTCAACAAAGTCCACTTTTTAGTTGCCAGAGTCAATGATAATGAAGGTCTAAGGGCTATCACAGGCTTTCCTTATGCATAAATGCCCTTCCGCTATCTTGGTATCCCCATTGCAGGACACAAACTACACAGCATACATTACAACCCTTATATTCAAAAAATGTTAGGCAAAATCAATGGATGGAGTAATTTTAAGCTCTCATATGCAGGGAAATTGGAACTACTCAAGTCAGTTGTGCAAGGGATCAATTGTTTCTGGTTGGGAGCCATGTCCATCTTAGTCTCTGTCCTAGAACAGGTCAACAGAATTTGCCTTCACTTCTTGTGGGGGAAAAAACCACCGCAAACTTCAAAAAAGCTTGGGTTTCTTGGAAAAGCATCTGCAAACCAAAAAAGAGAGGGAGGTTTGAGAGTCTTGAAAATAAGATAATGGAATAATTCCCTATTGACTAAGCACCTATGGGACATACATAGCAAAAAAGACACTTTATGGGTAAAATAGATGTCGCATAGATACAAACTTAATCAGAATCTCTGGTCAAAGCAGCTTTAAAAGACCGATTCCCCCTTTTGAAAAAGCTGCTTAGTATCATATATACATTGCTTGGCTTAGAAGGCTCTATTGATGGTGCCATTGCACTACTTTCCTCATGGGTTAAAGAGAAAGTTTCATGCCTTGCTTTGGCGTATGAGTATTTGCGCAACAAAGACAGCATAGTCCCTTGGTCAAAAATTGTATGGGACACCATCATTATCCCAAAACACGCTTTTGTCCTCTGGCTAGCCAGTCTCAGCAAACTTGTAACAAAAGACAAAACTGAAAACTATTTGTCACTTGATGTTTCATTGCCCGCAATCCAAACAAGTATGGAAATATGTGTGATTGGTTACGACTTCCGCAAAGTCTTCTTTCTACTACTCGAGTACTTGCATAGTCTAAATCTAGATTAAGAGGGAAGACACTGAGAATCTATTAGAGCCACTGTTGCATCTACTGGTTATTGTATTTGGCAATGGTGAAATAAGAAAATATTTGAGAATATTGTTCAAACACCGCGAGACATCATCCATCAAGTCTGCATGCATGTGTATAGAGTAATGTACAGGACATATCCGCATTCGACACACCATTAGGTTGCATTAATATAGGAGACCTCACTTAGGCATGGTTCATTTTGGACAACTGATTTTTGACATTATAGTATTTCACTATATGTCAAATCTTAGTCATCCTTACTATTTATCTCCTACAGTATGTCTACTATCATTGTCACTTAGATTTGGTAGTAAGGACATGTCTTGGGTGCTTAACCATCTAATCTATTTACGTTATGCTCTTGGTACTTAGAATTGCATGGTTGGTATTAGATCTAAATGCAGGTTGTTCTGTGATGAGCTACGTGGCGAATTCCTCCACCTGTGTCCTATGTCGGTTTGAATGCATGCTTTTTCCAACTCTTGGTCATATACCCATGCATTAAGTACACATCAATATTGGCATCTCACAGTTTGACCCTTGCTCTTGCGAAGCAGCATTATTTTGCTCGGCTACCTCTTGTACATTCACCTCGATGTATTATCATTAGCTTTGTAGTATAGTGTTGGCTTCATTTTGTTTAGTTAAATTAAAATCACTGTACATGTAGCATCTCCTAGATGCATTAACATTCGCCATGATCGATTAGATCATGTGCTTTTCTGGGTCTATGATATTTGCATTTTTCCAAAAAAAACTTATGTAGTCCTATACAAAACAAATGCATACCATATCTTACTATCATGATGTTTACTTCTGCTGATGAAAACTAATTCATGCACCCTTGCATAATTTGCTCAAACATCAATAAGAATGTATGTGGTGTTGGAAAAAGCACATAACAGTAATTTAGAAATGTGTTTCAAATTTATATAAAAAATATAAGAAGTTTGACTAGAGAAATGAGTTAAATTTAGAATGGATCAGAGGAGACCAATCTTCAGTTCTATCTGATTTTGAAGTTTTTATTTTTTGGACTGAGCGCAATGCCGAAAGATTGGCGATGAGGATTACTGAGCCTTCGGTCTTAAGTTTGGCCTCAAGTATTCCGATGCAACATTCAAATATTTCACATTGTAAGTTCGGGCAGAGAGACCGATGTTTGTACAACTTCAGGAAGCAGATTTTAGATGTCTTTTTATGAAATGATGCAATTTTTGCAATTTGGAACACCTCTTTTCAACCATGAACGGATATGAACTACCTTTGGAAGTTAAATTGCAGAGATGCGTTAAATTAACTTCTTTCTCGTTAAAATTAAAGGCTATAAATAGAAGAATCCTAAGATTTATAAAGAGACTTTTTTAAACAAAAAACTTGCAAAATTTGTTCTTTTTCTTTATTTTACTTTAATATACAAGTTAAATCTTCTTATCCCAAAGGACAAGAAACACCTTTTTCCTCCCGCGTAGAAGAAAAGTTTACATATTGTTGGGGAACGGGAAAATATGGATTTCATCATCAATCAATCACATTCTTTGGGTCCGTAAACTATGGGGAAGAACAGAACAAATAAAATTTCTCGGGGGAGAAAACAGAATGATTACTCTGGGAAACAACGTAAAGGAAAACTCAAGGGAGACTCAAATGGACTGAAGGACCTTGGTTGTACACCAGATGTTTCTTCCAGTTTTGAGGATGGAAACTCTGTTTCTTCCTTTTCTTTTAATGGAAGCACTGAAGCTGAGACAACTCCCATTAAGGATAGTAAAGTAGTGCTCTAAAAGGAGGAAGGGGCTGGTACTAGGGATGACAGCAGGCTTTTGTTTCATAGATCTTGCATGCAAAGCCTGGTTGATCCAAGGGATGCACAGCTGGTGCCTCAACTTCGTCAACAGAGGGAAACAACAGGTTTGGGTGGATCTTGCTCCAGCTTAGAGCCACCAACTACAGCCACAACACACATGCAGGATGGAGAGAGTGATCTTTTCAACAAGATTGAACCAGATCTGCTTCAGGAAAATGTTGATGTGAAGGATCAACAGGTTGTGGTTGCATCAGATCTATTACGGGAAAAAAAAGAAGATTCTCAATTCTTCTTTGATTCTTGGAGCCAGCTTGTTGATGGGACTACACATACTTTTCAGAAGGGATGCATGCAGACAAAGGAAATTTCTCTCTCTTCACCTCTGCACTTGAATGGGACAGAACGGTTGGAAAAAGAAAACCAGCCTTGTACTGTTATCGAGGAACAAGGAAAAACAAGCGAAAAATCAGATTGTGGACAAAACATACAGGAGGAGATCAATCAATGTATCTCTGCAAAGATTGAGGCTAAGAAGTGGTCTTCTCTCTTTGCGGACAATAGGAAACCAGAGAAGGGCATTAAACTGGAAAAGAAAAATATCACTGAAAAGGGCAAAGCGTTCATTAACGTGGATAATCTAACACTTGATGACGTTTGGGAAAGATGTTTAGTAGGTTGCTTCGTGGGAAGATTCCCAGGAAGAATGGCAGTGCATGCCCTCACAAAATCATGGAAATCAAGGCATCGAATTGAATTTCATGATTCTGGTTGGATCATTTTTAAATTTGATTCTGTAAAAGAAATGGAGGATGTTTTATTTGATGGTCCATATTTTTTGCATGGTAAGGCCCTTATTATGAAGAGAATGCCTAGATTCTTCAGATTTGCTGAAACTGCAATGGCTTCAGTTCCAGTGTGGATTAACCTTCCAGATTTACCCATCAACCTTTGGTGTAAGGAGGTTCTATCTGAACTGGGCTCACATTTGGGCAATCCCTTGATGACGGATGGACTCACTGCAACTAAAGGCACATGGAACTATGCAAGAGTCCTGGTGGAAATTGATTTGAGTAAAGATTTGCTGCATGAGATAGATATTGAGCTCTCTAATGGGGAAATTTTTAAACAGAAGATTATATATGAAAGACTCCCCTTGTATTGCCCTACATGCAGACAGCTTGGACATGATGCATCATCACACAGGGGGGTGAAGATGGGAGAACACCACAATCCTCTGTAATAACTGTTGTTCCTAAAAGGATTGAGGCTAAAAAACAGCAGTCTGGTAACAGGAGACAGCAACAAATGTGGACTCTGAGGAGACAACAACATAAACATTGGAAGGTGAAGGAGAATTCCCAGAACGCAAGGAAAAATTTCCAAGATCCACATGAGCAACTCGTGCAAGACCAGGGTGATGCCCAAAGTATCGAAATTAATGAACAGTTGATGCAGCCTAACATCTTGGTCCTTGGTCAACAAAAAGATGATGTATACAAAGAGTGTCATGAAGAAAGAATTGAGGAATTAAGCAAAGAGGATGGATTCACCATGGTTATTGTTATGCCCCGCACCCTCCGTAGGTTAATCAAAAGACAAAGAAGGAATTAATGGAGATTAATGACGGTCAACGGTAATGAATTAGGAATTAAGTATGAGGATTAATTAGAAATTAATGAGAAGATTAAATATTAGAATTAATTTGTATTTAATTTTGGAATTAAATAATTAAGGTTTATCCTTTAAGATAAATAAGATAAAAGATATAATTCAGAAACATCAAATCTTACCATAAATCCTTATTTAACTGACAACGTCAGTTTTCTCTTCTCCCACCCATTCACACGACGCAATTTCTTTTCCCCTTAGGCGTTTTGGCTCTCTGGAACCCTAGGAGAAGAAACTCTTCAGGAATCAATCCAGTTCTCGTTCGTTCTTTGTTTCTTCTTCGAGCAATCACAGGCAAGTAACTTTCTTATAAGTTCCTACGATTTGTGAAATGAAAATGGCCTATTTTGATACTAAAATGGATCACCATGCAGTAGTTTCGTTTTGTGATTATGTGTATGTGATTTCTGTGTTTTGATTTTGATTTGGCCGTATATGATGAAAACCGTTTTGTTGATTGTTGATTACTTGAGATCCTGCAAATCCCTACCCCGTAAACCCTTTTGATGTGCCTTCATTGTTGGATAGGGTTGGGAATGGGAAAAAGAGGTATCTTTCGAGTTCGTGGGGAGGAACAACGTGCGTGTAGGCTTGAACGTGTGATGGGTTATGAGATGGTTTTGCGTTGATGATTTATGCTTGGATTGATAGGGTGGTTAGGCTTGGAATGATGGGTTGGAAATTGGAGAAACGGTGGTTGAAGAGTGCATCTTCTGTAGAAAATTGCAGAACAAAGTTCACAGGAAACGCTGACATCGATCGATCGATGTCAGAGATCGATGTCCTCTGATGGACATCGATCGATCGATGTAGGATGACCTGAGAGATCGATGTCCTCTGTTGGACATCGATCGATCGATGTAGGTGAGGGCTGAGGGATCGATGTCCTTTGATTGGACATCGATCGATCGAAGTGGAAAAGGCTGAGAGATTGATGTTCTCTGATGGACATCGATCGATCGATGTGAGGGGATGATGTCCATTAGTTTTGTGGGAGAATAGAGGAAGGAAGAGGGAAGCTCGGGGAGTCTGTGGGTAACCTTAAAGACTTCTTAAGACCTGATTAATGGTAGTCTAAGTACTGGGATCATGACTTAGGATGGTGAATCAACTTGGTGACTTCAATGGGTTGCCGACTCGGATTTCAATGTGGACGACTTAGAAGGGTTAGGAAATGAACGTACGAGGTGTCTAAGAGTTCAATGATGGGAGTGTTCACATTGGGGTATGAGGTTTAGTAGTATGATTAAGGTATGATGAAGCTTGTTGTAGCCTAAGTTGATGTGCAAGTTAGTGGAATTTTGTGTGTTGCTTTTACTTGCGCATGTGAATGTGAATTGCATACGAGAATGAGAAATGTGATTGAAACGAGGAGTCTTGCATCATGGCACTTGCATTTGCATATTGATTTGAAAAGAGATGTGCTTCGGCACAGATTTGCGAAGGTGACCTGCAATGTTAACCGGGATGGAAATTTAAGCGGGGGTGCATTGCAGGGCACAAAAGGCTGCAACGTAAACCGGGATGGAAATATAAGCCGGGGCGCGTTACAGGGTATAAAGTTGTTTGTAATGCTAATCGGGATGGAAATATAAGCCGAGGTGCATTACAGGGTATAAAGTTGGTTGTAACGTAAACCGGGATGGAAATATAAGCCGGGGCGCGTTACAAGGTATAAAGTTATGTGACCGGACATTATGACATGCATTGCACTGTTTAAAAAAAAGAAATGGCTCATGCATTTGCGACTGAGTAGTGTAGTACATATTTCGACATGCATCACGTGGGTCGATGTGGTATGGATGTGCGTGGTATTGGATAGCCAATGAATTGTTATTTGCGTGCAAATTGCTGTACTTGCTTTATTACGTTATTCGCTTATATAATTGGAAGCTTACAAGACATGTGCCCCACAATTCCCTTGAATTATATATTACTCATGTCTTGCCATGTGTTGATCCCGTATGTCTTATAAGCGGGTTACTTGCTAGCGTTTTTCGCTAAGGGTACTACCTTTGTGATTGCATATGAGCCTAGCTACGACATGATATTCATAGAAGACGATGGCGAGTGGGCTGAATGGGATACATAGAGACATGTTGGGAGCTAGATGAGACAGTTGTTATTTATTTCAGTTCTTTCCTACACTTGAGGATTAGTTCGTTATTACTGTGACTACCCTTAGAGATGTTATTATCACTTGATGTATTGAATTGATGGTGGAGATTTATTAGATACATGTTTCCGCACTTATTTCTCTTACGTCATTGATGATGTGTAATCGAGAGATGAGACGTCTTGTAGCCTTCTCAGTAAGCTACGACGGGTGTACCGGTTCGGATTCCGTTGTCCGGGTCGGGGCGCTACAGGTGGTATCAGAGCCTAGGCTTCAGATCTACCTCGGAGACCTAGGTTATGACATGTGGAGTCTTAAGCTATGATCTTGACTCTAAGTTGATCTTTAAGTCTAAGTAAGCAATTTAGATTTAAGCTCGATTGGGATGGGTGTGTGTACGAACGCGATTAAGTGTAAGCAATCAATGCTATTTATTTTAGTTCATGAATTCCGCCTTGTACAACTTTATGGACCCCAAGTACTTATTTTTGGAACTGTCAGATACTAATAAGCGTAATCTTGCAGAAAATGCCTCCTAGATGCGACAATCAAGGAAACGGTGGCAATGGGAACAATAACCCTCCCCCACCACCGCCTCCAGTCTTAGTACCCCAGGCGCTGAGCTATCACAGAGATAGCGCAAGGGGTTGCTCAGCAGCAGCAACAACCACAACAACCCCCTCCACCACCTCCCCAGCAAGGCATCCGATATTATATTGGGAGATGCGGAAGATGCATGCCCCTAATTTCGAAGGGACCACTGACCCAGAGGTGGCTGGGTTTTGGCTCGATGAGGTGGAGAAATGTTTCAGGCTTGTGCAAGTGCCTGAAGAACTGAAGGTGGATGTGGCCACCCCGTTACTAATCGGCAGAGCTAATGCATGGTGGAATGGCATGCTGTCCAAGATGACTCCTCCGATTCAGTGGAGACAATTTGTACAGGCTTATAAAGATTACTATGTGCCTGAGACTGCCATTTTGGAGAAGATGAGGCAGTCCACAAATTTGAACAGGGAAGGATGACTGTTTCAGACTATGCGGATAGATTCCATGCCTTGGGCAAGTTCACACCCTTGGTATTAGAGAACAATCGGATGAAAATGCTGAAGTTTGAAGAGGGTCTGAACCTTCGCATACGGACGGCTATAGCGGGGTCAAGTCTGAAAACATTTGAGGAAATGCTGGACGCATGTTATCGAGTGGAGAGTGACATACGTAGGTCACAACCAAGAGAGGCGCGGGAAGAATCGAGCAAGAGGCCAAGAGTGGAGCAAAGTGGAGGTAGACCCGGACGTTGGGTCAAGATCCCCAGAAAAGGACAAGCGGGGCCAGTTCAAAAGGCACCGCAGCCAAACCAACCTGATCGTCAAGCACCTGCAGAATGCCCACACTGCCATAAAAGACACGTGGGCGAATGTTGAAAAATAACAGGTGCGTGCTTTAGATGTTGAAAGTCAGGCCATAGGATCAGGGACTGCCCAGAATGGAACCCCAAGCCTCAGACGACAACAGGGCCGGCTCATCAGCAGAAAGGCAGGCCCAATGCGAGAGTCTATGCCATGACAGACGCTGAAGTCCAGGAGGACGCAAACATGGTGACAGGTATGACCTAAGTTAAATAATAGTTGCTTAAGCTGAATTCTAGTCCGTTAAGTTGATGACTATATATGTGTTATGTGAAAACCTTTATGTGTTACCCTCTTGTGATTAGGTGTGATCTTAGTTAACAAAGTACCCGTCAACGTGTTATTTGATAGTGGAGCTAGTCACTCCTTCATTTCTAAACGATTCGCCAAAGGACTTGACTGTTTACCCGAATGGCTTGAGAACCCGTTTAGGGTGCAGGCAGCAGGCGATCAAGTACTGGTTTCTCACCACCAGTACAAAGATTGTGATTTGGAATTGGATGGAAAGTTATTCTCGGTGACCTTAGTTCCAATTCTGATGAAGGACTTTGATGTCATATTGGGCATGAATTGGCTGACCAAGAATCATGCCAATATTGACTGTAAACTTAAGCAAGTGACCCTCAAGGACCCTGAGATGAATGACATCACGATACAAGGAAATGTCAAGATGACCAAAGCTCCAAGGAAGGTATACTTAACAGCGATTAAGGCCTTTAAAGCCTTACAGAGGGGAGCAGAGGGATATATGGCGTATGCACTAGATGTGAAGCAGGAGGTTCTCCCTATAGATCAAATTCCGGTGATCAATGAGTTCAAGAATGTATTTCCGGATGATTTGCCAGGAGTGCCGCCATCGAGGGAAGTGGAGTTTGAGATCAATTTGATACCTGGAGCTGAACCTATATCTAAGGCACCCTACAGAATGGCTCCGGCTGAACTTAAGGAGTTAAAGGGGCAACTTCAGGAGTTGCTAGACAAGAAACTAATTCGACCCAGTGTATCACCTTGGGGAGCCCCAGTGCTATTTGTGAAGAAGAAGGATGGCAGCATGAGGCTATGCATCGATTACCGAGAGTTGAACAAGATTACCATTAAGAATAAATACCCTCTGCCAAGGATAGAGGACTTATTCGACCAACTAAAAGGAGCTCGATGGTTTTCAAAAATCAACCTTCGACAAGGGTATCATCAGTTTCTTGTGAAAGCGGGAGACGTCCCTAAGACCGCTTTTCGGACTAGATACGGACATTATGAATTTTTAGTGATGCCTTTCGGACTAACTAATGCCCCAGCAGCTTTCATGGATTTGATGAACACTGTGTTCCGAGAACAGCTAGACCAATTTATAGTAGTGTTCATCGATGACATCCTAGTCTACTCTCCCAACGAGCAAGCACACGCTGAACACTTAAGAGTGGTGTTGCAAATCCTGAGACAACAAAAGCTCTACGCCAAATTCAGCAAGTGTGAATTTTGGCTAAGAAGTGTAGCCTTTCTCGGTCACGTGATTTCTGAGGATGGGATCTCGGTAGATCCTAAGAAGATAGAAGCCATCACAGAGTGGCCAAGACCTACAAACGTGACTGAAGTAAGAAGCTTTCTAGGCTTGGCAGGCTACTATAGGAAGTTCGTTGAGGGTTTCTCAACAATAGCAGTACCATTGAGTCGACTTACGCAGAAAAAGACTAAGTTCGTATGGACTGTTGAATGCGAGCAGAGATTTGCTGAGCTCAAGAAGAGGTTGACCACAGCCCCGGTGTTGGCACAACCCTCCGGAACCGACAGTTTTATCATCTATAGTGGCGCGTCCAAGAAAGGACTAGGTATGTACATCATTACCATAAATGCATTGTTTATACATATGCTAGTCTTAAATTAACGTTCTGTTTATAGGTTGTGTCCTGATGCAAAATGAACGAGTCATTTCGTACACGTCAAGACAATTGAAGCCATACGAGCAGAACTACCCGACGCATGACTTGGAACTCGCAGCTGTGGTATTTGCTCTTAAGATCTGGAGACACTATCTATATGGAGAGAAATGTGTCGTGTTCACTGATCATAAGAGCTTGAAGTACCTATTCTCGCAGAAAGAATTAAATATGAGACAGAGAAGATGGTTGGAGTTACTCAAAGACTATGACTTGACCATCAACTACCATCCGGGTAAGGCCAACAGAGTGGCGGACGCGTTGAGCAAGAAGTCTAGCCATGCGAGACAATCTCCGTTAGAAAGAGAAATCGAAGAGTTTGACCTCGAAGTGGTGGACTCAATGGCGAATGTCCTTACAGCGTTATCTATCAGCCCAGACTTGGTAGACAGAATTAAAGAAGCGCAGTATGAGGACCAGCACTGAAAGAAATCCGCGACAAAGTATCCACGGGGCCAGTAAAGAACTTCCAGATGCGAGAGGATGGAAGTCTATGGTTTCAGAATCGGTTATGCGTACTAGTTAAAGACGAACTCCGAACGGAATTGCTCCAAGAAGCGCATAACTCAAGGATGTCTATCCACCCAGGGAGCACTAAGATGTACAAGGACCTCAAAAGAAATTATTGGTGGATAGGGATGAAGAGACCCAACAAGTCAAGGCCGAACATCAACGACCTGGTGGCTTGATGATGCCGCTAGAGATTCTGGAGTGAAAGTGGGAACACGTGACGATGGATTTCGTGATGGGACTACCCAAGACCCGAAATGGAAACGAGATGATTTGGGTAATTGTAGACCGTTTGACAAAGACAGCCCATTTCATAGCTATGCCACATGGTACGTCTTATGAGAAGCTTTCCAATATATATGTGGATAACATTATGAGCCTACATGGAGTCCCAGTCAGCATTGTGTCGGACCGTGATCCCAAGTTCACTTCTAAGTTTTGGAGGGCATTCCAGAAGGCAATGGGTACCGAATTGAGAATGAGTACCGCATACCACCCTCAAACGGATGGACAATCCGAGAGAACCATCCAAACCTTAGAAGATATGCTGAGAGCATGCGCCTTAGATTTTAAAGGAAACTGGGATAGCATGTTGAAGTTAATGGAGTTTTCATATAATAACAGCTATCACAGTGCAATTGGCATGGCGCCATTTGAAGCGTTATACGGGCACAAGTGTCGGTCCCCGGTTTGTTGGGACGAAGTTGGAGAAAGAACAATCACTGCACCTGAATTGGTTGAACAAACAGTTGAAAAGGTGAAAGTGATAAGAGAGAAACTCAAAGTGGCTCAAGATCGCAGTAAGAGTTGGGCTGACACAAAGAGGCGACCCTTGGAGTTTGAGGAAGGTGAAACATTTAAGAGTTTCACCTACCAAGGGAGTTGCAAGATTCGGAGTGAAGGGCAAGTTAAGCCCTAGATATATTGGCCCTTACGAAGTGCTAGGCAAAGTTGGAGAAAGAGCATACCGACTAGGCTTGCCTCCGAGCTTGTCCCAAGTCCATAATGTATTTCACGTATCTCAACTACGGAAATACGTATCGGACCCGAGCCATGTCCTTGAAGCCCAACCCTTAGATGTGAAAGAAGACGTCACTTACGAAGAGCAGCCAGTAAAGATTGTGGACAGAAAAGATCAAGTCCTACGCCGACGCATCATTCCGTATGTCAAAGTTCAGTGGAGTAACCATACGGAGCGCGAAGCCACGTGGGAGCTTGAGGAGCAAATGGAGGAGCTATATCCACATCTCTTTCAATAAGGTACGCCAGTTTCGAGGACGAAACTTTTTGTAAGGGGGTGGAATGTTATGCCCCGCACCCTCCGTAGGTTAATCAAAAGACAAAGAAGGAATTAATGGAGATTAATGACGGTCAACGGTAATGAATTAGGAATTAAGTATGAGGATTAATTAGAAATTAATGAGAAGATTAAATATTAGAATTAATTTGTATTTAATTTTGGAATTAAATAATTAAGGTTTATCTTTTAAGATAAATAAGATAAAAGATATAATTTAGAAACATCAAATCTTACCCTAAATCCTTATTTAACTGACAACGTCAATTTTCTCTTCTCCCACCCATTCACACAACGCAATTTCTTTTCCCCTTAGGCGTTTTGGCTCTCTGGAACCCTAGGAGAAGAAACTCTTCAGGAATCAATCCAGTTCTCGTTCGTTCTTTGTTTCTTCTTCGAGCAATCACAGGCAAGTAACTTTCTTATAAGTTCCTACGATTTGTGAAATGAAAATGGCCTATTTTGATACTAAAATGGATCACCATGCAGTAGTTTCGTTTTGTGATTATGTGTATGTGATTTCTGTGTTTTGATTTTGATTTGGCCGTATATGATGAAAACCGTTTTGTTGATTGTTGATTACTTGAGATCCTGCAAATCCCTACCCCGTAAACCCTTTTGATGTGCCTTCATTGTTGGATAGGGTTGGGAATGGGAAAAAGAGGGATCTTTCGAGTTCGTGGGGAGGAACAACGTGCGTGTAGGCTTGAACGTGTGATGGGTTATGAGAGGGTTTTGCGTTGATGATTTATGCTTGGATTGATAGGGTGGTTAGGCTTGGAATGATGGGTTGGAAATTGGAGAAACGGTGGTTGAAGAGTGCATCTTCTGTAGAAAATCGCAGAACAAAGTTCACAGGAAACGCTGACATCGATCGATCGATGTCAGAGATCGATGTCCTCTGATGGACATCGATCGATCGATGTAGGATGACCTGAGAGATCGATGTCCTCTGTTAGACATCGATCGATCGATGTAGGTGAGGGCTGAGGGATCGATGTCCTCTGATAGGACATCGATCGATCGAAGTGGAAAAGGCTGAGAGATCGATGTTCTCTGATGGACATCGATCGATCGATGTGAGGGTATGATGTCACATCGATCGATCGATGTGAGGGGATGATGTCCATTAGTTTTGTGGGAGAATAGAGGAAGGAAGAGGGAAGCTCGGAGAGTCTTTGGGTAACCTTAAAGACTTCTTAAGACCTGATTAATGGTAGTCTAAGTACTGGGATCATGACTGAGGATGGTGAATCAACTTGGTGACTTCAATGGGTTGCCGACTCGGATTTCAATGTGGACAACTTAGAAGGGTTAGGAAATGAACGTACGAGGTGTCTAAGAGTTCAATGATGGGAGTGTTCACATTGGGGTATGAGGTTTGGTAGCATGATTAAGGTATGATGAAGCTTGTTGTAGCCTAAGTTGATGTGCAAGTTAGTGGAATTTTGTGTGTTGCTTTTACTTGCGCATGTGAATGTGAATTGCATACGAGAATGAGAAATGTGATTGAAACGAGGAGTCTTGCATCATGGCACTTGCATTTGCATATTGATTTGAAAAGAGATGTGCTTCGGCACAGATTTGCGAAGGTGACCTGCAATGTTAACCGGGATGGAAATTTAAGCCGGGGTGCATTGCAGGGCACAAAAGGCTGTAACGTAAACCGGGATGGAAATATAAGCCGGGGCGCGTTATAGGGTATAAAGTTGTCTGTAATGCTAATCGGGATGGAAATATAAGCCGAGGTGCATTACAGGGTATAAAGTTGGCTATAACGTAAACCGGGATGGAAATATAAGCCGGGGCACGTTACAGGGTATAAAGTTATATGACCGGACATTATGACATGCATTGCACTGTTTAAAAAAAAGAAATGGCTCATGCATTTGCGACTGAGTAGTGTAGTGCATATTTCGACATGCATCACGTGGGTCGATGTGGTATGGATGTGCGTGGTATTGGATAGCCAATGAATTGTTATTTGCGTGCAAATTGCTGTACTTGCTTTATTACGTTATTCGCTTATATAATTGGAAGCTTACAAGACATGTGCCCCACAATTCCCTTGAATTATATATTACTCATGTCTTGCCATGTGTTGATCCCGTATGTCTTATAAGCGGGTTACTTGCTAGCGTTTTTCGCTAAGGGTACTACCTTTGTGATTGCATATGAGCCTAGCTACGACATGATATTCATAGAAGACGATGGCGAGTGGGCTGAATGGGATACATAGAGACATGTTGGGAGCTAGATGAGACAGTTGTTATTTATTTCAGTTCTTTCCTACACTTGAGGATTAGTTCGTTATTACTGTGACTACCCTTAGAGATGTTATTATCACTTGATGTATTGAATTGATGGTGGAGATTTATTAGATACATGTTTCCGCACTTATTTCTCTTACGTCATTGATGATGTGTAATCGAGAGATGAGACGTCTTGTAGTCTTCTCAGTAAGCTACGACGGGTGTACTGGTTCGGATTCCGCTGTCCGGGTCAGGGCGCTACAATTATATTAAAGTCCAAAGCAAAGGCAAATAAAAGAGCTGAAAAGGTTGATAGAGGGAAGAAGGTGATGGAGCAAGATGGCTTCGACAGGGGTAAGGTTGATTGCATTACTCCCATTACAACATAATCATTGGCTTTTGGAACATAAGGGGTTGCAACCATCCCCTGAAACAAAATGGACTTTTAGCTTTTGTTAAGAAACATCACCTTGATATCTTAGGGAAACTTGAGACTAAGCTCAACAGTGCTATGCTTGATAAGCTCATGCTTGGAAAGTTTAGGCACTGGAATTTTGTCCATAATTTTGATCACTGCACACACAAAAGAATCCTTTTGATCTGGAATCTTGCCTCTGTGGCCTTAAACGTACTCAGTATGAATGGGCAGTACATTTTCTGTGAAACCAAAAGCTTAGTCTCTAGTAGAATTTTGCATATTACTTTTGTATATGGATGTAACTACATTGTTGATAGAAGGAAACTGTGGGATAATATTTCAACTCAAAGTACATACTTGCAATCCCTCTGGGCAGTCATGGGGGATTTCAATTGTGTACTTAAGGATGATGAAAGAATAGGTGGTAGGCCAGTGACCCTTTATGAAAGTAAGGATCAGTTAAAGTGTTTCCTTGATTCTGGTCTTTTGGAACTATCATATACTGGTTCTACATATACATGGGAGGGAGGTCTAATTAAGTCTAGATTAGATAGAATTATGGCCAACAGTGCTTTTTTAGAGACATATCCTTCTGCAAACGTTCACTTTAGGCCTGCTGGTTGCGTCTCGGATCATTCGCCAGGAATTCTTAATCTGCATTTGCAAACACTTCAAACAAAGTTGCCTTTCAAATTCTTTAATATGTGGACTAAACATTCTGGTTTTTTGGAGCTTGTACATTCACACTGGAGGCAGGACTTTGTTGGCACACGAATGTATGTATATGCAAAAGACTAAAGGCGCTTAAACATCATCTCAAGGAGCTAAACAAACAATCATTCTCTCACATTTCCTCTAGAGCGGCCAGGGCTGAATTGGAGTTGGAGATGTTGCAGGAATGTTATAATCACAATATGCCTTCAGAGGAGTGGAGTTGCAGGCTTAAGCAACAGAAACACCATACATTCAACATTAAGGAAGCAGCAAGACTGTATCTGGGCCAACTCATTAAGGGAGACTATATTAATCTGAGTGATAAAAACACAAAATTTTTTCACTCAATTATCAGGAGGAACAAAGCCAGACAGAGCATCAATGCTGTAATGTTAAACGATGGCAGCATGACTACCTCAGCTGAACAGATTGGAGAACAATTTGTTGCCTTTTACAAGAATCTCCTTGGTACTGGGAAGGAGGTCTCCCTAATCTCAACGGATATTATTCAACTTGGACCAACACTATCCACAGATGGTTATACGTCTCTTATGGCTCCCTTTTCAAATGATGAAATTATTCAAGCTCTCCATAGCATTGGCAAAGACAAATCACCGGGTCCAGATGGGTACAACTCATATTTCTTTATCAAAGCTTGGAAAGTGGTGGGAGATGATGTTGTCAATGCCATCCAGGAGTTCTTTCAGAATGGTAAACTTCTTAAACAAGTGAACCATGGCCTGATTGCCCTCATTCCCAAAGGTACAAATGTCATAAGAGTTGAAGATTATAGGCCAATAACTTGTTGCAACGTCATTTACAAAATCATCTCCAAGTTGTTGGCCAAAAGGCTCAGATTGGCAATGGGGGAGGTCATTGATCATGCTCAAACTGGATTTCTACATGGTAGATCAATGATGGAGAACATTTTTTTGGTACAAGAGCTTATCAGAGAATATGGTAAGAAGAAAACTACACCAAAATGCATGTTGAAGATTGATATTAGGAAAGCTTTCGACTCTATCAGCTGGAAATTCTTGGAGGATATGATGACACTGCTAAAATTCCCAGCTAAGTTCATTCAATGGACTATGGAGTGCATTTCATCTCCCTCATATTCGGTGAGCATCAATGGTATACCTTTTGGATGGTTCAAAGGACAAAGAGGGTTGAGGCAAGGTGACCCCCTCTCACCTTTCCTCTTGGAATGGAATACCTTTCTAGGCTATTAAGGAAAGTCCAGACTGAGCAGGATTACAAGTTTCACCCATTATGCTCTACGCATGGCATCACCCACTTGGCATTTGCAGATGACCTACTACTCTTCTCAAAAGGTGATTACAAATCTGATTTTTTGAAATGTTTCTGTGCATGTTATGGGCTGGAGGCCAACATTAACAAATCCCAAATTATTTGTGCTGGAATGGGTGAGTCACAAGTGGATGATCTCAAGGCCCTCACTGGATACTCAGTTGGATCTTTGCCATTCTGCTACTTAGGGGCTCCTATTGCTGGATACAAGCTTCGATCGACCCACTATGCTGACTACATTGGTAAACTGTTGGGCAAGATTGGTTTATGGAACTCCACATCTCTCTCATATGCGGGTAGGCTACAACTAATCAAAACAGTTCTCCAAGGTATCAATTGTTTTTGGTTGGGAGCTTTACCAATTCCAGCTACGGTTTTGGCACAAGTTGATCGTATATGTCTTCATTTCTTGTGGGGTAAGACTATATTGGGGAATAAACGAGCTATTGTTGCCTGGAAAGGTATCTGTTGTCCAAAACAAGAAGGGGGACTTGGTGTTTTTCAGCTTAAAGCTTGAAATGCAGCTCTCTTATGTAGATATCTTTGGGACATTCATAATAAGAAAGACTCCCTCTGGACACGATGGATTACGCATAAATATAAACTAGACAATGTTGTTTGGAGCCGAAATAAGCATAAGAACGATTCTCCAATGCTGAAAAAGATCATGGACATAAGAGATCAAATTATAATGAAGGAAGGAAGCCAAGGCGCTGCAATGAGGACTCTCAGTTCTTGGTGCTTGGGTGGCAAAATAAACACAGGATTGGCATACAACTATTTGCGGGTTGTAAGGCCAAAGGTAAATTGGTATAAGATTGTTTGGGATTCCACTGTTACGCCTAAACATTCTTTTCAGCTGTGGATTCTAATGCTTGGTAAGACACCCACTAAAGATAGGCTTCCATTTGTTGAAGACAAGAAATGCAAATTATGTCATCACGTGGATGAAACTGCAGAACACATCTTCTTCAAATGTGAGAAGACAATCCAGATTTGGCAAAGCATTACAAGTTGGCTAGATATCCCAAGTTCATTATCTAATATTAAACATGTAATGTCTTGGGATAGAGGATGGATTAAAGGAAAAGGAATTCATGCAAAAGCTATTAAAGTTGCTCTTGCTACAACGGTTTATTTCATCTGGACTAGAAGAAACAAGTATATTTTTGAGGATACCACGTTTGACGCCCAATCTATCTCCAATGGTATCAAGTTGCATGTTTATAGGGTTATGTATAGAGCATTCCCTCTTTTGATGTAATTAGGTATACATGTATATTGTATACTTAGTGTTAGAGTTTGATTTTAATATTTTGCTAACTCCCATGTGGAGTTCTTGAAATTGTAAGGATGCATCATTAGATGCCATGATTGTCTGGTTATAATGAAAATTTGCATTTTAACCAAAAAAAAAAAAAGTTTACATATTCTGTTAAATCTAACGGAAGATTATATAACGCCCCTAGAGTAGTCAAAAACTCAAAGTTGTCACTGCGCCTTTGGTATCTTTTGTCATGTTAATATCCCTTGAGGCCAGCATTGAGCCAAAAAAAAAAGGTTAAAATCAAATTGCTGAAAGTCTAATTAAATCACGAAACAAATAGAATCACATACAAAATGAACACGAAAGAAACATTTGTTTGTTTCAACATTGCAGTAATTTCTGTGTGGTGAAGAGATAATTATTTCATAATTTTGTTGGCTGATGAGAGGGCATCGATGTGTCTGGGAAATGCGGCGAAGATTTGACTGGGGGAGCGGCAGGGGTTTTGACTGAGAGGGAAGGGGGTGCTGTGGTCGGGACTGCCGAGGAAGTGACCTGATGGTGGTGGTGGCCGGAGGAAAAGGGGAGAATGGTGAACAGTAAAAAGGGTAATATAGTATTTTCACTAAGTTTTGTTAACTTGGACAGAAAGGAGGAGTTTTACTTTTTAGTATGAAGATTAAAAGGGGGTAAACATATATTTTTAAACAAAAGGGAATAAAAGGAAACCGGTATGCTTAAGGGTAAAAGTAATTTTCCCTGATAAAAATGTGAAGAATGTCTGTATTATGTTTTAGAAGAATTTCAATGCCCTCATCCCCCTCCCCCACCTTCCCCAAGAAAGAGCGAACGAGATTTAATGACGCGAGGAGAGGGGAACGCGTCAGAGAGGGCTGACACGTGTCCCCTGTAAAAAAAACAAAAAAAAATAAAATAAATAAAACCTGCTACAGTGTCACATGTCCTCTTTCTATTGGACGCGTCTACCGCGTTCCTTCTCCCACCGCGTCACCGGAACTTTACCCAACAAAGAGGTTGAATCGTTGCACTAAACTACCTTTTCGGTTTACAAGTGATGGTGATCTTCCAACAAAGCGGCGATATTTTATTGGAATTATTATTGGTCCCTCCATCCATTTAAATGGTCTCACATAATATAAGTTCAGTCAGAATTAAAAGAAAACATAATCGAAGTTTGGTTGAACCTGTCAAAAAATAATGAAAAAGTAAAAGATTACTCGATTCTTTTTTTAGTCCAATTTCAGAGTATATTTCCACTAAAAAAAATATAAATTCATCACAGTACGTTTTAAAGCTCAGGATTTGTTTTGTTTTTATTGTGTTTTAATAACAAGAAACAAAAACATCATTCGTTACGTCGTCAAAACCCGCTGGTTCTCTTGTATCAAATAACCCGATTAATTCGCAGCAAAAGACATTAGACACTAAAATTTTTAAAAAAAGACTGTTGTTTCCTGATTGGCTGTGACATGTCATAAGTCGTTTGAGACAAGCCTAGTTATGTCTTTTTTACCATAGCCTGCTACGTGGCAAAAATCCATTGGCCCTCCAAATCACTCAAAACTAAGATAAAATGTTCACTTAAACAAAATCTAACCACTTTAATACCGTAACCTTGAAAATGAAACCTTTGTTATTTCCGCCGCCCCCGAAACCAACCGATTAACAAATGGGTATGTGTGTGTATTTTTTTTCCTTTTTTCTTTTTAAAATTTTAGAGAGTAGAATCGAACTCGAGACTCGGAAATGAGATGCTACTCAAATGCTAGACTTATAGGTTTTTCGTGGGTACGTGTGTGTGCCTATATACATATATACATATATATCCATATATACATAGATATATATATATATATATATATATATATATATATATATATATATATATATATATATCTGCCTCCCAAACCAACCGATTGACAAATGGGTATGTGTGTGTATACATGTATAAGGAAGAAACATAATTGTTCTTTTTTATTTATACATGAACTTATGTAATGGAATATCATCGGTAACATATACGTATGATATTATTAAGTTATTAGAACATTTATATGTGTAAACCCATTTATTGAACAAAATTAGTAAACTGAATATTATCTGTAACATATACGTATGATATTATTAAGTTATTAGAACATTTATATGTGTAAACCCATTTATTGAACAAAATTAGTAAACTGAATATTTATAATTCATAATTTATTTTATTTAATTACACTCTTGGCTTTCAGAGGTACTTTTGACTTTAGTATACTTTTTCATCTAGGTACCCGCATGATATAATTGATTTCACAAGCCTCTAATTTGATCAACTAAAAAGGAAAACAAGATATGAAAAAAATGTATACCAAAAAAAGATATTTCGAGGTGATATCATCCACAAATAATATTTTCATATATACTTGCCTAACTTCTTGATCACTAAAAGATTTTTTAAATTCATAAATAGAAATTTACATTGATTTGATAAACCTTTTCATTTGATTAATGGAACCAGTAGATAAAAGAAAAGAAACATAAAAATGCATGTGTGAAATTCAAAATGATAGAATACTCAAAAAATATACTTGAAGCTTGATTTTTTAAAGATTCACTGTAATAAAATACATTAGTCTCCACTCTCCGCTATAAAGTTTGTGTGTATATATATACACACATGTGTGTGTGTTTGTATATATGTTTAAGTGGACTATTTTTTTATCAATACGTGTACACATATATATGAGTAAACTATATATCTGTATGTTCAATATATTATATGTACACAAATCTTAAAATAAATAGTTATTTATTTAAACATGTTATTTTTGATATATTTACTGCAAACCATAAAATTTAGACTATAGGTATATTGTACTCTGGCAAACCAATTTTTTTTCCTCACAGCATTTGAAATTAAAAATGGTGCTTTATGTTATGTTTTTATAATAATTTTTATGAAAAAATCATTCTTATATGTTCTGTATACCGGTTTTTAATAAATTTAATATCCAATTGTTTAATTTTTGATATTTTACATTATGTGACCGTTAACGTAAAAGCAATTTACATAAACTAGTCGTAGTTATAGCCTTGAGCCAAAAGCCAAAACATGAGCAAGAGGGTTAAAAAATTACCATCTAAAATTTGATGGGGAAGTTTGAAGGACGAAAAGATTAACATATTTAGAGACAAGGTCATCTCGGTGACATCAGATCGACTGATTGATGACACGAACCAAATGTGAGAGGCTATGGCGACTACCATTACGCATGTGACGATGGAAACTCTTAGGGTAACAACAAAGAAGACAAGCGTACGTAAAGAGTCGTGGTGGTGGAATGATGATGTACAACGAAAAATAAGGGATAAGCAAAGGAGTTTTAGAGAACTTTTCCAGCTGCACAGACGGAGAGGAGAAAGTGAGAGCGAGGGAGAACTACAAAATTGCCAGGAAACAGACGAAGAAGACAGTGATGGAGGCAAAGAACGTAGCCTATAAAAGAATGTACAAAAGACTAGAAACAAAAGACGGAGAGCGTGATATGTTCAAAATTACCAAAGCTAGAGATCGTAAGAAACAAGACCTAGGAGTCGTGAAGTTATAAAGAGAGAAGATGGACATGTTTTAGTCAAAGAACAAGACATAAAGGGGAAATGACAAATATACTTTCACAACCTTTCCAACAATGGAAAGGTCGACCGCGAAGAAAGAGAAAGCATCACTACCCAAAAACAACAACATAATAATTGCGACTGTGAGAACATCACACAAAGAGAGATGATGAGAGCAATTATGAAGATGGGAAGAGCTAAGGCGGTTGGCCTGGATAACATATCCATTGAGGCATGGAAGTGTTTGGGAGAGGAAGAGGTTCAATGGCTAACTACTCTATTCAACCTTATTTTCAAAACAGAAAAAATATCAGATGAGTGGAGAAGGACTGTAGTGGTCCCTCTATGTAAGAAAAAAGGAGACATACAGTATTATGGGAATTACAGGGGGATTAAATTATTAGGTCATACTATGAAGTTATGAGAGGGAGTAATTGACACTAGAATTAAGGGAGAAACTCAAGTTACAGTAAACCAATTTGGTTTTATGCTAGGACGGTCAACTACGGAAACAATACACATTCTAAGGAGGTTGATGGAGAAGTATAGAGAGAAGAAGCATGATCTACATAGGGTTTTCATCGACCTTGAAAAAGCATAGGATAGTGTACCATATAGACTGATTTGGGATCGTCTGGATGCGAGAGGAGTTCATATGAAGTATATAGACATAATTAAGGATATGTATACTAGGACGAAAACAACCGTTCATACGCCTGTAGGGAATACGGACTTCTTCCCGCTGACGTAGGGCTCTATCAAGGGTCTGCTTTGATCCCATTTCTTTTTGCAATTGTCCTAGACGAGTTGTCAAAGTCAATCCAAGAGACAGTCCCTAGTGTATGCTTTTTGCTGATGATATTATATTAGCCGCAGAAAGTAGACATAACCTGAGTATGAGACTAGAGGAGTGGCGAGGTGCTTTAGAGAGAAAAGGCTTAAGGATTAGTCGTTCTAAGATAGAGTATCCGCATCGCAACTTCAGCGGCATAGTCGGCAATGAGAATAGCCAACTCACCGTCGAGGGTCAAGTGGTCCCAAAGATAAGTAAGTTCAAGTACCTAGGATCATTTGTAGAGTAAGATGGAGACATAGATAATACGTATCACACCGAGGTCATGCAGGCTTGTGTAGGTACAGGCAGCCTCACGGGTGCTGTGTGACAATACTTTTCCAACTAAATTAAAGAAAAAATTTTATAAGGTGGCAGTGCAGCTGACAATGTTATATGGAACAGAATGCTGGGCCATAAAGAGGACACAGATGATGTTGAGGTGGATGTGTGCGCATACAAGACTAGTCAGGATAAGAAATCAGGTATACAAGGAAAGGTTATGGGTGGCTAGTATAGCATATAAGATAATATAGGATAGACTGAGATGACTTGGGCATATCAAGAGGAGTGTTACAACTGGTTAAAAAAATAAAAACAATAAAATGTGACATAATAGAAAAACCTTTCAATTAACCCCCTTAACTACCCAGCTATGAAACCCGTACCATAACTCCCTTAATTACCCAATACCCCCACTACTAATTTTCTTAATTCTCTCATAATATTTGGGTAGCAACGAATCCCCCCTTTAAACCCAAGGTCAATCGGCCAAACCAGAAAGAAAAGGAAAAGAGTGCTGTGAGTAAAGAAAAAAGAGAGAAGCTGAGAAGGAAGAAAGAAAAGAGAGAAAGAGAGGAAAAGAAAGAAGAAGGGAAGGAAGAAAAGAAGAGAAGGAAGAAGTGATCACACATCACCTTCAACACCACCGACACCATCACACCACCATCACCAACATATACTTACAACCAAGTTGTAAGTGGCTCTCTCTTTTTTAAATATTTTCATATATGTTTTATTTGTTAAATTGCCTAGATGTTCTCTTTTAGTTGTTTATTCATCATTTGTTACATGAGAATTTGTTATCATGCATGTGCATACTTGAAGCGGGTGTCTTTGCTGTAATTTTAAGGTGGTGGTGGGGTGGACATTTTAAAGAAGCAACTTGACAATAAAAAGAATGGTAAAAGTGGAAATATACAAAGAAAAATGAGATATGGCCTTAGAATAGGGTCCTATTGCATGGAAATTAGGCTGGGGAGGTTCAGAAAACGGAGCAGCAGCACCGCCCACGGCGGTGCGTGTAGCTCATGCGCGTCTTAAGGGGGCGATGCATGAAGGCCACGCACGGCCTCTAGCCGGCGCGTGTGGCCCATGCACCATTCTTACGCACGTGTGCAGTGTTCTGTGCACATGTGCGATGGTTTTGTGGCTTAATTTGGTGTCTAATTGGCTTAATTTGAGATTAAATTAAAGAATTGTAATTAAATTGAAATTGGAATAGAAATTGGAGTTATTTAAATTTGGGAATTTTTGGATTGAAATGGGCTGGGGGATGCTGGCGGATTTTTTGGGCCAGGGAGAAGAAAGAGAAAAAAGGGGGCCAGCCTGGTGCGCAGGAAGAAGGGGAAAAAGAAAAAAAGGAAAAGGCCTGGCGCGCTCTGTGTGATGGGGCTAGAGGGGACTGCCGGGCAGGGCAGAGGGACGGGGGTTGGTTTGGTTTATTAAATGGATAAAAGCCCAGTTTTGTAGGATCTGCAAGGCACCACTAGAAGGGGGGTTGAATAGTGGGTGCGGAAAATGTGGTTTTTAAAATTAGTTTGAACCAAAAACCCAACTTCTGAAAAGAGTTTCTGTTTTCAGAACCAGTTTTAAAACGTTTTCAAAACTAGGTTGTAGGTCTTCAAAAATTCTAAAATTTGAAGAGAACTTAGCCTCAGATGTTATGAGTGTCTCCTAAAAATTTTAGATTTAAATTCAACCTTTAACCCCTTCAAAAATCGTTGGTGGTCAGATTGCGCGAATCTGCCAGAAACGGTAGACTGTTTTGAAAAATTTATTCCTATTTGTACTTAACTCCAATTGCTCTGAAATTTTAACCACTAACCCCTTATATGTTGTATTTAAATGGGTTGAAATAGTTTTGAAATTTGTTTTCGGGAAGTTAGTCCAAATACACTCAAAGTCTCAACCTTTGCAAGCCTGAAAATCAGACTGCACTAGTCTCAGAACTTTGGACGTTTGGGTGACTTATACTTGTCCAAAAGGGTTGAAACTTACGTCAAAAGAACCTTGAAACATGTGGATATGTTTTCTGAAAGTTTTGTAATTTTTGAAATTCGATTACTATTTTTACGAACGTGATTAAAAAGAGTAAACAGTGCTGAAACAGAATATAAGTGTTGAAAGTAAATGACACCGAGAATTTTATACTGGTTCGGTTATAAACAACCTACTCCAGTCTTCGAGGAACACCTTCCTCGGTTCACACTAATCACACAAATCAAAAACACCTTACCACAGGGTTTATGGAGTTACACACCAACTCCAACCCTTTACAAACCTTGTATGTTCAATACAATGCATACGAACACCACCACCTTGCAAGATTGAAGATTGATCACACCTTGATCAATCTTTTACAAAGATAAAGAATATGTGTGGTGGTCTAAGATAAGCCTATTCAAGAATATGAATGTAAGTACAATAGGCTTTTAGGGAGAAGAAAGAAAGAGAGTGTAGAAGAAGAAGGCTAGAACACTTTTGATCTTTGAATTTGCAACTCTTGTTCTTGTTCTTGTTTTGCTCTTCTTCCTTCTTTTTAACAAGTCTTGGCCGCCCCCTTTGGTGCCTTCCCCTCTTGAAAATTATCTTCTAAGTCCTTGGGAGAATATGTGGCATCATTGTGACATGCTCTTGCTTACTTGGCACCTCCTCATTGGATGATCATTTAACTTTTGCTTACTTGGCACTCATTGATAGGTTGAATGTTGTCATCATTTGATGACTTGGAAATTCTGAGAATTCCACTAAAAATATGTGCCAAAATCATCATAAAATAATTGTCATAACTCATAAGATTATCACCCAAATCAAGCAAGATAAAATTTCTCCAAACAAGGTAAAAATTTCGGCCATAATGGGGGCTTGTCATGCTGAAATTTCAGCATGTGATACATGGTGATATAATTCAAATTTCTTCCAAATTTTCATTGATTTTTCTTTTAAAACAAATCACCAATTAGTAGCAAATATTCTCATCATTTTTGGAAATGAAATTGGACACTAATGTGACCACAAAATCGGCCAAGGTGCATACACATACATGCTGAAATTTTTCAGCATGTGTGATATTCAAGATATCACACTTTATGACTTTATATCTTATTCAAATTACTTCCAATTCTTCTTCCAATTGATCACATGTTTCAAGACACAAATTATATGCTCATTAATCATGAAAATCGGCCAGCTATCACTACACATGCTGAAATTTTCAGCATGTGTTTCAAATGAGATAAAATTTGAAACATTACCTTTTGTAGCTTCTTTCTTTAAATCACCAACATTGTATGATTGATTCTTGACCAATCAATATGCCAACAAGGCTCCACATATGCTCCATCTCAGCTGTATAGACGTGTATAACATGTATATGTATGTGCTGAATTTTATTTTTGCAAATAGTGCACATTTAATAATACACACATGGCATATTTCAATCAGCCCTTAATTTAATTTTCTAGAACACTTTAAGATGTATGAAATATGTAAAAAGTGTCTAGATACGTGTCATATGATGTGCCAAGTTTCATGTGTTGTGTACGTAGAAAACCGAATTTTCGATGTTTATCGATTACCTGATTTTTCTCTAATTAAATTCCAACTTTTTGCACATGTTATATATATTATGTTACACATAATATACATAATATAAACTTTATTTTTCAGCACTTGGCTGGTCTAAAGTGGCGCCATTAACATGTGACAAAATTAAAATTGGAATCTCCACAATTTGGCCTTAATGTGGGGTGATTTGTGTGTGCCAACATGGAATGATTTTATGGCTGGAATTATCATCATACCCACGAAAATTATAGAGATTTTTGAGGTGTAGGGGCTGGCCATCTATTTATGGCAAGTACGTGACACGTTGGCGAAGTTACGGTATTCGTCCGATACGACAATTTTCGGTTTAGACCCTTTTAACATGTCGTAATTAATTTGTCATCACCATGACTTATATCATATGATATAAGACCTGAATATACTCATAAATATGAGTTAAGTATGGTGGTGTGACGTTAACGTACGTACGTAAAATATATAACGTGTCGATAGTACGTTGGAATATGTGTGTATGTGCCTTTTTCAAAAAATTTAATATATATATATATACACACATAAATGGCGTGTATATTTGATGAGAGGAGGAGGAGGAGACTTTCCTTTCTTAATCTTGTTGCCTTTGTGCCTTGTCTAAATGTTGCTTCCTTTAATGAACTACTTAGTTTAATTAACTAAGTACTTCACTTAATGAACTAGTTTAGTTCATTAATGGTGGCACCTGAAAATAGTTCAAACACAACAAATGTTTGCCATTTGACGTAAGCTTTAAAGCTTCATGGCTCGTTAGTATGGCAACATTATATATGAACTATATAAGGCAAGTTTTACGCAATATGTCATGCACGTTTTTATGCAATATGTCATGCACGTTTAAATCATGTATTTTGAAATCACTCAAACCCCTTTATCTCTACAAGTTTCCCTATAAAAAACTATTCCGGTTAAAAAAAATTGTACTTAAATAAAAAACAGAAAAAGCAACAATGTGGAGACTGATTATATAAAATAGAAAAAATTATTTTTTGATATATTAAATTAGAAGTCAGATTTCAGGAAAAAATATAAGTATATATATAAACACAAAAATTAAAATGTAGTCTAGAATATTTTGGGAAATCAAATTAAAATTAAATAGTGACACCAATAGGTAAATATATTTTTTATTTGTTAGAAAGGGAGGCCAACAATTTTTTAAAAAAAATTAATTAAGAGGAAATAAGAAAATTATAAGAAATGTGGAAATGATTGGAAAAAGAGGAAGAGGGAAAATGTGTTATGTGACATATGCATTCGCATTCATGGCACGAGCATTGCATGACCTTCGGACCGAGATTGTCCTTCGGACGTGTGACCCTATGTGGCGTGTGGCTCTACGTGGCATGTGAGCCTGACAAGGCATGTGGGAGGATCACCCCGTGTTATGTCCATGTTTTTGTGTATATATATATATATGTATATATATATGTATATATATATATGTATATATTATATATGTATAGTATATATGTTAGATATGTATATAATGTATATATATGTATATATGTATATATGTACATATATATACATATACATATACATATATACATATATACATTACATATATACATATATACATATATATATGTATATATGTATATATGTATATGTATATATATGTACATATACATATATATATATACATATACATATACATATATACATATATACATATATATATATATATACAAACCAAATATGTTCCGACTGAGAGGAATAATGCTGGGGAAATCCAAGGTCCAAAGCGAAACGTGTAATACTTGAAGGTGAATGTTTAGGTTCTATCAGAGAAAGTAAATGTAAATGATGATCTCGTATCAAATGATGCAGTCTAGGCATAGAGGCTCGCATGCCTCTAATATTCCATATTAAAATATTCATTGAGAAAGGGTAGAATCACTTCCCTGGATGGCGCAAGAAGCACTGTGTGTAAGGATTGTGGAAGGAGGCAATAGAGGCAAATCCTTTCTTGCACGACGTTTACGACGAGGAACCATGGGAACAAATTCGGCAGCCTCTGTAGGTTCTTGCAATCGGGAGATCAAAATATCCTCGTCCGGGTGGAGCAAAACAATTGCTGGATCTAAACTAGCGACTGGACCTTTGCCGCAATTTGTTTGGTTTCTCTCGCCGCAGCCGCCGCGTCCTATATTGGTGCATTGGTGTGCTCCGCCTTCGGGCAGATTCAAATTAAATATCGATGCGGCGATAGGCAGACATTATAGTGCAGGAGGTGCTATTTTGCGTGATCACACCGGTTCATGTGTGGGGGCAGTATCCTTCCGCCTCCCCCCAGTACACCTCTAAATGCTGAGATCCAATCTGCTGTCTTCGGATTATTGTACTTCCTTCTACTGTATCGCTCACTCATTCTAGAGACGGATTGTTCGCAGCTGATTTCACGTCTCTCGCGGCCATGCTTGGTTCATGGAAATTACTATCTTCGTTTGCTTCATACATTAACACACCTTCATCGACTGGACTTTCTGCATATTTATAGGGAGGCAAATATGGCAGCCCATTATCTTGCTCAACACGCGATGTTGAACCCTCGCACGCAAGTTTACACTTCTCACACGCTTCCTCCATTAGTGCGTGGCTCCATTTCATTGGATCTCTCTACAGCTCATTTACGTGTTCCTTAATCAAGTCTTCCGAATGGATTGGCACACATTTCATTCCTCTGCCTGTATCCTGCAGGATGCAGGCAGACTTGGTATGCTTTGTATTTCGTTGGTGATACGGTTGTTGTTGTGTTCCATTGCCACTTTTAATGCTGTTTTTCTCCTAACATGTGCATGGTTTGGATGCTTCCTCTGGATGACCTACATGTATGCTACGGATGAGACAACCTGGCCCCCTCCCTCATCATAGTTATTTTTGGCGATGACCTATGATGGCGATTTAAGCGGCTTTTCATCCTGGTCGTTGTCTGTGTTTTTCAACACAGGCAACGTTGGTGCGTTTTCTTATAATATACTATTTATTCATCATGCACCACTTCCATTTATCGTTTCATTTGACTTGCATAGCCTCACATCTGTGTTTCTTTTGTTACATTGGAATTCACTGCAACTGTTAGTGGCGAGGACATCAATGCTTAGCTTCAAGCGGAAACAGGGTAATGTCTTAGATATATCTACCACCAGTCGCGGTCCTTCAACAGCGTCAAGACATCTTCCACGCCACCGAGCCAACAATGTTTTTTACTACACAACAATCACTTCCATGTATTTAAGTTTCTATAGTTTCAATATCAATGATAGCCGTATAAATATGTACGCTTTTTCCTTCGCCAAGGTTTTATCCATAAGAGTGTTTTTCTTGGCAAGGTTTTAATGCGGCATATCATATACGACTGGAGATATACAATTCTTAGCTTTTTATTTCACTTATTCACATACGATGAGCCTTGTAATATGGTTTTCCTCCGCCATAAGAGAGGTTTTTAATAAAATTTCCTTTCCATAAAAAAAATACATATATATATATATAATAATTGTATTTCTTAAATAAAAGAGGTATAGATAAGTAAGTAGGAATGGATACCTATTAAAACATTAAATCCTAACCTACATAGGAAACCTAATACATATACTAATCCCCTCACTTCGCTATAAATATGCCCATAACACACAACACCAATTCCAAAATCCCCCTACTGTTTTACCTTGCTGCCAGCCCCCAAAATGAAAAAGAAAAAGCTTCCCAAACCCCCCTTATTTTGCCGCCCCAGATAAAAAGGAGATACAAAAAATAATATAATACAGAACCCTATTCCCCAAATTATTAATTCTGTCACCACCCCTAGCGCACAAAGCCAAGATCAATCGAGGTAGGGAGAGAAGCACGCGTAGAAAATTATTCGCCAAACAAGGTAGTTTACCTTGCTCTCTTCTCGGATTGCCCGCACTTCGTGTGTTCAATCATACTTGCTTCGATTTTTATTTTGTTTTTGTATATATGCATGCTCTATGATGTTCGTATGTATGTGTATAATTGTGTGTGCAATGGTTGTTGTTTGTATGATTCGAAAAGAAATTTAAAGAATTGATTTTTATGCGATAAAAATGGAAAATTACATGAATAGCCTTAGAAATAGGTCACATAGCCTGGAAATTAGGTCGGAATTGATCGGGAAATTGAAAACGGCCCCGGACAGCGACGTGTGTAGCACACACGTGCGTCTCAGGGGTGGCATGTGGGATCCATGAGCGGCTCATGACGGCGCGTGCTGGACACATGCTAACGTGTCCAGTCGCATTGCATGTGTCTCGTTAAACAGAGTCAAATGCAATTGGTTTGAGTCAATTCGGAATTAAAATGAAGATTTATTGAGGTTAGAATAAAATATGAAAAAAATAAAAAAATAAAATCATGGTCCGCCGGGTCGGGCTGATTAGGTTGGCAGGGCAGATGACCTGGGCATTGGCAGGCTCGACTAGACCGCCTGGTGTGGTCTGCTGCTAATTGTGCTGGGCAGAAGTAGATTTAAAAAAAAAAAGAGAAAATGGGAAAAAGCCAGCCCGCGGGCTGCCATTGAAAAGGACCGGATGTAAATAATGATAATAATAATAATTTCTGAAAATAAATAAATAATAAATAATTAATATTAGTTTAATATTCTAGTAAAATATAAATAAATTCCAGAAATTATAATTAAATTCTAGAAAATATAAAATGCTAAAAATAAAATATTTTCACCTAATTTCTGAAGTTGTATTAATTTAACTAATTAAAATAATTAGGAAATAAATATGAAATAAATAGGAAAAAATAAGGAAAATAGTATAAAGTCATGGAAAAATTAATAGACGCTAGGGAAAATATAAATGATGGCGAAAAATATTTTTATGACATTTTCAATAACTAAAATAAAGGAATTGGATGAGAAATAAATTCGGAAAATGGAAAAATAAATCCTAGAAAAAGTGGAAAATATGGAAAAAGAAAATGGGGGTATATGTACAAGTATATATGCACGTGTATGGAAGCGGGTATATGCATGAGTATGGATACTCTGGATTATGTGTGAAGCATTCATGGCACGTGCACTGATTGTATCCCTTCGGGCGTGTGACCCTATGATACAGGTGCATGTGATTCCCTTCGGGGCATATGACCCTACGATACAGGTGCTTGTGACCCTTTGGGGCGCTAACTCCATATTACGAAGCGATGTCCGCTGACTCCACATTACGGAGCGAGATCTACGTTGACTCCACATTACGGAGAGAGATCTACATTGACTCCATGATACGGAGCGAGAGATACGCTGACTCCACGATACGAAACGAGCCCGGGATATGCATAGCATATCATGCATAGAAAGGAGCATGTTGTGTGACATAAAAAAACGTTGTTGCATGTGACACGGTAGTGTGAAGGAACATACACCATGAAGTTGCACATTGCATTTGGATGTATAAATGCGTGTTTATCTTACGTTCAGTTATGGCTGTTCTTTGTGTATTCGTATATTTGTTATTATTTTCTTTACGCGTTTATGTATTTGTAAGTATGGCTCCTTTCTGAGAAAAGACGGGTAACCTACAGGTGACTTCCTAATCACTCACTCCTACTACTACTCCCTCCACAGGTGAGCCCGAGTTCGATTATATCTTCATAGAGTACGAGTCAGATTGCGCGAGCTTTACGAGACATTTTGGGGATACTTGATGGATTTCATATATATTTCATTTTTATCAGACTTTTAGAATTTCGGTAGACTTGTTGGGTTTCGTCATCCCTAAACGATCCCGAAAAATTTCTACGTTATTTCTGACGTGTAAGATGTTTGAACGATGCCTTGTAGTTCTCGTAGTAGACTATGGTGGGTGCACCGTTCCCAATGCTAGGGTTTGGGAGTGGGGCGCTACAAGTGGTATCAGAGCCGAGGCTCCAGATCCGCCTCAGAAACGTAGGACTAACTAGATCACTTATACATAAGCTCTGATCTTTTTCAGAAATGACGATTTTACCCCTAATGAATAAAGTAGAATTAAGAGATAATCTTAGACTTAAGTTATGATCGGGTTAAGCGGTGTGAGAGTGTTCCCACGTGTTCTTTTATTTATTTATCGTTTTACCCCTGTACTTCTGCATGCACCCCATAAGTGACTACAAATTTCTAAAATACCCTTTAACTTAGCCTGAATTCAAATAAATAAATATTTTTGATTGTTCTAATTCTAGAAAATCCCGCCGAGACGTGATCAAGCTGGTAATGGAGGTAACGGTGGTAATAACCACCAGAATCAGGGGGCTATTCCCCAAGCTCTTGTTGACGCCATGGCCATACTGACAAATATTTTGGCACAACAGAAACAACAGTTAAATCAACATGCACAGCACCCACAACCACCGCAGCCAGGATTGAGGTTCTTTTATAAAGAGATGCAGAGTTCTCAGGCTCCTACATTCAGAGGGACCTCTAAACCAGAGGATGCCGAGATTTGGTTGAAGACGATGTCGGACCATCTCAAATTGCTACAAGTGCCTGATGATCTGAGAGTGGAGGTGGTTATTCTGTTTCTAGAAGGCGATGCAGAGGAGTGGTGGCGCAGTGTGGAGATACGACTAATGCCACTGATTTCTTAGACCCAGTTTCGGGAGGAGTTCAAGAAATTTTATGTATCGGATAGTGTTATCCTTCAGCGGATGGCAAAGTTTCAGGCCCTGACCCGGGGCAATATGAGAGTGGCTGAGTATGTAGACAGATTTCATACGCTGGGTAAGTATGTGCCATCCACCATGACAGATGAGAGGCTAAAGATATTGAAATTCAAGACTAGGTTGAGATCACAGATACAGTCAAGGATAGTGACTGTCAGGCCCAAAATATCCGATGAGCCGCTGGAGGTGTGGAGAGAAGTAGAGGGCGACTTCAGGATAGTCGCTATAGAGGAGAGGGCAAGAGACCCCGACTGACACTAGAAGGTTGGGACACTAGGTAAAGGTACTCAGAAGGCAGTTCGGAGGACCACAGTTTAGACCGCCTCAGCCACATATTCAGGGGAGTGTTACTTGGCCGCTACCACAAAAGGTTACTAGACCGTTACTACCGTGTACACTTGTGGACGCATCCATCCTGACGAGTGTAAGAAGAGGACGTTTATATATTACAGGTGCGGTAAGTTAGGGCATTATGCGAGAGAGTGTCCTTAGCCGAGGCCAGCGCCAGCGACATCGTAGGCACAGGGAGGTCAACGGGAGAGGAGACTTAGGACCGACACCAGGGTCCAAGTGATGACAGACGCAGACGTTGAGACAGCCAGTGATGTCGTGACAGGTACTCATTAATTATGTAATTATTTTCAAACGAGAACATGTAATTGTGAACATAAGTGCTACGTGAGTAACCCTTAAAGTGATAGGTGCACTCCTAGTAGACAAGCCCTTATCAACGTACATATTGGCTCAAGCCACTCCTTTATTACTAAGAAATTTGCCAAGAATTTGAATCGCTGCACCCGAACTGGCACAACCATTAGGTCCTGAAAGGTGTGTCATTCACAGCGATGCGTCAAAGAGTGGACTAAAACGTGTTCTTAAGCAAAGGAATAGAGTTATTGCAAATGCCTCGCGCTAGTTGAAGCCTTATGAACAGAACTATCTGACTCATAATCTCGAGTTAGTTGCAGTTGTCTTCACACTTAAAATATGGCATCATTAACTATATGGAGAGAAGTGCAAAGTATTCGCCGATCATAAAAGCCGAAAGTATCTGTTCACACAGAAAGAGCTGAAAATGCGTCAGAAGCAATGGACGGAGCTACTGAAAAATTACGATTTGAATATTAGTTACCATCCGGAAAAAGCAAACCGAGTCAGTGATGTGCTAAGTAGGAAATCGAGCCACGTTAGACAGACACCTCTGGGAGAAAGATTGCGTAGTTCGATTTGGACATCGTGAACGCTACAGCAAATATTCTGGCAATGCGACCTTAGTCAGATTGGCGATACTGTATATTGATAATATTGTCAGCTTCCATAGAGTCCTAGTTAGTAATGTCTCGGATCGTGACCGAGGTTCACTTCTAGATTTTTGTCAGCGTGTCAAAAGAGGAAGGGAACTGAGTTACGTATAAGCATGTTATTTCATCCCCAAACCACGGTCAGTCAGAAAGCACGATCTAGACATTGGAAGATATGTTGAGAGCGTGCGCTTTGGACTTCAAGGGGAACTAGGATGGTAGAGTTAAGTTAACTGAGTTCTCCTAGAACAACAGTCACCACAGTGCTATCGATATGGCACCAGTTGAAGCTGTCTATGGACACAAGTGTAGATATCCTATCTATTAGGATGAAGTTGGAGAGCGAACTATCACTGAACCAGAGTTAGTCGAGCAGACCAAGGAGAAAGTGAAGATTATCTGTGATAGACTCAAGATCGCTTAGGATAGGATCAAGAGTTGGGTAGATAATAAGAGATGTCCCTTGGAGTTCGAAGTTGGAGAGAAAGGTTACCTTAAGGTGTCACCCACTAAAGGTGTGATGCATTTTGGAGAAAAAGGTAAACTAAGTCCGCGTTATGTGAGTCCATATGAGATACTTGATCGAGTTAACACATTGGTCTACCGTTTGGCATTATCCTCTGCCTTGGGCCAAGTGCGCAACGTCTTTCACGTATCGTAGTTCAGGAAGTACGTTTTGGATCCGAGTCATGTGTTGGATGCTCGACTGCTGAAGGTGCATGCAGATACTAGTTATGAGGAGACCCTTATTCGGATTGTGGATCGTAAAGGTCAAGTTTTGAGGCGTCGGGTTATTCCTATGTGAAAGTTCACTGAACCAACCACACGGAATGTGAAGCGACTTGGGAAGTTGAAGAGCTTATGCGCAAGCCTATCCACACCTCTTTGACTAAGGTACGTAAGTTTCGAGGACTAAACTTTTTTTAAGGGAGAGGAGTGTTATGTCTGTGTTTTTGTATATATATGCATACATACATACACACACACACACACATATATATATATATATATATAATAGTTGTATTTCCTAAATGAAAGAGGTATAGATAACTAAGCAGGAATTTATACCTATTAAAACAGTAAATCCTAACCTACATAGGAAACCTAATACATATCATAACCCCCTCACTTCTCTATAAATACACCCCTAGCACACAACACCAATCCCAAAATCCCCCCTTAATGTTTTCCCCTGCCGCCAGCCCCCAAAAAGATTAAGAAAAAGCTTCCTAAACCCCCTTATTCTGCCCCCCAAACAAAAAGGAGAAACAAAAAAATAAAATATTATAGAACCCTATTCCCCAAATTATTAATTCGGTCACCATCCCTTATACACAACGCCAAGATCAGCCGAGTTGGAGAGAGGCACGCGTAGGAAATTATTTGCCGAGCAAGGTAGGTTACCTTCCCCTCTTCTCGGATTGCCCGCACTTCGTGTGTTGAATCATGCTTGCTTCGATTTTTATTTTGTTTTTGTATATATGCATGCTCTATGATGTTCGTATGTATGTGTGTCATTGTGTGTGTGATAGTGTTGTTTGTATGATTCGAAAAGAAATTTAAATAATTGATTTTTATGCGATAAAAATGGAAAATTACATGAATAGCTTTAGCAATAGGTCATATAGCTCGAAAATTAGGTCGGAATTAGTCGGGAATTGAAAAAGGCCCCAATCAACTACACGTGCACGTCTCAAGGGTTGCGCGTGGGGTGCACGCGCAGACCCTGACGGCACGTGCCGGATACGTGTTGACATGTTCAATTGAATTGCATACATCTCGTTAAATGGAGTCAAATGCAATTGGTTTGAGTCAATTCGGAGTTAAAATGAAGATTTTATTGAGGTTAGAAGAAAATATAAAAAAATTAAAAAATACAGGTCAACCGGGTCGGGCTGACCCGGGTTGACCCGGTTAGTAGAGCAACTGACCTGGCCAATATTGGCCTGGACCAGACCGCCTGGTCTTGTCTGCTACTAATTGGGCCAGGCAGAAGTGAATTTTAAAAAAGAAGACAGAAAATGGGAAGAATGCTGGCGGGCTCGCGGGCCAGGATTTTGGGACAGATCGCTGGCTGCATTAAAAAGGGCTGGATGTAAATAGTGACAATAATAATAATTTCAAAAAATAAATAAATAATAAATAATTAAATAAAATTAGTTTAAAAATCCAGAAAAATATAAATAAATTCTAGAAAATTATAATTAAATTCCAAAAAATATAAAATGCTAAAAATAAAATTTTTTACCTAATTTCTAAAGTTGTATTAATTTAAATAATTAAAATAATTAGGAAATAAAAATGAAATAAATAGGGAAAAATAAGAAAAATAGTATAAAATCATAGAAAAATTAATAGACGCTAGGAAAAATATAAGTGATGGCTAAAAATATTTTTGTGACATTTCCAATAATTAAAGTAAAGGAATTGGATGAGAAATATTCAGAAAATGGAAGAATAAATCCCAGAAAAGTGTTAAAATTTTGGAAAAAGGAAAAATGGGGGTATACATTCGAGTATATATGCACGTGTATGAGCGCGGGTATATATAAGAGTATAAATGCACTGGAATAAGTTGAGGGTATGCATACAAGTATATATGTACGTGTATGGGCGTAGGTATATGCATGAGTATGGATGTTCTGGATTATATGTGAAGCATCCATTGCACGTGCACTGCATTGTATCTCTTTGGGGCATGTGACCCTACGATACAGGTGCGTGTAATTCCCTTCAGGATGTGTGACCCTACGATACTGATGCGTGTTATACCCTTCGGGGCGTGTTACCCTACAATACAGGTGCGTGTAACCTTTCTGGGCGCTGACTCCACGTTATAGAGCGATGTTCTCTGACTCCATGTTATGGAGTGAGATCTACGTTGACTCCATGTTACGGAGTGAGATCTATGCTGACTCCACGTTATTGAGCGAGATCTATGTTGACTCCACGATACGGAGCGAGAGATACGCTGGCTCCACGATGCGGAGCAAGGAATAAGACTCCGGACATGCATAGCATATCATGGATAGAAAGGAGCATGTTGTGTGAGATAAAAAAAAATGTTGTTGCGTGTGCCACGGTAGTGTGAAGGAGCATGCATCATGAAGTTGCACATTGTATTTGGACGTATAAATGAGCACATTGTATTTGGACGTATAAATGTGTGTTTATCTTACGTTCAGTTATGGCTGTTCTTTATGTATTCATGTATTTGTTGTTATTTTCTTTACGTGCTTATGTATTTTGTAAGTATAGTTCCTTTATTAGAAAAGACGGATAATCTACGGGTGATTTCCCAATCACTCACCCTTACTACTACTCCCTCCACATGTGAGCCCGAGTTCGATTATATCTTCGTAGAGGACGAGTCAGATTGCGCGAGCTGGGGCGAGTGGGCTTTACGAGACATTTTGGGGATACTTGATGGATTTCATATATATTTTATTTTTATCAGACTTTTAGAATTTCGGTAGACGTGTTGGGTTTCGTCACCCCTAAACGAGTAATTGTTTTCGTATTGAGGTAATTTATAAATTGAATTTGAATTTTAAATTATCGTTTCTGCAAAAAATTTCTACGTTATTTCTGACGTGTAAGAAGTTTGAATGACGCCTTGTAGTTTTCGTAGTAGACTATGTCGGGTGCACTGTTCCCGATGCTAGGGTTTGGGAGCAGGCGCTACACCCCGGGGCATGCATAGCATATCATGATAGAGAGTTGAGCATACGAGTGCTATGATATTGCTGTGTGTAACACGATCATGCATCTTGACATCGCATTGATGATACATTGTGATATTTCGTTATGTGTCCAGATAAGTATAATGTTACTTATGTTTTACCTGTTATTTGCTGTCTGTATATGAGTTTGTTTAAAAAGAGGCAAGAATTTACTGGGTGATATTTATTATCAGTCACCCCTATATTTTTCTCTAGGTGAACCAAATTATGATTTTAATTACATAGAAGATAGAGCGGAGTACGGTGAGTGGGGAGTCTAGCTCAGGATCAGAAGACGTAGAGTTTTTTGGTTTCAACTATGCCATGTGTTGTACTGAGGATTACGGACTTATTTCTATTTGACAAATGATTCGGGGTGTAATAAATGAATGTTTATTTCATTTTTATACGTTTCTGCATGCAAAGTTTCTACGTCATTGCTGACGTGTAAGAGAATTGAACGAAGCCTTGTAGTTCTCATAGCAGACTACGGCAGGTGCACCGTTTCCAATGCTAGGTTTTGGGAGCGGGCGCTTCAGATGGTACCAGAGCCAAGGTTCTGGTCTTACCTCGGAAACATAGGATTAACTAGATCACTTAGACGTAAGTTATGATATTTCCTTCATAATGATGACTTTACCCTTGATGAACAAAGTAGTCGTAAGTGATGACTTTAGACTTAAGTTACGACTGGGTTAAGGGGTGTGAGGGCCGTTAGTTAAATAATTACTGTTTTTACTTTTGGAATTTGTAAAATTAATGAAATACCCTTGATTTATGAATTTGAATGAATTGTGAAAATTGCAGAGAGAGAAATAGATTCGACTAGAAATGCTGGAATTGGCCAAGCTCAGAACCAAAATAATAACATTGTCGAAGCCTTGGTCACACTGACGAATATCATTACTCATCAGCAGCAACAGTCGAATCAGCAGATACCGCCTCCACCGCTACAGCCTAGGTTGAGATTCTTTTATAAGGAGATGTAGAATGCTCGAGCTCCTACTTTCCGGGGCACGTCGAAGCCTGAAGATGCTGAGATCTGGCTGAAGGAGATTTCAGATCATCTCCGTTTGCTATAGGTGCGTGAGGACTTGATAGTGGAAGTTGTTGTGCCATTTCTGATAGGTGACGCAGAAGTATGGTGGCGTAGTGTTGATGTACGTTTGATTGCATTCCGAGAAGAGTTTAACAGATACTATGTTCCAGACAGTGTGGTTTTGCAGCGGATGGCAGAATTTCAGGCTTTGACCTAGGGGAATATGTCCTTGGCAGAATATATTGAGAAGTTCCATGCTATAGGACAGTATGTGCCGTCTACCATGACTGATCAGAGTCTGAAGATGTTGAAGTTCAAAACTGAGCTAAGATCTAAGATTCAGACTGGGCTAGTGAATGCAAGGGTCTGGACATTTGATGATTTACTAGAAGCGTGTTGTGAGGTGGAAGGAGATTTTAGAAGAGTGAGTGCTGAGGAATGTGGCAAGAGGCCACGAGATGATTTCAGATCTGGGAAATCTGGACGCTGGGTGAAGGTACCCCGACGTCAGCCGACGGGTGTACAATTTAGGCCGCCGCAGCAGCAGCGAAGAAACTTTAATCAGCCTCAGAGAAATGCTAGACCGCTAGCACCATGTGCATACTGTGGCCAAAACCATCCAGGTGAATGTTGGAGGAAGAATAACATTTGTTACAAGTGTGGTAAGCCTGGACATTATGCCCGAGAGTGTTCTGAACAGAAGACGGTACCACAAAAGCAGCAAGGTGGTCAACAGAAAGGAAGACCAAAGATGAACGCTAGAGTCCATGTCATGACAGACATTGAGGTGGAAGCAATGAACGACGTTGTGACAGGTACCGTTTAAATAATTTAGCTAGTTAACAGTTGTACATGTTTCTTTATATCTTAAGTATTTGCATATTTAGTTAAACCTTGAATTGCGATAGGTTCAATCTTGGTTAATGAAGTTCCGACTAACGTACTTTTCGATAATGGCGTAAGTCACTCGTTTATCTCGAGGAGATTCGTGAAAGTATTTGAATAAGTGTCCGGAATGCTTAGAAATTCCTTATCGAGTGCAAGCTGCTGGTGATACAGTGGTAATCTTGCATCATCAGTGTATGGGGCGTGAATATAAACTGTCGACAGAAAATTCAGGAACAGATGTTCATTGCTACACTTATTCCGATTTAATTAAGCGATTTCGATATCATTTTTGGGATGGACTGGCTGGCAGAGAATCACGCGAGTATAAACTATCGACAGAAGCAAGTAAGTATTAGAGGCCCTGATGCAAAAGAAGTGGTGATTTAGGGAAATTTTAAGTTGAAGAAGATTCCGAAGAAAATCTACCTGACCGCAGCTCAGGCATATCGGATATTAAAGAAAGGTGCAGAGGGACTATGGATTCAAAGCAGGAAGTACCGACAATTAACCATATTCCGGTTGCAAAAGAGTTCAAGGATGCATCTCCTGAGGAGTTGCCGGGTTCGCTGCCAAGTTGCAAAGTGGAGTTCAAGACAGATCTCATTTTAGGAGCGGAACCTATCTCGAAGACACCATACCAAATGGCTCCGGCGGAGATGAAAGAGTTGAAAGATCAGTTGCAAGAGTTTTTAGATCAAAAGTTTATCTGTCCGAGTGTCTCACAGTGGGGAGCTCCGGTGTTGTTTGCCAAGAAGAAGGACGGGAGCATGACACTGTGCATTGACTATCCTAAGATCAATAAGATCACGATAAAGAACAAGTATCCTCTACCCCGCATTGAGGATTTGTTCGATCAATTGAAAGGTGCATGAGTGTTTTCTAAGATTGACTTCCGATCCGGTTATCATCAATTGAGGGTTAAAGCAGAAGATGTTGAAAAGACCGTGTTTCGCACTCGATACATTCATTACGAATTTCTGGTGATGCCGTTCGGTTTGGCTAATGCTCCAGTTGTGTTTATGGACTTAATGAATACGATGTTTCAGAAACAGTTGTGGTTGTCTTTATTGACGACATTTTTGTTTACTCGCCAAGTGAAAAGAAGCATGCTGAGCATTTGAGAGAAGTGTTGGAGACTCTGAGACATAAGAAATCATATGTTAAGTTCAGCAAATGCGAATTCTAGCTGAAGAGCGTGACGTTTTTGGGTCATGTGGTTCCAGAAGAAGGGATATCAGTTGATCCAAAGGAAATTGAGGCGATTACTGAATGGCCAAGACCAACTAATGTGACTGAAGTCTGAAGTTTCTTGGGGTTTGCTGGATATTACCCAAAGTTTGTGGAAGGATTTTCATGTATAGCAGTTCCACTGAGTAGATTAACGCAGAAAAAGACGAAATTCGAATGGACTACTGATTACAAGAGGAGTTTTAATGAATTGAAGAAGAGACTGACCACAACACCTGTATTGACGCATCCATCTAGTTTGGAAGGGTTCGTCATATATAGTGTTGCGTCTAGAAATGGACTAGGTATGTATATAATTTCAAGTTGGATTTTGTATACATTTTAAATTGTGGTCCAACTTTTCTGTTACATGTTGTGTACTTATGCAAGAAGGCAAGGTTATTGCATATGCCTCTGGACAATTAAAGTCATATGAACAGAATTACCCAACTCATGATCTTGAGTTGGCAGTGGTGGTTTTCGCACTCAAAATATGGCGACATTATCTTTATAGAGCGAAGTGCGAAGTTTTCACAAATCACAAGAGTTTGAAATATCTGTTCACTCAAAAAGAGTCAAACATGAGACAGCGAAGATGGTTTGAATTGTTGAAAGATTACGACCTGACCATCAGTTATCATCCTGGGAAAGCGAATAAGGTGGCTGATGCGTTGAGTCAGAAATCTAGCCATGTAGGCCAGACACCTCTAGAGAGAGAAATTGCTGAGTTCGATCTTGATATTGTTGACTCAACAGCAAGTGTTCTAGCTACACTTACTATTACTCCTACGCTGGTGGAGCAGATTAAGGAGGCACGGAAAGAAGATGCTGGTTTGAGAATTGTTCGTGACCGTATGTTTTCTAGTCAGGTGGATGGATTCCAAGCACACGATGATGGAAGTTTGTGGTTTCAAGGGAGACTGTGTGTGCCGGATAAAGAAGAACTGCAAAGGAATTGTTGAAGGAAGCTCATAATTCCACGTTGTTTATTCACACTAGAGCAACTAAAATGTACAACGATATCAAGAAACATTACTGGTGGAGTGGGATGAAGTGTCACATTGATGAATTTATTGAGAGATTTCTAGTTTGCCAGCAAGTAAAAGTCGAGCACCAGATACCTGGAGGGTTAATGATGCCATTGGAGATACCTGAATGGAAATGGAAGCACATTACGATGGACTTTGTTGTGGGACTCCCGAGAACCCGTAGTGGCAATGATATGGTCTGGGTGATCGTAGATCGGTTGACGAAGTCGCTCATTTTCTATCTGTGCCAAGTGATGCGACTTTGAAAAGACTTGTGACTTTGTATATTGACAATATTGTAAGTTTGCATAGGGTGCTAGTAAGTATCATGTCGGACTGTGATCCGAGATTTACATCTAGATTCTGGTCTGCATGTTAGAGAAGAATGGGCACTAAACTGCGTTTAAGCACGGTATTTCATCTGCAAATAGACGGGCAGTCTGAGCGAACAATATAGACATTGGAGGATATGTTGCGAGTGTGTGCACTAGATTTTAAAGGAAAATGGGACAGTATGGTGAAGCTGATCGAGCTCTCTTATAACAATAGTCATCGCAGTGCTATTGGTATGGCACCGTTTGAGGCGTTATATGGTCGTAAGTGTCGGTCGTCTATATACTGGGATGAAGTGTTAGGAAATTCGACAAGATCACTGCAAAACCGCAGCAGAAAAACAAAACTTGATCTCCGATTTCCTACCAAGGATCCATGTTGTTTGTTTAATTCGATGAAAGAAACTCAAAAATTACCTCTGTAGATTCAAAATCCGCAGATAAAGTAGGTGCGAAATCACGAACACCCTCTGTCAGTATCCACACGAATGCTTTCACCCGGAGTGCTAGCTCTTGAAACGGCGCGGTTGAAGAACTCGGCTTTTTTTCAAAAACGATTTTTGTCTTTCGTTTTTTATGTTCTCTGTAGTGTGCAAGACACACCAGGATATATACATATATATAGATATCAAAATCCGATTCCAGATCTGATTGGTTAATGCCAATCATAATCCGTATCAAATATGGATTTTGTTAGGATTAGATAAAACCAATCAAAATCCATATCAGATATGGATTCTATTGTTATTATCCGATGATATAAATATATATATATATATATAGAAAACAAAAAAAATAATAATAATAATAATTAATATCTAATATTAATATTATTAATATTATTAATATCAGCCCATACGCATTCTTGTCTGTGACCCGATAGGCCCATATTAATTGACAGTCAGTTAAATCTCCATTAAACCAACAAGTCGTAATTGGTCTCTAGCAAGACATTACTACTACCCAATAAATACGAGTAAAGTCCAACTAGCCTAATAATAGTACATGCATTAATCCCTTTGTCACACGATATCTAGTTTGAACATAAGTCATGGTCAGTGTCATACTTATATTGTTCAAACATATGATTACTCGATCTCTAAGTAGACTGATAAAACAAATGATATTGATCACACTATCAATTCATCTGAGCACGGCCATGCATTTCACAGTCTCACTAATCGAGGGGCCCAAAGATATCTCTCTCAAAAGAGAGGGACAAATTCTATTTTGATTGTTCAATATCCTCTACATAATTTCTATCATATTCAATCATGACCTTTATTATTATCCAGTTACGGATAACATTTGATCATGTCAAAATATAATAGTCCTTATGTTGGAAACTATGACAATCTCAAGTCTAAGGATTAAAACATGACTATTATGAGATTTACTTATGACGCTAATCCATGTAGTAATCTCATGATGGGTCTATCCAATACACTGTTCTCTAACAGGTATCTATGAGATTGATTTGTATCACCATACACATAACCATCTCATGATTATCAAATCAATACTCATACTGGTTATAAATTATTTTATCTCTATAACAATAATGAACTAGGGACATATATCAAAATTATGTAACATAATAACCAACAATAATGATAATAAAACCTCTTTTATTAATAATAAATGTATAACATAAACATCCAAATCATGACCTAGGGCACATACACTAACATGAAGTTGGGGAACAAGCTATCATCGGGTTGGAATTGGTTGAGTAGACGAAGGAGAAGATCAAGATTATTCGTGAAAGGCTTAAAGTTGCTGAAGACCGAAATAAAAGCTAGGCATATTCTAAAAGGCAACCATTGGAGTTTGCAGTGGGAGAAAAGGTATACCTAAAGGCATCACCGATGAAGGGTGTGACCTAGTTTAGAGTAAAAAGAAAACCGAGTTCTCGTTACATTGGTCCCTACGAGGTACTCGAAAGAGTTGGGAAACTGGTGTAGTAAGTTGGCCTTACCCCAGGCTTTGGCTCAGGTTCATAATGTATTTCATATGTCGCAATTAAGAAGGTATGTTCCAGATCCAAGTCATTTGCTGGATGCAAGACCATTGAAGATTCAGATGTGACTTATGAAGAAGTTCCGGTGAAGATCATAGACTGCAAAGATCAAGAGCTGAGACGGAGAATCATACCCTACGTCAAAGTTCAATGGAACAACCATACCAAAAAAGAAGCGACGTGGGAGCTTGAAGAGCAAATGCAGGAGAAATACCCGTATCTTTTTGCATAAGGTACATAAGTTTCGAGGTCAAAACTTATTGTAAGGGGGATAGACTGTTACAACCGGTTAAAAAGATAAAGATAATAAAATGTGACATAATATAAAAAACCTTTCAATTAACCCCCTTAACTACCCACTTATAAACCCCCACCATAATTCCCTTAATTACCCACTACCCCCACTACTAATTTCCTTAATTCTCCCATAATGTTTGGATAGCAATAAAACCCCCTTTACACCCAAGGCCAATCGGCCTAACCAGAAAGAAAAGGAAAGGAGTGCTGTGAGTAAAGAAAAAAGGGAGAAGCTGAGAGGGAAGAAAGAAAAGAGAGAAAGAGAGGAAAAGAAAAGAAGAGAACGAAGAAGGAAGCCCACATCACCTTCAACACCACCAACACCATCACACCACCATCACCAACATATACTTACAACCAAGATGTGGGTGTCCCTCTCTTTTTAAATATTTTAGTATATGTTTTATTTGTCAAATTGCCTATATGTTCTCTTTTAGTTGTTTATTCATCATTTGTTACATGTGAATTTGTTATCATGTATGTGTATACTTGAAAGGGGTGTCTTTGCTGTAATTTTAAGGTGGTGGTGGTGGGGTGGACATTTTAAAGAAACAACTTGACAATAAAAGGAATGGTAAAAGTGGAAATATACAAAGAAAATTGAGATATGGCCTTAGAATAGGGTCCTATAGCATGGAAATTAGGTTAGGGAGGTTCAGAAAACGTAGCAGCACCGCCCACGACGGCGCATGTAGCTCGCGCGCGTCTTAAGGGGGCGGTGCGTGAAGGCCACGCGCGGCCTTTGGCCATGTGTGCAGTGTTCTATGCACGTGTTCGGTGGTTTTGTGGCTTAATTTGGTGTCTAATTGGCTTAATTTGAAATTAAATTAAAAGAATTGCAATTAAATTGAAATTGAAATTGGAATCGAAATTGGAGTTATTTAAATTTGGGGATTTTTTTAATTGAAATGGGATGGGGGATGCTGGCGGACTTTTTGGGCAATGGACAAGGAAAGAGAAAAAAGGGACCAGCCTGGTGCGCAGGCAGAAGGGGAAAAAGAAAAAAAGAAAAAGAGCTGGGTTGTCGCGCGCCATGGGCTGGAGCTAGGGGGCTATGGGAAGGGGGGTTGGTTTGGTTTATTAAGTGGATAAAAAAGAGTTTTCCTATTAAAAAACTGTTCCGGTTATAAAAAACTATATTTAAATAAAAAATAGAAAAAATAACAAGGTGGAAACTGATTATATAAAAATGGAAAAAAATTATTTTCTGATATATTAAATAAGAAGTTAGATTTCGAGAAAAAAATATAAGTATATATATAAACACAAAAATTAAAATATATTCTAGAATACTTTGGGAAACCAAATTAAAATTAAACAGTTACACTGATAGGTAAATAAATTTTTTATATTTGTTAGAAAAGGGAGTCAACAATTTTTTTTAAAAAAATTAATTACGAGGAAATAAGGAAATCATAAGAAATGTGAAAATGAGTGGAAAAAAAAGGAAGAGGGAAAAATATGTTATGTGACATATTGCATTCGCATTCATAGCACGAGCATTGCATGACCTTCGGATCGAGATTGTCCCTCGGACGCGTGGCCTTATGTGGCGTGTGGCTCTACGTGGCGTGTGGCCCGACGGGGCATGTGAGCCTGACGAGGCGTGTGGTAGAATCACCCCAGGACATGCGTAGCATATCATGATAGAGAGTTGAGCATACGAGTGCTGTGATATTGCTGCGTATGACACGATCATGCATTTTGACATCGCATTGATGATACACTGTGATAATTCGTTATGTGTCCAGATAAGTATAGTGTTATTCATGTTTTACATGTTACTTGCTCTCTGTATATGAGTTTGTTTAAAAAGAGACAGGAACCTACTAGGTGATATTTATTATCACTCACCCCTATATTTTTCTCTAGGTGAACTAGATTATGATTTTATTAACATAAAAGATGGAGTGGAGTATAGTCAGTGGGGGGAGTCTAGCTCAGGATTAGAATACATAGAGTTTTTTTAGTTTTCAGCTATGCCCTATGTTGTACTGAGGATTACGGACTTGTTTCTATTTGACATACGATTCCGTTTGTAATAAATGAATGTTTATTTCATTTTTATACATTTCCGCGTGCAAATTTTCTACGTCATTGCTGACATGTAAGAGAATTGAACGACACCTTGTAGTTCTCATAACAGACTACGGCGAGTGCACCGTTTTTGACGCTAGGTCTCGGGAGCGGGGCGCTTCAAGGAGACAGACAACACTGTAGAGGAGAAGAGGAGTAAAGGCAGACCCAAGCTGACTTGAGATGAGTAGATTATGGATGACTTACTAGAGCTGCACCTCTCTGAGGACATGATCCAGGATAAAAGTTCATGAATGCAGATGATTAAGGTTAAAGAGGTGTAGGTAGGATATAGGGACACCTTAGAGTATACTTAGCAGATTAGATACTCTTTACACTTTAGGTTGACTTGCATTTTTTGTGTTTTGATCTTTGTTTTTCAATTATTTGTGCCTATCCACTGTTATTACTATTTTACTATCGGAAGCTTTCTATTTATGTTTAATAAAATCCCTTCACTAGTGCATATTCCTATTATTGTGCTATCTATGCAGGTATATATAGAGCCGGGGGTCTCACTAGAGGCAAACTCTCTATTCTTTGGGATGAATTTTTTTTTTACCTGCCTCTAATCCTCTCAGACTCTAGCGATAGCTTTTGATGTCGTTGAGACATACTGGATATGATTGTTGTTATTGTTGTAAGGTAAAAACAATGTTTATGGTCTAAACGTATTTTTTAGAAAAACACTTTTGTCTATATAATTATATAATTTTCGGCTTAATTAGATGTAAATTGTTTTAGCTCTTCCATGCGTTAGTACGAGTGGAACGCGTGTGTTATTGGGCTATGAAAAAAATTAAATAAGAGTAAATGGAATCAGTTAAAATGGGAGAATTTTAATAAAAAAGAAGATTTTGCATTCAGGTTTTTGTTTTCACAGTCCCTCTTCCCTCAAATCTGCTTTGCACACTTCCGAATTCTCTAACCCCCTGATCTCAATAGAGTTTATCAATTGTAGAAATTTTAGGGGTGGATTTTGTGACTGAGATTTGTAATTAAGATTTGGTAATCGGAGTGATGGCGGCAATTAAGGTCGTGAACAGATCGGCGTGCACGGCCTTTGCGCCGGGAGCGCCTTATTTGGCGGCCGGAACGATGGCCGGTGCGGTTGATCTGTCATTCAGCTCGTCTGCGAATATTGACATCTTCGAGTTAGATTTTGCTTCGGACGATCGACAAATGATCTTGGCCGGCTCTGCATCCAGTTCCGAGAGATTCAATCGGTTGTCCTGGGGGAAAGAATTGCCTAATTCTGAAGATTATTCCCTTGGGCTTATTGCTGGAGGATTGCTTGATGGCAACATTGGGCTCTGGAATCCTAAGCGTTTAATCTCGTAAAGTTTTCTTTTTCTTTTTCTGTTTTTCTTTCCCATCCGGCTCAAGTAGATTTGTAAGCTATATATATATTTTTTTTAGAATTTCTCTCTAAATGGGGGTTGTGTTATTGCATTTCGCAACTTAAGTGGAGAGTAATATCATTTGGATGTTTTTCAGTTGATTTGATGTCATACCTCGATCCTTGTACTAGTTCTCCAGTTTCAAATCAATGCGTCCGAACGTCCCAAATATATGTGATGTGATATCCTTGAAGTTTTTCGTGGAAAAAGACTGCATAACTTCTTACTGCTGCTTAATCTATGATTTCTTTCAGTGCTCAGGAAAATGCACAGGCAGCTGAGAGTGCCTTTATTTGCAACCTTTCCAGGCACAAAGGGCCGGTAATGTACTTGTTTTCGGATTTACTGGCTTTTCATTGTTTAGAGTCAATCATACCTTTTAATTTGAGGAGGGACCTGGTATTAGCTATTTCCATTTGACACACGATTCCAGCATTTTTTATAGTAGATCCCTCTTTTTTTTCAGGTTAGGGGACTGGCGTTTAGTGGTCACTCTCCAAACCTTCTTGCTTCTGGTGCTGATGATGGTGACATCTGTCTATGGGATGTTGTTAATCCTGCGGAGCCTAGTCTTTTTCCTCCTTTGAAGGTCTGTGGTGTCTCGGAAGATTTCTTTATGTAGAAGATGTAAAGATGCACCTCCCATATTTTCATTTTGTTTAACCGAACTTTTCTTCAAGTTGCTATGTTGTTGAAAATAAGAATCCTTTACTTGGCCAAAAAGATTGACAATAAGTTGTTAGCAATTTTGTATAATTAGAGTTTTCCTTGAAAATGCATGATATTAGTTTCCAGTTATTTCTTGTTTTGGGGTCACTGCATCCAAGATGAGTTTCCTTGTTTTATAGTGTGTTTTTTAGTAGTATATGCTGAGAGTCTGAAACTTCACCTTAATTTGTTCCGGCAAGTGATCTGATCTTCACAAATTTAATTTTATTTGTTGAAATTTGAGAGTATGTATTATGTCTAGTCTGAGGTTCCAGTGATTAGCTTGATTTCTGTACTTTTTCTGTTGGTTCTTTTTTTTTAGTTTGAATGATCTTTTGGCAGGCAAGTGGATCTGGAACCCAAGGTGAAGTTTCATACTTATCGTGGAATAGCAAAGCGCAACACATACTGGCTTCAACTTCATATAACGGTGTGACAGGTGAGAAATTTTAAGTTTCCTCAAAATTTTTTCTCAAACTTTTGTGTTCTTGTCGGCTAACATGCAGTAACATGATTTCAGTTGTTTGGGATTTGAAGAAGCAAAAGCCTGTGATAAGGTAGTACATTGTTGCCAATCCTACCGCTGTATTGGATTGGTCAACTTTATCTGTCTGATAAAGCTGAAAGTTATGTTCTTTCCTGATTTAGTTTGTCCGCCTCCTCATCTCTTGCAGCTTCTCAGATTCAGATCGAAGACGGAGCTCGGTTTTGCAGTGGAATCCCGACCTTGCTACTCAACTAATTGTTGCTTCAGATGAAGATAGTTCTCCGTCTCTTAGGGTAACTTGTTTATTGTTATGCTTTGCGATACTTTTGACGCTAAATTGTCTCTTGAACTAAGCAATATCTGGATTTAGCTTTGGGATTTGAGGAATTCTATGTCTCCTGTTAAAGAGTTCGTGGGGCACACAAAAGGTATGAAAGCCTCTAATGTTCTAGTCTTTCGTTTTCCTCGCATAAGTTTATCAATCCTTTTATTTTACTCCATTAGTCAATGCTTCAAGTAAAAGGTATATTTAAACTGTGATGACTGCTTTCTCTGTCTACATGTGTAGATTTGCTTCCACTAGAAGAAAAAATTATAACATATAGATCCGCATGCAAGGTTGTACATAATGCCTACTCTAGGAAGCTTGAATTTCTTATCGAATTTATAGCTGTTAAAGAGTTTCTGTAGATGTAGTTGATTGTGAGTGCAACAGCCTACTCTCTCTAGGAAACTTGCGGTAGGGAACTAAAGAATAAGTTTAGCGGGACCAGGTTCTTGACTGTGGAAATCATAAACTAAGGTATGAATCTTTCTGGCAGCCTGTTTCTACATACGCATCTCATCAGGACCTTGTACAGTTCTGGAGTCAGGAAGCCTCATTCAGTTCTTTGTACTACCCAATTGAGAGCTGTTTGGCGCTACTCTTCTTGTCCTTTCTTTCCTGCCAATATCTTGTTTCTATGTTGATCATTTACTGCTCCTGCAAATTTCTCTGTATGTGTTGAAGATGCACTGTAATATGCTTTAGTTTCCTTCTCAATTGCTTGGAAATTGTGAGCACTTGTATTCCTGTTTGTTTGTTTTTTTTATGGTTTTCAAAGCCGAGTAGTAAAATCTATAGCTTTGCCACCTGAGGTCACCGCTACAAGTTGCATGATACCACTTCAAATATAATATAAACCTACATATATTCGGGTCAAAGTGACCTGAGTTTTCCTAGGAACTTGCCTATGCTGAATGCTTTATCCATTGGGCTGTCCCTTTTCTAATGGTTTTCAATATCTTTATTTGGTTAGATGGATTTTGATCAGTCAATTTTGTGCGTCCTGCTGTTAGTTAATTTTGAATGACTTTGTGTCCCCTGACCCCCTTTTTCTTTTGTCTTCCATCAGGTGTTATTGCCATGTCCTGGTGTCCAGTTGATAGTTCCTATCTCCTTACATGTGGTAAAGACAATCGCACGTTTTGTTGGGATCTCATTTCTGGGGAGGTAATTGATATGAAACACAAGCCTGCTTTGCTGCATGCTTGGTAGTTTGAGGCCTGCATGTTTATTATTTATTAATTCTCATCACCTTTTCCTTCCCTCTTCTCCCCTAGAAAATTTAATCTCGAACTTTTGAGTTCTTATATCTAATTCAATTAAATGCAGATTGTTGCTGAACTGCCAGCTGGAAGCAACTGGAATTTTGATATTCATTGGTTTCCCAGGATCCCAGGGGTTATATCAGCGTCTTCTTTTGATGGCAAGATAGGCATTTACAATATAGAGGTTAGTATCTTATTTATGCATCTAGACCTGTTATCATCACATTTCAGTTGCAGTTTGGTGTATAACTCTTGATGGAAGATAAGTTGGATTCTATATCTGCTTTTTGCTACTTCTTTTGTTGAGTTTTTGACATTTGTAGCACTTCAAGTCTTCCAAAATATATTGAATGGTTGACTAATGTTTTGCCACATTAGGCGATTTTGTTATTTTTGTGCTTGTGGGCTTAGATCTGTTTGTTTTGCATAAGTTAGTATGTATAATTGATTGCAATTGTATATCCTGTTCTTGAAAAATATACCTGTACACTGGTGAACTATGTAACTTCAGTGAGTAAACAGAACAGGTTTGAAAAGTTTCACTCGTTATACAAGTATCTGTGGCTTAGGCTTTGGAGGCATATAAACTCTCTGGTCTGCAACTATGAAGTTCTCGTAGGTTTTTAATTTTGTAAGACGGTTTATTACTTTGCAACTAATAACTGTGTTTGCTAGTTGTAGTCATTTAGTTTTATAAACTGGTGTATTTCTGTCTAAATGTCATTGAGCCAACTGTGAATGGATTATTTACTTCTGTAAGATCCTGCTTTGCAGGGTTGTGATCGGTGTGGTACTGGAGCGGGTGATTTTGGATCAGGTATTACTTATTGATGCATGAACTTTACGATAACCGAGGATTACATGTTGCACTTTCTGCATTATAAATAGCTTCTAGGATATAGAGAAGATTCTTATGCAACTAAAATCATTTTCTGTCTGTTTGCAAAAGCTTTTTGTACAGTTCTCTTCTATCTTTCTATATCAGCCAAATATGTACCGCTGCAAGAATGCCAGTCCTCTTTATATTAAAATCTGGCATTTGATATGCTTTGACAGTGCAGTTTGATTTTTGCTCAAGTGAGACCAGTTTTAGCTCTAGTTTTGAAGGAAGTTAATTTATCTGGGGAAGAATGAAGGGTATGGCATAGTACATTTCATTTCAAATTCATTGCATTACAGATAGAAGGATAGCGGAAGAGAGATCTTAACTTAACATAACAGGAGATCACGAGGGTTCTAAAATTTAGGGGTCGGGCTTTGGCTTATCCTGGAAGCAGATTTGGTGAAGACATCCCATGTAGCACGCATGACAATCGCTACTTTGAGAACTACTGTATTTTGTGATGAACAGTTTTGGGGTGTGATACTAGTTTAAGCTTGAGAAGTTAGTGTAGTAGCGTATCGCTGTACTCTAAACTAGTTCAAACCCAGATTCTGCAATCATCAACCGTGCTGCAAATTGAAAAGCATATTTCTATACATTTTTGCCTGTTTCCTGGTTATCAACTTGTTCAATATGTTCTGATGGTTTGCCTTAGTCTTACCCTTGAGTTATAATCTGCAGCGCGTTTGAGGGCACCAAAGTGGTATAAGCGTAAAGCAGGAGTCTCTTTTGGTTTTGGTGGCAAGCTTGTTTCATTTAATTCCGCAGAGGCACCTGGTGGAGCATCCGAGGTATGACCAGTCATTTAATTACTTGTAATCTTTATGAACCAGCTCAGGAAAGATGAAGGATTCTTATCCTCTTTTTCGCAGGTTCTTGTGCGCAATTTGGTCACAGAACACAGTTTGGTGAGTAGGTCTTCTGAATTTGAGGCTGCTATACAAAATGGGGAAAGAGATTCACTCAGGCTTTTGTGTGAAAAGAAGTCACTGGAGTCGCCGTAAGTTTTTCACTCTCTTTTTCTTGGTTATGTCTAATGAAGGTATTACATACGTATAATTATAGACATACAGCTTTTGTTTTGTGTCCCTCTGTATGTACACATATATATAAAATAAATAAATAATAATAATAATATATATATATATATGTGTGTGTGCGTGTACACACACACACTCATATATAGATATAGATATAAATATAGATACATATATAGATATAGATATGTATACACACACACACAGATATATATATATATATATATATATATATATATATATATATATATATATGTATATATGTGTGTGTGTGTGTGTGTGTGTGTGTGTGCATCTGTTTGTGTGTGTTTCTAAATTTATGTGGATCAACATGCGAATGTATGTAGATATATATATATATATATATATATATATATGTATATATGTGTGTGTGTGTGTGTGTGTGTGTGCATCTGTTTGTGTGTGTTTCTAAATTTATGTGGATCAACATGCGAGTGTATGTGTGTGTGTGTGGATATCTGATTTGACAAGCTGGAATGTCCGCTTGTTGGAGCAAGGTTGCCGTGGCATTTTTATAGTTCGAGACAACCTAGGCAAATTTTTAGCTGGTGAGCTTTCAATTAGGTCAAAGGTTTTGAACAAAGTCCTGTTTGCTTTTGTTTTGCAGTGGTAGTTTTGTAATCTATAAGCAGCATCTTGCAACCTTTATGGTGTTAAGATTAATATCACGGGATTTTAGAAATCATGGTAATGATTGTCAGACTTTATTAACAAGGCTGTGATATTATGGAGCAAGAATCACTGGGATAAAAAAGGGTAGGAGTTATTGGGAAAGGAGAAGCGGTTTGCAGTGGTAGTTTTGTAATCCAGAAGCAGCATCTTGCAACCTTTATGGTGTTAAAATTAATATCACGGGATTTCAGAAATCATAGTAATGATTGTCGGGCTTAATTAACAAGGCTGTGGTACTATGGAGCAAGAATCACCGGGATAAAAAGGGTAGGAGTTATTGGGAAAGGAGAAGGTGCTGGGGTTGACGGGACTGGAAACTGTGGTGTCTCTGATTGCTAGGGTAACTTCTACCCAAGTACAACAAAAACAACTAACATTTCCCATTGTCTTAGAGGGTTCCACTTAGTCCTAGTGTCTTTACGCTTGTCATCATGTTCTCATACATATCTTTAATAATTTCTATATATGCGAACACATTTCTTTTCAAACACTCTCCACAGGATCTTTCGTGCAACTTTATCATATGCCTTTTCAAAATGAATGAAAACCATATGCAAATTCTGTTTCTTCTTTCAATATCTGTCTATTAATCTTTTTAAGAGATGGATAGTATCAGTTGACATTTTCAACATAAATTCAAATTGATTTTCAGGTAAAACAGTCTCTTTGCAAAGTCTTTTTTCAATCATCTGCTTCCAGAGCTCCATTGTGTGTCTCATCAACTTAATTCATCCATAATTTGCATAATCTTGCATATCTTCTTTGTTTTTATACAGAGGCACTGAAATGCTTTTCCTCCATCGGTCAGACATCTTTTTGCTCTTCACAATCTTGTTAAAAAGATCCGTGAGCCATATAATGTCTTCTTGCCCGAGGCATTTCAAGCCTCAATTGGAATACCGTAGTATCCAATCGATTTGCCATTTTCATCATTTTCAAAGCTTCTTCTACCTCTGACAATCAAATTCTCCTACTACATGTTATGTTTTTATCTTCTAAAGTTATGTAACTTGTCTAATATGAGTTACTTACAAAAAAAAAAAAAAAACTTGTCTATTATGAGTTCATCTCCCACTGATTTATTAAAAAGTTTTTCAAAGTATCTTCTATATCTATCTTTTATTGTCATTTCCTATACTAAAATCTTGCAATCTTTGTTCTTAATGCACTTAACTTGAGTCAAATCTTTGTCTTCCTTTCTCTTGCTCTAGAAAATTTAAACACATCTCGTTCACCTTTTTCGTGTCCAACTGCTTATAAAAATTGTCAAGCGACTTTAATTTGACTTTACTTACAGTAGCTCCTTTTCTAGCAAGGTTATAATTTTCCCAATTCTCATGATTATTGCAAAGTTGATGTGTTTTATAACTAATTCTCTTTGTTTTTACTTTGTCTTGCACTTTTTCTTTCCACCACCAAGATTTTTTATTTGCAGGTGCTCAATATTTTGACTTGCCAAGTAAATTTCTCTCTATTTTCTTTATCTTTATTGCAACATAGTCCCACACTTTATTTGCGTCACGACTTAAATTCTTAGACTTCTTGCTTTAATATTACTTTTCTAAAATTTGATTGCTTAGCTGCTTTAAAATTTACCATTTCATATTCTATATAAACTTTTGTTTTCTCAATCTTCTATGCCGGATACAAACATCCAACACTGCAAGATGGTGTTGCATTGTTAAACTTTTTTCTGTGATCACCTTACAGCCCTTATAAGCTCTTTTATCTCTCATACGAGTCATAGAATAGTGTATATGCTTAATTGGTCTACTTTTGAATATGATCAAGTATCCAGCTTTTTTTTTAGAAAAATGTATAAGGTCATACGCTATTGTGAAATCCAAAATTGATTTTTCTTCATCGTTTTTGTTTCCAAAACCAAATCCATCGTATACCTCATTGTAATCCTTATTTGTTTACTTGCATGTCCATTTAAATCTCTTCCTATAAAGATCTTCTCACCTATTTGAATTTCATGCACTATGTAATCTTCCCAAAATTAAACCTTTTGTAGTCTTTTATAAACTCACTTGAGGAGAGCTTATACTCAAATAATATTGGTGGTTTCTTTTCCAAGCACCAACTTAAGGGTTATAATTCTATCTCATTTTCTAATAACCACTACTATTTTGCCTCTCTTAATGAGAAATTTATACTAATCCCAATTCCATTTCTTGTCTTATTGTCCAACATCTTAGCTTTCTTACCTATCTACTTTGTCTCTTGCAAAAATAAAATATTTAAGTTTCTCTTTATCATCATGTCCACTATCTTCATTGTCTTTCCCATTAGAGTTCCAATGTTTTGGGTTTCTAGTCTAATATTCCACTTAACCTAGTATTTCCTCGTTTAGTATCTAATTTACGATCTAAGAACTCTTCCTTATTTTTCAGTGCATATAAGTTTTCTAGGAGATGCAGCGGCCCTATCTCAATTGTCATTCCATTGGGACAATGCGTCTGAGACTCTTGCTTATTTGACACTACATCCAAACCCTCTAGATGCAACAGTCCTTGCCAAGATACAGCGTTCAGACCATACGATGCATTCCATATAGGGAAAAGTCTTAGCATAGTGCAATTTTTTGTTTGATCCATAGTCATGTTTGTGACAAAGTGGACCTCCTTTTTCGAGAATTAAAAAGGTAAAATAGAACAAACTTCATGAGACTGGAGCTTGAGTAAGTAATTATCACCTCTCTGCCCTAGCGGTGGAAAAAGGATAGACACGAGCAGGTTGATTAAATTAAGAGTGGTGGAAGAAATAGGGAGTTTCCCTTTGTGCAATAGTAGTAAATGCTAGCAGAATAGGTGGGACAAGAATGGGTCATAGCAGGTAGGGAAGGGTGGGGGAAGCAGGTCGATCTAGGAAAGGTTCTGAAACTTTTGAAGAAATGTTTTTGAAAGAAGAACAATTCTATTCACTTACACTTTGTTTCCCTCTTACAATCTATTTATACACATCTAGTCAACCTTTAATCCCTACAATCAAGCTAATGTAATTAACTAGGAAAAACCGGTACCCTCATTTGCTCAAGTAACCGGTGCCTATTAATGTGGCTTTTACAACAATTTACAACACTTGGTCAACTATATTTCCACCTGATTACAACACTTGGTCCTAATCATTCTTGGTCAATCACAGTTACTCCTAATTACTCCCTTTGACCGGTTACTCCATTTACTCTTGGTCAACCACAATTACTCCTAATTACTCCTTTGGCCGGTTATGTTAAACTACTCCAACACTCCCCCCTCAAGCTGGAATGTAAATATTGAGCATGCCCAGCTTGCCGACAAGTTCTTCAAAAAGCAGTTTGTGAAGTCCCTTGGTCAAGACATCGGCTACTTGTTGCTTGGTAGGAATATAGAGCATAGAGAAACTGTTGTCATCAATTTTTTCTCGGATAGAGTGACGATCAACCTCGACATGTTTTGTGCGATCATAATGAACTGGATTATGAGCAATGCTCATGGCTGCTTTTTTATCACAATAAAGACGTGTAGGTCCATTAGAAGAAACCTGTAGTTCATTGAGTAATCTTTTAAGCCGCGGACCTTCACAAACACCGTGTGCGAGAGCCCGAAATTCTGCCTCTGCGCTGCTACGAACCACCACTGGTTGCTTTTTACTGCGTCATTTGACCAAGTTACCCCATACATAAGTGCAGTATCTCGACATTGATCTCTTGTATACCAAGGACTCTGCCCAGTCTGCATCAGTGTAGACCTCAAGACTTCTTTCCGGTTGTTTGCGGAAAAATAACCCTTGGGTTGGTGTCTTCTTTAGATATCTTATAATATGAAGTACAGCCTCAAGGTGTTTTGTTTTCGGAGACTGCATGAATTGACTAACCATATTGCAAATGCAATGTCAGGACGAGTATGTGTTAAATAGATAAGTTTAACGACAAGTTGTTGGTATTGTCCTTGATCTACTTTATTTCCTCTATCAGGACCGAATTTGGCATTCGGCTCTGTAGGAGTCTCCGCAGGCCGACAACCTAGCGTTCCTGTTTCCTTTAGTAAATCAAGTAATATTTCCTTTGTGAGACAAAAATACCTGAAGAATTACGTGCTACTTCCATTTCAAGGAAGTACCTCAGTGATCCCAAGTCCTTCATTTCGAATTTGCTGCTCAAGTATTTCTTCAGTGACTCTATTTCACCATGGACATCTCCTGTAAGAATGATGTCACCAACATATACAATAAGGATAGCACGAGTATTTTCCTTTGTATGTTTATAGAACATAGTATGACCAGCTTGCGATTGCTTGAACCCTTGTGTTTTTACGACCTGAGTAAATTTCCCAAACCATTCACGGGGCAACTGCTTTAGCCCATAAAGTGACTTGTTCAACTTACATACCAAATTTCTTTCTTTAGCCAGACCAGGAGGAAGGTCCATGTACAATTCTTCATGAAGGTCACCATTCAAAAAAGCATTTTTCACATCTAGTTGCTGAAGTGGCCAGTCAAGACATGCGGCTACGGAAAGAAGAACTCTTACCGAATTTAATTTTGCTACAGGGGCAAAGGTCTCATTGTAATCGATCCCAGATACCTGAGTAATGCCCTTGGCGACAAGTCGAGCCTTATCCCTGCTAACGCTCTCATCTGCATTGAACTTTACTGAAAACACCCATTTGCACCCCACTTGTTTTTTCTCTTTTGGCAACTCAACAATTGTCCAGGTGTCATTTTTTCCCCAAGGCTTGTAACTCTTTCTGTACTGTGTTTTTCCACTCTTCATTCTCAAGTGCCTCTGTAATGTTTTTAGGAACTTGGATATTTGACACATTTGTAGTAAAAGCCGCAAACTGAGAAGACACCTTGTTAGTAGAGACAAAATTGGAAATAGGATGTTGGGTGCATACTCTTTTGCCTTTTCGTAGTGCAATGGGCATGTCCAAATCAGATGACATCTCCAGATTATCTTCCTTCCTGCAGGAGTCAGAAACTGGTTCTGGAGATTGGCAATCTAGAGCCACTGTAGGTACTTTATCAAATTGAGGTTTACTTTTTCGTGAATAGACAATTATGTCATGTGGTTGTTTTGGTATTGTTTGTGGACTAGGCTCGGTGGTTAATTCTCCCCCTGACTCACTGCCTGTGGACATGAGAAGGAGGCAGTGAGTCATGTTGAAGGTCGGGTAGCAGGGGTAAGGGAAAAGCATTAGACGAGGAAGATGAACTGAGGTCACACTCATCCCAAGTCTCCCAGGATTGTGGTAAGTGAGAAAAGTAGGATTCGGTTTCTTGAAAGTAAACATCCATGGTAACAAACACTTTGCGAAGTGTGGGGGAAATAACATTTGTACCCCCATTGAGTTGGTGAGTAACCGATGAAAATACACTTTAGAGATCGTGGGGCTAATTTAGATTTTGTTGGAGAATGATTATGGACAAAAACGTCACAACCAAACAATTTGAGAGGAATGTTAGAACAACCATAAAATAGAGGATAGGTTTGTTGGAGAACCGAAATGGGAGTTTTGTACTGGAGAGGTTTGGAGGGAAGACGATTAATAAGATGGCAAGCAGTAAGAACAGCTTCCCCCCATAGGTACATAGGAACATGCATAGTCAACATGAGAGCTCGTGCAACTTCTAAAAGATGGCGATTCTTTCGTTCATCTACACCGTTTTGTTGTGGTGTATCTGGACGAGAGCTTTGGTGTACAATCCCTTCAGAGGCTAAATAAGTATTCAGAGCTGTGTTGAAGTACTCAGTGCCATTATCAGTACGTAGAACTTTGATGGTGGTTTGGAACTGGTTTTTTATCGTGGAATGAAAATTTTCGAAAATAGTAGCTACCTCAGTTTTTTCTTTGAAGAGGTAGACCCAGCAGACTCTTGTGTGATCATCGATGAAAGTAATAAACCACCTGCTACCTGAAATATTTTTAACACGAGACGGACCCTATATATCACTATACACAAGATAGAATGGAAAAGAGGGAGCATGAGATTTAGCGGGGTAAGAACTCCGAACATGTTTTGCAAAGGTACACGCATCACAATGTAAAGAAGACAACTGTGTATTAAGAGCAATCTGGGGAAATAACTATTTGAGATAAGGAAGGCTGGGATGTCCCAGTCTCTGATGCAATAAAAGTACATTATCATGTTGTGAACCAACAGAAACGACAATAGGGTAAGGGGAAACGGTAGTATGAAAGACAAGTTCTTTATTTGGCATTGTGTTTCCGCGGTTGTCATCCTCAAAGTGATAAAACCCACATTTCTCTCTAGCGATGCCAATCTTCCTCCCCGATCCCTGCTCCTGCAAATTACAAGATTCAGCAGAAAACTTAGCAACACACCTCGAATCCTTTGTAAGCTTGCTAATAAAAATTAGGTTGCAAGTTAATTTCGGGACATAAAATATTGATTGAAGAACGAGTGAGAGAGACAATTTTACTGATCCTCGACCCGCCACAGATGCAAAAGTGCCATCGGCCACTTTGACTCTTAGATTCCCGTAATTTGGGACATAGGTGGTAAACAGAGTTAAGTTACCTGTCATGTGATCGGTTGCCCCTGTATCAAAAATCTAAGAGGGGGTTCTAAATTAGCCGTACCTTGGTCAGCATTCTCACTGGACTGAGTAGGTGCCTCGCCTTGTGTTTTTAGGAGGGCGAACAATTGTTCAATTTGCGCTTGGCTAAGTGCAACTTGGCTTGGATTGCTGGGGTGTGCGATCCTCCGTTACTGCAGCAAGGCCACGACCATAAATCCTCATAAGTCTCTTTGTCCGTGCATCTAGTGGCTTTCCATGGAGGTCCCAACACTTTTCTTGGGCATGACCAAGCTTGTTGCAATGTGAGCACCGGGGATGATTATTCATCCCAGAACCAGCAGTTTTAGCGACCAAGGCAGACACATCACTTGGCCTTTCGGTAGACATGGCAGGGTGTAAGTCTCGTTCTTCTCCTAGCATAACACGGCGGCGACTTTCTTCCCTTCTTACCTCGGCGTATGCTTCACTGAGTGAGGGTAAAGGTCTCCTCCCCAGTATCCGGCCTCTTACCTCATCCAATTCATTGTCTAATCCTGCAAGGAAATCATACAAATGCTCCTTCTCCAAGTGTTCTTTAAATTTGATGTTGCTCTCTTGATCACCCCAATCAGCCTCATAATGTAAGTCAAGTTCCTGCCAAAGAGTTTGAAGAGTATTGTAATGTTCAGTAATACTCATACCTTCCTGGCGAATTTCCTTAAGCTTATTTTTGATTTCAAAGACTTGTGAAACATTCTTAAAATCAGAGTAATGCTCATGTACTGCTTCCCAAATAGCTCGTGCAGTCCGCAAGAAGAGGTATGTACGGTTGATATGTGGCTCCATTGAGTTGATGAGCCAAGACATGAGAGAGTGGTTGAGTTCCCATACAGTGTATCTCGGGTCTGCAGGTTCCGGCTTTGGTGCTTGACCGGAGATAAAGGCTAACTTTCCCCTGCCACGCAACACCATTAGAATAGATTGAGACCATAGAAGGAAGTTTTTTCCATTTAATTTATGATTGGTGATTTGAAGAGAGGCATTATCATTGAAGGTTTGTTGGAGGTTGAGGCCTTTAGGAGTGGCTGCCGCGGTAGAGGAAGAAGAAGAGGAAGAACCGGTTTGGAAGCTCATCTCGGCTGTGGATGGGAAAATAACCGGAAGAAATTTTTTATGGCCGGGTAGGCTCTAATACCATGAAACTTTTGAAGAAATGTTTTTGAATGAAGAACAATTCTGTTCACTTACACTTTGTTTCCCTTTTACCATCTATTTATACACATCTAGTCAACCTTTAATCCCTACAATCAATCTAATGTAATTAACTAGGAAAAACCGGTACCCCCATTTGGTCAAGTAACCGGTGCCTATTGATGTGGCATTTACAACAATTTATGGCCGGGTAGGCTCTGATACCATGAAACTTTTGAAGAAATGGTTTTGAAGGAAGAACAATTCTATTCACTTACATTTTGTTTCCCTCTTACAATCTATTTATACACATCTAGTTAACCTTTAATCCCTACAATCAAGCTATTGTAATTAACTAGGAAAAACTGGTACCCCCATTTGGTCAAGTAACCGGTGCCTATTGATGTGGCATTTACAACAATTTATGGCCGGGTAGGCTCTGATACCATGAAACTTTTGAAGAAATGTTTTTGAGGGAAGAACAATTCTATTCATTGTTTCCCTCTGACAATCTATTTATTCACATCTAGTTAACCTTTAATCCCTACAATCAAGCTAATGTAATTAACTAGGAAAAACTGGTACCCCCATTTGGTCAAGTAACCGGTGCCTATTGATGTGGCATTTACAACAATTTACAACACTTGGTCAACTATATTTACACTTAATTGCAACACTTGGTCAATCACAACTACTCCTAATTACTCCCTTTGGCCGGTTTACTCCATTTTCTCTTGGTCAATCACAATTACTCCCAATTACTCCCTTGGTTGGTTATGTTTGACTGCTCCAACAGGTTCTGACTGCGGAGGACCAAGGTTTGGGGGTTGGGTGGGTGGGGTTGAGAGGGAGGAGATGGGGTGGGAGGGTAGTAGGAAGGTGAAGAATCGCATAGGCTGTTCATGATGCAACCAAAGGTAGAGTTTGATTTCCATCACAATAGAAGCAATGAGTATAATCGGGGATTCCAGATTGACTTCTTCTGTTACTTTTGCGTTTCAATTCAAGAACTAGTTTTTTCTTGCAGTCCAATTTTAGAGCCGAATATATGACATGACGATATGGAAATGTAGTTTTGATACAGTGTTGGATATGGGATTCTCTATTGTATTGAGGACGCCATATGTATGTTCTTCTAGCTTGTTAGTTTGGGCAGTTCAAAGGGCTGCCGTCTGGTCAGTGGCCTCAGAACACTGATATATGCATAGTATAGCCAACGTGTATTATTTTGTCTTCATGTTGATTGAATTTTCTTTGTTGCACTAACTCGTATGAGCAGATCGGAGGATGAGAGAGAAACTTGGGGTTTCTTAAAGGTCATGTTTGAAGATGTTACGGCGCGGTCAAAGTTGCTTTCCCATTTGGGTTTCAGTCCTCGGCTTTCGGAGAACGATACTCATGATACCAGCATTTCTGAACAAGTCAACACACTTGATCTATACACAGCTGAAGGAAATGGAGATGGATTTGTAAGTAAGGAAACATTCATGTATTCTACTGATAACGGGGAGGACTTCTTTAACAATCTCCCTAGTCCCAAAGCTGATACGCCATCTGCCTCTGAAAACAAATCCTCCTTCGGTGATTCTCTTCCTGTTGAAGAATCGAGGGACGAACCCAAATTAGAAGAGATTAATGCTGATACGACATTCGATAATGCTGTTCAACGCGCTTTAGTTGTTGGGAATTACAAAGAGGCTGTAGCACAATGTATGGCTGCAAATAAGATGGCTGATGCATTAGTTATAGCTCATGTAGGTGGCCCTTCGTTGTGGGAGAGTACTCGCTCTCAATATCTTAAGACAAGCCATTCTCCTTATCTAAAGGTACTAATAAGTTCTGATCTGCTGTTTCAGTTTTTCTGCTTCGAAGTGGGAAGGCCATGTTGGTTATTCTGCTTAATAATATCATGATATCATATTAATACTGTTTAGTCCTCAGGTACTAGCAGCTACGCTGAACAATGACATGATGAGCCTTGTCAATACTAGACCTCTGAACTCTTGGAAGGAAACAATTGCTCTTCTGTGTACAGTAAGTCATTCTTCTCAGGGTTTGCTTTATAAAATTTCTGAACTATTTGCATTTTAACATATCTATGCCATGATAAAACTATGTTCATACTCTTTTAAAATTAGTGTGTTTGCAGACCAAAAAAAATAGTGAAAAATATTTGTCTCAAATTTTTGGTGTCTTTATCACTCTCTACCTTAGCCTGCCATGCTAAACAAGTTTTTCTACAGCAATTTTCTGCTTCTTTAATTGATGCCATTTAATCACTTATTGCCTCTGAATTGTCAAAAAAGAAACGTTATAATGGTTTGTTGTCAACTGTAGTCGTTTGTTTGATGGAGATCAATTACCTTATTTTGCCTTTTTAAATTTCTTTGTTTCTGCAATCTTTTATTTGAGACTATGCATTCCATTCTCTAATTGGATTGACCCAATGTTGCTTGTTTTACAGTTTGCTCCACAGGAACAGTGGACATTATTATGCGACACTCTTGCGTCTAGACTCATGGCTGGTGGTGATACCCTTGCCGCTACCCTCTGTTATATTTGCGCTGCAAACATTGACAAAACAGTTGAAATATGGTCAAGGAGTCTGGCTGATAAGCATGATGGCAAATCCTTCGTTGACCGTCTGCAGGTTTCTCAGCAAACAGTTTAATGCTCATGTAAACTTAGTTGTAGGAAGTCACTGACAAATTTTCCCTTCCTCTTTGCGAAGGATTTGATGGAGAAAACAATTGTCCTGGCTTTGGCAACTGGGCAAAAGCAGTTTAGTGCTGCTCTGTGTAAACTTGTTGAGAAATATGCTGAAATTTTAGCAAGCCAAGGCCTTTTAACTACCGCGATGGAGTACTTGAAACTAATGGGCACCCAGGAATTGTCTCCAGAGCTTGCAGTATTGCGCGATCGTATTGGTCTTTCTATAGGATCAGGTTGGAAATATGAGTACTTCCTGATTTTGTGTCAGGACTTCCTGCTATTATGTATCCTTCCCCCTCATGTCGCTTATTGTTTTAAAAATTGTGGTTGGTTGTTTACTGACAATGCTCATGTAGTACTCCCTCCGTCACAAAACGATTGACCTAGTTGACTGGGAAAGTTTGTTGAGAGATCATTTCAAACAATGTTGTCAATGTAGGCCAATATTTTGGGGGTAGAGGGAATTCCTTTTTGGTCTGATCTTGTGTATTTTTCCACTATTATTTTCGTCTTTGTTGTTATACTATTTTTTGGTAGATCATTTATTCAGGATGATCAGTTCTACGTCTTTATATCATGGAGCTATGTATCTTGAAAAAGGCATAAAGCCTTTGCTCTTGCATAGATATCTGCTATTTATAATAATAAAAAAGGAAAAGAAAAGAAAAACTGACGTACATATACCTAACTCTTGATTACGGACTAATCTGTGTTTCTTTATTGGTGATCGCTTTCGATTTGCCTCTCACAGATAAAATTACTGACAAGGTCTCTCCGTTCGAGGACTCTCATCGGCAACCTCTATCCAGTTATCATGTTGATCAGTCTAGATATACTGCTGCTGAAACCCCATATCACCAGGTTGTTTATTTGCTAATTTGCCTGTGCAAATGAAAGTGATATTCATACATAATTGCTACATCTTGAAGTTATGGAAGAATAATTTCTAAAGTGTGGAAAAATGGGAATATAACTCCAAAGAATATGTTCGCTGCCGCTTTTATCTTTGACATAAAACTTTTCCAAAAGATTATTTTCTCTCTATTGTTGATTTTCCTTTGTGTATTATATTTATTGAGGAACTGTAACTTCTGCTAATATCTTATGTCTATTTGGGTTTATTTCTATAGTTATTTTGCCTACTGTTTAGCTTAGAATAATCGAGGAGGTAAGTATTAGGAGGCTGGCTGAAGCTATAAATGAAACATAAAAAAATGGTCACGAACTTGAACAAATACGGTGATCATTTTCCAGAGGGATCACCCCCCCCCCCTTTCTTTCTCAAGTTGATGGTCATTGGGGGTGTTAACGAACCGAGCCGAGCCGAATACTAGGTTTCGAATTTGGATTCGTTTAGCTACACGAGCTCTTCGGCTCGGTTCGTTTAAGCTAAACGAGCTTTTAAATTGGTTCGAGTTCGGCTTGATAACACTATAGCTAGTTAAACGAAGCGAACAGTTTGTGAACATTTCAGCTCGTTTAAGTAAACGAACTCAAATAGGTGTTCGAATTCGGCTCGTTTAAGTAAAATTAGCGAACAAACTCGAACCAAATACGAATTGAACTCGAACGTTTCACGAACTGTTCGGTTCGCTTAACACCCCTAATGGTCATGCTCTACCAAATGAGTATAACCTAACCTCTGAAATGGAAAAAAAGGGGGGCAAGAATCAGGGGTGGATCAATTACCTGTTGCTTTACACACATTACACATATATAATATATATCTCTGTGTGTGTGTATATATATATATCTGTTTGCGGGTGTGTCTTTATTGGTCTCATTGATGGTTTCTTTTCTCTGGTACTCAGGATACGACCCCCTCTCAATCGCACACTGGTGTTCCCAACAGTCCGTACGGTGAAAATTATCCACAACCTTTTGCTCCATACAAGCAGGGATACAGTGTACCTGCTCAATATCCACCAGCTCCTCAGGCAAACATCCCACAGCCCAATATATTTGTTCCATCTCAGCCACCGGCAGTTCCATCGGTACTATAAAATTTCCCCGTCCTCCCTTGCTGTATATGCTATAGAAATATCTACTGTGCTTTCACATAGAGTGGTAAGAAGCTCTGGATGCATGTAATTTTGGAGTGTTATTGTGCCATTGGCATTGGACTCTATTTTAATGATCTCCTGTCAAAAAAAAAAAAAAAAACCCTTAGATTAGTCTAATTTTGAGTCGAAGTGTAAAAACAGAGGCCTATACTTAGTTTAGTCTAATTTTGGCTGGAGTGTTCTATCACTAATCAGGCCTAAGGGCATTCATGTGAATTCCCAGAGGAGATTGATAGTCATATTCAGTGTTGTCTGTAGCGCCTGTAGCGCAAGATCAATCGCTACAAGGTCATATAGCGTAGCAACCTCCTGAAAGCGCGGCCGAGGCGCACGAAGCGCGCGAGGCGCATGTAGCGCACGTAGCGCGCTTCAGTAATTTCAGTTTTTTAAAAAAATAGTAATTTCGGTTATTAAAATAAAAAGAAGAAAAACTAAATAATAACGCTAAGCTACAATCCCATCAAAAAAACCTACCGTCTAAAAAGAAAAGTCGTCATCAAAAGTCAATGACATCCAAAAACAAAAAAGTCGACATCACTATCTACCCCTTCTCTAACCACCGCCGGCACCACCACTCTCCGACGCCATCAGTCACCACCGGCGCAGTCTCTTCTTATCTTGTACTCTCAATCTCTCTTCATATACAAAGCAGAGTACTCGAGCAAGTTTTTGAGGGGACGCCAAAAACTTGCTCGGATACTCTGCTTTGTATATGAAGTTTGAACAATTTGAACAATTGTTTCTTATGTTCTATCTACGTTTTAATTATATCTATGCTTGAACTTTTTGAACAATTATGAAATTTTATATTGTGTTTATGTTGTTACCTAATATTTTAGTTTATTAGTTGTCTATGTGCCTCGAATGCGTGTAGCGTGCGCTACGGCGCTTTGCGCTACACACTACAAAAATTTGGCCGTCGCGCTACAGTGCGCCTCGCGCTATTGACAACACTGGTTATATTGGAGGAGAATGTTCTATTAGTTGGAGATATTGATCTTGCATCTCTTCTTTTTGTCTTCTCTTGAATGTGAACAAGCGTCAATTCTGTGTGGGTGTTCTCTCATTAGATCCTCCTTCAATTCTAGAAATTAAGAACGTCAAGGCCAGTCTTAACTGCCAGATGTCTGCTCAGTTTTTGACACTCAGTTTGGTAATTAAAATTTTACCTGCTCTAGTAGCAGGTTGCTTGAGGTGGAAGTTTAAATTGGTAAGAACATCCAGTTGTTGCATAAAATAAACCTTTGAATCACATAATTTCGTTGTTTGTTTCATGCTGTGTTTGTACTCAATTTTTTTTGTGATTAATTACAAAAAACAATTTTTTTTTGTGATTTTTCGTAAAGGTTTGTCATCTACACTCCCCCCTTTTCTATTCTTGACAGAGCTTTGGTCAACCAAATATGGGTAACCAGCAGACTGTAAAAGCTTTTGTTCCAGCAAACCCACCGCCATTGAAAAATTTTGAACAATATCAACATGCAACATTGGGTTCCCAGTTATATCACGTATGTCCTCTGTTTTATACTCTGATTATGTAACTTTCCTACCAACCAGCAACGTAAAAAAATGATTATGATGGCTTCAGGGTGGTGCTAATCCAAGTTATCAAGCGGGTCCCCCAGTTCAGGCTGTTCAAAAAATGCCTCAGGTTGCTCCTAGCCCAGTGCCCAGAGGATTCATGCCAGATAGTAATTCAGGAGTTCAAAGGCCTATGATGCATCCAGTGATGCCTCCTAGCCCTACTCAGGTTGCTCCAAGTCAAGCAGCTGTAACTCCTCCTGCTCCACCACCCACGGTCGAGACTGCTGACACTTCCAATGTGCCTGGTAGACTTCTACTCTTTAATCGAGATGTTGCATTTGATTTTTTCAGTCCACTTGCTGTTTATTGGGATAAATCTTATTATGGACTCTTTGCTGGTTGTTCTCTCCATCTGAAGCGGCTGGAGATAATCCAAAGTAATCAAGCACATTGCAATGGAACTTGAAAATTTTGATCTTTATGACTAAATTATCAACTGAAACCGGGGTCCTCCTCCTCTTTTTTCCGGTGACAGGGTTTTCCTGATTGCCTCAAGTATTTTGTTTTTAATTTGCTGCTCTCATATTCAATAATCTATGCCTACATCAAAATTCGATCCAATTTCCTGCTACCGCAAATGTCAATCACTTCGAGCTCTCTAAAAGATCTAACTTGGTACTCCTTTTGTTCCAAAAATATAGTCTTTTTTTTTTCTGTTTTAGTTTGTCCCAAAGATATTCTTTACTTTTTAAATGTAGTAAGTAATAGTAGTCAAAGTTTCTATGCTACCCTGCAATTAACACTTACATGATTTCTGTCTATTTTAACTTAAGTGACCAATTAAGGATAGAATAAGGATATTAGCTCACAAAGTTTGACTTCCTTAAATTGTGTTCATGTCAAACTAGGACAATAGTTTTGGAACGGAGGGAATAGTAGTTTTGGGACAAATTTGTTGGATGAGTATATATCAATATATCTGACAGGTGGTTGCGTCTTTCACCACAAGAACAACATTACCCCATTACGCTCCCGCCTATGGCAGGGTAAAAAGGGGGGGTCGGATATACGCAACTATACTCATGTATTAGAAGCACACATAAGTTGTTTCTTGATGACCCATAATGGAAACTGCGTCGAGTATTATGTTGATCGACTGCTACTTCATAATACAAGAAACGCAATCAATTTAGTGAATCATTTTGCTTTATTCTATCATGTTCCAAAATCAAAGAAGAGTGTCTTTGATTCTATTAGAAATGGGAATAAGGAGGTTGCCTCTTTGATTAGGCAATTTTTGCTGTTTGTTGTGTTGGAATATCGCAGCCGTTCATAACTATTAAAATGCGATGCTGGCATCATCATCATCATCATCATCATCATCATCATTCTTACCCAGTATATCCCAACGACAGCAAAAATTATCGCTAGGGTCTGGGGAGGGTAAGTGGTAGGCAAACAATACCTCTGTCCCAAGGGATAGAGAGTTCCAGTGAGACCCCTGGCTCTATATGTACCTGCATAAATGACATAATAATAGAGATGTGATGCGCTAGTGTCTTCTCTTTGGTTTTGCACGTTGAAGAAGGCTGTTAAACCTTTCTAAGGCTTGAATGCAGTCATTTCTTGAGACCTTTGCGATTTAAAGTTGCTAGTAGTTGGTTTCTTATTTCTCTTCTTTTAGTTGCGTGTTTGAGGATAGACACCTGTAAGCTGATACTGTATACCAACGACTAATCTTCAAATTTGATTCTCTAAGAAGCATCCTCCGTCTTATTCTGTTGTTTCTGTCTTTTGCAGCTCATCAGAAGCCTGTTATAGCAACTTTGACTAGACTTTTTAAGGAGACATCAGAAATTCTGGGTGGCCCACGAGCCAATCCAGCGAAGAAGAGAGAAATGGAGGACAACTCAAAGAAGTTAGGTGGCTTGTTTGTGAAACTGAACAGCGGTGACATATCTAGAAATGCTGCAGAAAAGCTTGTTCAACTTTGTCAGGCTTTGGACAGTGGCAATTTTGCTACTGCCCTTGAAATTCAGGTGTGTTTATGGAGATCTTAAATGGCTTGCTAGTAATGGTATTTGAGTGTTATACACTAATCTGGAGCTGTGCAGGTAAGTCTAACGACAAGTGACTGGGATGAATGCAATTTCTGGCTCACTCCACTGAAGCGCATGATCAAGGCTAGGCAGCAGTTCAGATAGACTATACTAGCATTTTTTGGCTTGGGGTTTGTGGGATTATGCTGCATGATCCCGTCCCTGTTTACGCACTGGCTAGCATCTTCAGATGGTTCTTTCAGGTTTCCTGGTTCTTGCACTTCCTTTAGCCCAAATATTTTGACCTCCAATGTTGTCCGCGCTTTCTCAGAAGCTGCAAGAGTATGCAGTCCACATGACCCTGCAGTGGATTTAGTTAATTAATTTCGAGTCACACAGTTACGTGATATATGTTTGACCTGTAACTTTTTTTGCTCATCAATTGATAGAACGAGTCGAATTGGATTGCAAGTTTTACAGATTTTGGCTGCTGGTTTGATGTTTATGTTTGTGGCGGTTCATATTTACTTGAAAGTGTTTTACGGCGACTATGTAGCTTGGAACGTATATGTATTTTCCTAAGTTATTAGCTATCTGGGCATTTCTTTGTCACAATGAAAGCATTTCAGAACTAGGAGTCATTTATTTGTGTGCCTGTGGTATTCTGATGTTAGTGTTAGGGTGGAATAGTCTTGTATAGCTTGTGTTGTCTCTTAATAAGGACCAACACGCCCACCCCAACCCCCCCCCCCCCCCCCAAAATTCTTGTGCTGGGGTGAGCTTGGAACGGTGAGCTGAGTTGGGTGAGAGGAGCAAAAGAAGTGTGAATAACACAGTTTAGGAGATACCATATGGTATAACTTAATCTCCTCAATTCTGCATATATAGATCCAAAACAGGTGGGATCTTATGAATAGAGCAGTTTCTTGCTCAAGTAGCAAGATGATAAATTAATCTTGATCCATTCATTAAACATCTAGAAGGTGATCGAGGACGTTTTAAATCTTTAAGAAAAAAAAATCACCTATAAGAATTGGATAATTTGATTAGTTGTCTGTTTTTGGTCAAGAAAATGAAAACCGAAATATGTGTGTCATCCACTAAAAATGAATGTGGTAATCCTCTCAGGAAAGAAAAAGCGAAAATAAAAAGCTTCAGGATCTAATATGATAGTAGCATTTTTTTTTGGTTGGGGGGGCGGGGGGACGGTGATTTCGTTCAAATCATGGTTATGTTTTGTGTTTCACTATTTATTTCCCTTTTAACCAATGCTTCACTAAGCACATGTTTGTATTTTAAAGTGATAAAATGATGTTTTTTTTTTTTTGAAATATAGAAGGATGTTAATAATAGGTAACAAATATTTTGGTTTTAAAGTTGTTTTTGTCGATATACGCTTAATGTAACAAGTGATTAAAATTTTCAACAGCATCGATATTTTGTAATTTGATAAAACTGGTATTTGTTTTAAAAAAAACTAGAGATTTAACAAGAATAATGTAGTAAAAGGATTAATTTTTGTCATGTATTTGTTAAAAATTGGCAAACAATTTAGACCGAACAAAAAAAATGAAAGAAAAAAGTGAAATAAAATCTACGAGTTGACCTAGTCAATGATAATAAAGATGGCTTCTCGGGCTCGTTGTTTTATGGATGTATGCTAAGTAGGGATATTAACGAACCGAGCAGAACCGAATACTAGGTTTTTGAATTTGGATTCGTTTAGCTAAACGAATTGTCTGGTTCGATTCGTTTAGCTAAACAAACTTTAAAATTGGTTCGAGTTCGGCTCGATAACACTACAACTGTTTAAACGGGCCAAACAGTTCGCGAATAATTTGGCTCATTTTAGTAAACGAACCCAAACATATGTTCGAATTCGACTCGTTTACAGACAATTACCGAACAAATACGAACCAAATTCAAACAATTTACGAAATGTCCGGTTCATCGAACCGCCTTAATGCTTAGTTATTGATCTCTCAAATTGGCCATATGTTGAAATAAAGTCATTTTTCTTATTGACAAGCATAAAAGTACATAAAGTCTTATTGAAGTCAATGAAAGCTACACGTAGAAAGATGAACCCAGAAGAACCACTTTCTGTTGTAACCAGCACGTGTTTTAGTAATAGTTGTCAGTCCTTCGTACTGTTATAGAGTACCTTGACTGATTTTCTCCAATGGATAAAATTACAAAGAATATGACGTAACAAAGAAGGGCTTCTTTGTAGTGGACCAATTTGGGCCTATTAGCAACCTATAGTTCAAACTCGTAATTCAAGAATATATATTAATTCGGATTTGATGTGTTAAAGTATATTGTGTATGATTGTGAATCTGGTGTGATCCAAGGATTCACGACTTTCCACCAATTGTTGATGCACTACAATTCACTGCTTTACCTGATGGAGAGGTTAGACAGTGTGTGCTTTATAGAAAAGTTGGCACACCCTCCCCTTTTTGTATGTATGGCCGGCGGTTTATGCTTGTGTATGAGGAGGTGTATAACCTCCTCCTTTATATAGGGAGAGAAAGGAAGAATCTTAATGGGTATAGAGTTCAGAGTTTTGTCTGAAGCCAAACCCTCTTCCTTTATGGATAGAGATTTTCTTATCCCAAATACATGTGGATATACTTGATATTATCATCATGTTATCTTTATCCATTAGTAAATATTATTTAATATTTAATATAAATATTATTATCTAATATTTAACATTAAATATTATTTAATATTTAATTATTATGTACCAACAATTATGTAGAAACAAGTTCAATCGAGGTATGCCGGTTGAGCTGAAGAGGGAAGACCTAAATGAAGAGTGCCGAGCCAAACTAGGCCGACCTGAACAGACCTGGACAAAGGTATGCCGAGCTGAAGAGTTAAGACCAGGATGAAGATTGCCGAGCCGAACATACCTGGACAAAGGTATGCCGAGCTGAAGAGTTAAGACCAGGATGAAGAGTGCCGGACTAAACTAGGCCGACCTGAACAAAGACCTGAATTATGCTCAGCAACAAGTCAGCCAAGCTGACTTAAACAGGAAAGTGCTGAGCTGAGGTGACGAGGTCAAGCACAATCAAGACAGCAACGCAACAAGCAGAGCTGCCATACTTAGCCTTGTAAATATTATATTTTTTACTGTACATAATAGAGCTGCATTGGTAACTAGCCGTTACCACAGCCGTTGTAATTGATAGTGACTGGCAATGACTGCTGCCCAAAGTCAAAAAGTAGCCGTTAGGAGTGGATTTCTATCCCTATAAAAGGGACAACACTTTGTAAATTATTCTTAACTTGAATGGAAATTTAATTCCTTCAATACCAATCTTTCTCTTCAATAATTCGACATGGTATCAGAGCTGCTCTGATTCAAAATACCTGCGATTTCAATACTCTGTTTACATCTCAAAAATTTCCTGAAATTTTTTTGGGAGAAAATAAAGGATTTTGGGGCTGATTTGAAACATGTACCAAGAGAATTGAACAACTCGGCTCATTATTTGGCTCAATATGGCCTGCTCAACGGCCCAAAGGTGTTTACAATCCTTGATGAGCTACCCCGAATGGTAAAGGGCAGTATTAAAATGGGCACATTGATGCCGACAATCCGTACCTGACCCATCAAACGTCTTAAGCTAAAAATCCCAAAAATTATATGGACTCTGTGAGTCACTATCTTGAGCTTCATTCAAACAATTTTAGGATTGCTTTGTGTATATGACAACTCAGCCCAAGGCGATTTGGACTGAGTTGGACATATACTAGTCTTTGCACTACATGTAGAATAGGTTCTAGGGATAGATTGCATAACTATGTATTCTTTTTCCTTCGACTGAGTTTTAGCCACAATGGAAGTTTTCTCAGTAAGGTTTTGAGGAGGCATATCATATGCAATCTAAAACTCTCACCCTTTCTGCATGTAACATGTGTTTACTTCCCACCTTAAGTTAAGGCATGAGAAAGAAAAGATTTTGGAAAAAAAATATGATTATGGAACTTAAAGTATAATTGTGAAATATGGACATTATATGGATTCATACTTGGACTTATATAGACATGGATCATGATGCACGTCATGTTGCGAAATTCATTCATTTTGAATATGGAAAATTGCATATTCCATTGTTTGTAAAATCATGAACCCTCCGTGGATAAGATATGGATATAGATTGGTCTCCGACCAGAAATAGATACGAACTGGTCTCTGACCAAATATGAATATGAACCGATCCTTGACCGGATATGGATTTTCATGGAATAAATTAATGGACTTAAAATTGGACTTATATGTGAATTATTTTGATATTATTTATGGACATATGTGTGATGCATATGTTAGACTTTATTTGTGAAATGGAGATGGTTATATATATATATGTTCTTATGATATACTGTATTTTAGAACCCCGTCTCTGCATGTTTGATCCCGTGGCACATGTAAGGGGTATACATGGTGGGCGATTTGATTATCGGTCATAGTTATTGTTTAAATACTGTAGCGCCCTGGCCCGGACAGCGTACCCGAACCGGTGCATCCGTCGTAGCCTACTTAGAGGACTACATGACGTCTCATCTCTCGAATACACATCATCACTGACGTAAGGGAAATAAGCGCGGAGACATATATAAATAGAAACTAATTCCTCAAATCCGAACATCCGGGAATATGTAACTACAAAAGATTGTTCGTGGTCACAGCCAACTAAATACTTAAGTGGATACAAGAGAAGTTTAAACATCCCAATATGGCAAGGCATATCCCAAGAAGCTCTACTCATCCCATTCGGCCCAATCACCATCGTCCTCAATAAAAATTATATCATACTCGGCCTTATCTGCAAGACAACGAGTAGAACTCTAAGCAAAAAACGCTAGCAAGTAACCCGCTTATAAGACATACGAGATCAACACATGGCAAGACATGAGTAATATTTATATCATGGGGTAATGGGGCACATGTCTTGTATAATTTAAAAGTCACAAGTCACTAGCATAACAGACAAAGAACCAATAACACACAGGCAATAAACAGTTGAATAACAATTCCCATACAAATCAACCACACCATAACGACTCACGTGATGCATGCCAATTCAAAATATGCACTACACTACACGGTCACAAATGCTTATGCAATACCTTTCAAAACAGTGCAATGCATGTCATAATATCCGGTCACATAACTTTATACCCTGTGATGGACCACAGCTTGTCTTTATACCCTGTGACACACCACAACTTAACTTTATACCCTGTAATGTTCCACAACTTGTCTTTATACCCTGTGTCACATTACAGCTCACTTTATACCCTGTGATGGTTACATCTTGCCATTATACCCTGTAACGCACCACAGCTCATTTCGCAAACTTTATACCCTGTGCCAAGGCATAGCTCTTATCAAATCATAATGCAATGTAAGTGTCATGATGCAAAAATACACAACTTCTCATCATTCAATCACATTCTTCAATCACATAAGTCCCCTCTTATGCACTCACTTAAACACATCTCACAATTACTCACCATTGGTTCACAATCTTATGATACACACACACAACTTTCCCTAACCTCAATCATGTCTTAAGAAGTCTATAAGGTCACCCAAAGGATCCCCTAGCTTCCCTCTTTCTTCCCCTACTTTTCCACAAAACTGATGGACATCAGCCCCTGACGTCGATCGATCCACGTACATCAGAGCACATCAGTCTCTCCCTCAGCCTACATCGATCGATCGAAGTGACGTCGTCCCCTCACATCGATCGATCGACGTCCATCAGGATACATCGATCTCTCCCTCAACTATACATCGATCGACCCACGTACATCTGAAACACATCAGTCTCTCCCTTAACTATACATCGATCGATCGATGTACGTCAGTCGCTGACATTGATCGATCGATTTCAACGATTCCAAAATTTTCAACCTGCGATTTCTGCAGAAACTGCAAATCCAAATCCCCAAATCGATCCCAACTTCCTTCCAACCATTCCAAGCCTAATCCTCACTATCAATCCACGCTTAACTCACCAAAACAACACCATTCACGTACAAAACAAAGATTCAAGCCTAAAACTCTAATCATCCATCCAAACAAACCCAAAATCTCACCTTTTCACTCTCCTTTCCCTTCAACCAAAAATAGCCACAAAATAGGGTTCAAGGGATTGGGTTTTGCATGATCTCACATAATCAACAATAATAACAAAATGATTTCCAAGAAATAGTGGCCAAATCTCAAAACCAAAACACATAAATCACGTATAGATCCATAGAAAGAAACGACTTCATGGTGATCCATTTTGATATCAAAAATAGGCCTTTTTCCTTTGCAAATCATAGGAACTCATAAGAAAGTTCTTGCCTTTGATTACTCGAAGAAGATCTGAAGAACAAGCGAAGAACGGATTGAAAATCTTCCCTGGGGTTGGAGAGTTGCCAAAATCGCCTATGGAGAAGGGGGGAGAAGCGTCGTCGCTTTTCTGAATGAAAAGAAACTGACGTTCTGTCAGTTTTTGATATGGGCAAGGGTGAAACTAGAGTTTCTAAGTTATATCCTATTATCTCATTTATCTTAAATGATTAAATTCTAATATTTAATTCTAAATTACATACCTATTAATTCTAATATTTAATTCTTAATTCATTACCATTAATTTCCATTAATCTCATTTAATTTTCTTTTATCCTTTAATTATTCTAGGAGGGTGCGGGGCATAACATTCCACCCCCTTACAAAAAGTTTCCTCCTCGAAACTGACGTACCTTATTGGAAAAGATGTGGATATAACTCCTTCATCTGCTCCTCCAGCTACCACGTGGCTTTACGCTTCGTATGATTACTCCATTGAACTTTGACATACAGAATCACGCGCTTGCATAGGACTTGATCTTTCTTGTCCACAATCTTCACATGATGTTCTTCATAAGTGGCATCCTCCCTAACATCCAAACGTTGAGCCTCAAGGACATGGTTCGGGTCCGATATGTATTTTCTCAGTCGAGACACATGGAATACATTATGGACTTGCGATAAAATCGGAGGCAATGCTAATCGGTTGCTCTTTCTCCAACTTTACCGAGCACCTCGTATGGACTAATATACCGAGGGCTTAATTTGCCTTTCATCCCGAATCTCGCAACTCCCTTAGTAGGTGAGACTCGTACGTAGACTTTCTCACCTTCCTCAAATTCCAAAGGCCGTCTTTTAGAATCGGCCCAACTCTTACTGCGATCTTGTGCCACCCTTAGTCTCTCTCTTATGATCTTCACTTTTCCAATTGTCTGTTCGACCAACTCTGGTGCAGTGATCATCCTTTCCCCAACTTCGTCCCAACAAACTGGGGATCTGCACTTGCGTCCGTATAAAGCCTCAAATGGTGCCATACCAATCGCACTGTGGTGACTATTATTGTATGAGAATTCCATCAGCTTCAACATGTTGTCCCAGTTCCCTTTAAAGTCCAACGCACATGCTCTCAGCATGTCCTCCAAGGTTTGAATGGTCCTCTCAGACTGTCCATCCGTCTGTGGGTGATAAGCTGTGCTCATCCTTAGTTCAGTGCCCATAGCTTTGTGGAAAGCCGTCCAGAACTTAGAGGTGAACCTGGGATCACGGTCCGATACAATACTGACGGGAACTCCATGCAAACTCACAATGTTATCCACATATATGTTGGACAATTTCTCGTAAGAAGTACCATGCGGCACATTCAGAGCCTAGGTGGAGCTTGTTTGACACTTTGATTGATGTAGGATAATCCACATGTCATTGGTGACATTGAAGAAGGCAAGATACACATGGAAACATTTCAAAATCAAACAAGCGCTGAAGTTTTAGCACATGTTTTATTGCTGGTCGATTTTTGCCTTGGTTGTCTTCCAATTTTCTTCAAAAATTGTGGAGCAACCACATCTTGATTGATTGAAACCTAACTTGTGTGCATTTGAGCATGTCTTTTAGATTTTTGGTCGAATTTCTAGCTTATTTTATGGGGGTGCCAAGGTGGATAAACTATGGCCTATCATAAAGTGACAACTAGGTGAAGACAAATCGTTCGTCGAATCATATTTCACCAAGTAAGCAAGAGTGTGTCACCATATTATACAAAGCAATCTTACAAGGCATTCAAGACAAATTTCAATGGGAGAAGTCAGCCATAGGGCGTGCCATTCATCCATATAAAGGAGGCAAGATGATTCAAGAAAAGCCAAGCCAAAGTTCATGTTCTATCAAGATCAAGCAAGACTATTCTCTTCTTCTCTTACTCTTTTCTCTTGCTCTTAGCCTCAAGCCTATCATTCTTGTCTTCCATATACTGCATAGGATTTGTTTATAACACCCACATACGTTTATCTCTTGTACAAGGTTGATCAAGGTGTGATCATACCTTCATTTGTTTGGTGGTGGTGTTCGTGTTGTTGTTTTTGTTTGTTTGATTATAAAATGCTGGAGATGGTGTTTAACTCCAGTCACCCTTGCGTCAAAGTGTTATTTGTGAAGAATACCGAGGAAGGTGTCATCGAAGACTGGAGTAGGTCGATGTGACGAACCAGTATAAAAATCTTGGTGTTGTTTACTTTCAGCACTTTTACATTCAGTTTTTAGTATTCTGCATCGTTTCATACTCACAGAAAAAATAGCAAAAATTTTCTAAAAATCATAAAATTTTGCAAAAACATAGAGACACATCTTAGCTTTCATTTGGAAAAGTTTCATCCAATTTAAATAAGTATAAGTTAGTCAAACATTCACAGTTCTGAGAGTAGTGCAATCTGATTCTCAGATCTACAAAAGTTGAGAACATTTTGACATACTTACCAAGAGAATTTTAAAAAACTATTTTAACCCATTAAATTACACATCTTAAGGGTCATACGGAAAATTGTTCAGGTCATTTAGAGTTGTCAATTAATAGGAATAAATTTTTCATTTTGAAACATAGTTTCTGGTAGATTGACACAATCTGTGCAAAAATGGTTTTTCAAAGGGATTGCACTTAGCATTTTAATCTGAAATTTTTGTGACACATTAACAACATCTGAGAGCACATTTTCACCATATTTTACAATTTTTCTAGGTCTACAACCTGGTCAACTAGTTAATTCAAACAAGGATCTGAAAACAGAAACTGTTTTCAGAAGTGAGTTATTGTCTAAAAAGTTTTAAAAACCAAAATTTTCACACTCACTATTCAGCCCCCTCTTCTAGTGGTGCTATAAAGGTCCTACAAGTGGTGTCAGAGCGCAGAAACACTCACAACAAGAAGATTCAACGATCTTTGTGAGATGGCATCCACTAGTCACAAGACCGAGCAAGAAGGTATGTCGAGCCAAAGGCCTCCTCTTTTTGACGGTGAGTATTTTATACAATGAAACTTCGTATGAAACTTTTCCTTAGGGCTATTGATATAGACTTATGATACATCATAGAAGACGATCCTTTTGTTCCGTCTAAGATAACTATTGTTGATGGCGTTACATTAGAAGTAGTAAAGCCTAAGCAAGAGTATATCGTAGAAGATAAAAAGAGATTAAGTATGAATGTTAAGGCTATGCACTTTCTTCTACATGGTTTAAGTGAAAGTGAATCAAGTTAGGTGTCGAATTGTTCTAGTGCCCAAGAAATATGGAGAAGTCTTGAAATGAAATATGAAGGTACTAGTCAAGTTAAAGAGTCCAAGATAAACATGCTTATGTCAACTCTTGAATCTTTCAAATTATTACCGAATGAATCTATTGTTGATATGGATCTAAGATTGACTAACATTTATAATTCTCTTGAATCTCTTGGAAAAGTATTTTCTTTACAGGAGAAGGCGCAAAAAGTATTAAGAAGCCTCCTATCCAAATGGGATCGAAAAGTTACTGCAATCGAAGAAAGTAAGAAAACCAAATCAATAAAAATGGAGGAACTATCCGGATCGCTAAAGATATACGAAAAAAATCACCCTAAGGAAATTGGAATCAATGTCTAAGACCATAGAATTTAAATCAAATGAATACGTCTCTACTTCTTCTGATCACGTAGATGATAGTGACACTGAATCGGACAACGAAGATCTAATATTATTAGCGAAAGGATTAAGAAATTTTATGATAAAGTCATTAAAGAATAAACCTAAGACTATTTCAACTAAGAGAAATAAAAATGAAAATAACGATAAAGATGTAAAATACTATGAATGTGGAAAACTTCGACAGCTATCATATGATTGCCCGAACAAGGACAAACTGATAAACAAAAATCGTGACAAGGATTGGACCAAAAATAGACCCATCGCAGAACCTAACAAAAGGAATACAAGAAGAGCTCTCAGGGCCTCCACTTGGAGTGACTCATTCGATTTTGAGACTGATGAAACCGAAGAAGAAACGATACAAGTATGCTTTACATCCAAGGCATCAGACGAGGTATGTTCTGTAGGATCTGCAAGGCACCACTAGAAGGGGGAGGAGGTTGAATAGTGGGTGCGGAAAATGTGGTTTTTAAAATTGTTTTAAACCGAAAACCCAACTTCTGAAAACAGTTTCTGTTTTCAGGATCTGTTTTGAAACATTTTGAAAACTAGGTTACATGTCTTCAAAAATTCTGAAATTTGGAGAGATCCTAGTCTCAGATGTTCTGAGTATCTCCTAAAAATTTCAGATTAAAAATCAACCTCTAACCCCTTTGAAAATCGTTGATGGTCAGATTGCGCAAATCTGCCAGAAACGGTAGTATGATTTGAAAAATTAATTCCTATTTAACCGTAACTCCAAATGCTCTGAAAATTTAACGACTAACTCCTTCTTAGGTTTATTTAATTTGATTGAAACAGTTTTGAAAAATTCTTTTGTGAAGATAGTCAAATACATTCAAAGTCTCAATCTTTGCAAACCTGAAAATCAGACTGCACTAGTCTCAGAACGTTTGACGTTTGAATGACTTATACTTGTCCAAAAGGGTTGAAACTTGCGTCAAAAGAACCTCAAGACGTGTGGATATGTTTTCTGAAAGTTTCATGATTTTTGAAATTTGTTTACTATTTTTACGAACGTGATAAATACGATGCACAGTGCTGAAACTGAAAGTAAGTGCTGAAAGTAAATAACACTAGGAATTTTATACTGGTTTGGTTAAAACAACCTACTCCAGTCTTCGAGGACACCTTCCTCGGTTAGCACTAATCACAAAACACAAATAACACCTTACCACACAGGGTTGATGGAGTTACACACCAACTACAACCATTTACATACCTTGTATGTGAATACAATGATCACGAACACCACCACCTTGCAAGTGCAAGATTGAACATACCTTGATCAATCTTTTACAACAATAAAGAGAGTATGTGGTGGTCTATATGAAGCCTATTAAAATGTATGAATATGAGTAGAATAGGCTTTTATAGAGAAGAAAGAAAGAAGTGTAGAAAGAAGAAGGATGTATGCGTTTTTTGATCTTCAATTTGCAAGACTTGTTCTTGTCTTTTGTTTGTTCACTTCTTTCCTTTTTATCATTGGTGGCCGCCCCCTTTATCTCTCTCTTCCTCTTGAAAATTATCTTCTAAGTCCTCGGAAGAGTGTATTGCATCATTGTGACATTTCCTTGTTTACTTGGCAACTCCTCATTGGATGATCATTAAGCTCTTGCTTACTTGGCACTTATTTATTGGATGGAAGTTGTCATCATTTGATGACTAGATAAATCTGAAAATAAACCTTAAAAAGCATGTGCCAATTAGCCATAAAATTATTTCCATAAAGCATATAATCATCCCACTTAATTAGCAAGACAACTAATCACAATTTCCATGCAAAAATCGACCATTATGTCCCTTTACATGCTGAAATTTCAGCATGTGTAACATTCACATTTTATTCAAATTATTGCCAAGTTTGTATTTGATTTATTCCTTGAAAATAAAGAAGTAATCAATCATCATTTAGTACAAGACATTCCTACTAAATTTGAAATAAAAATTAGTCACCAAGGGGGCCAAGTATTCGGCCACATGCATTCCCACATATGCTGAAATTTTCAGCATGTGTGATATTCAAAGATATCACTTTATTTATTCCATAATATATTCAAAACACTTCCATACTATCTCTCAATTAATCCACATAATTCAAGATAGTAAAATATGGCTCATTAAGTGTAAAAATTCGGCCAGCCTATGCACACATGCTGAAATTTTCAGCATGTGTTACAAAAGTGACATAATTTGAAATGTTACCTTGTGTAGCTCCTTCCTTTATGTCACCAACATTGTATGCTTTATTCTTGGACAATCAAGATGCCAACAAAGCTCCACATGTGCTTTTCCAAGCTGTAGTAGGCGTGTATAATGACTTGTGCATGTGCTGAATTTTATTTTTGCAAACTTTGTAAAATAGTGCACATATAATTATACACATATGATATATTCTGTTGAGAAAAAGTGGTTTGAGTGATTTCAAAATGCATGATTTAAATAACGTGTTAAAAAGAAATGCATGACATATTTTATGACATGACACGTTGTTGCATAAAACTTGCCTTATATAGTTCATATGTATTGTTGCCATACTAACGAGCCATGAAGCTTTAAAACTTACATCAAACGGCAAACATTTGTTGTGTTTGAACTATTTTCAGGTGCCACAATTAATGAACTAAACTAGTTCATTAAGTGAAGTACTTAGTTAATTAAACTAAGTAGTTCATTAAAGGAAGCAATATTTGGAAAAGGCACAAAGGCAACAAGGTGAAGAAAGGAAAGTCTTCCACTCTCCTCTCCACACTATATACACGCCATTTATATATATGTATATATATATTTTCAAATTTTTTGAAAAAGGCACGTACACATTTATTCCAACGTACTACCGACACGTTATATATTTTACGTACATACGTTAACGTCACACCACCATACTTAACTCATATATATGAGTATATTCAGGTCTTATATCATATGATATAAGTCATGGTGATGACAAATTAAATACGACACGTTAAAAGGTTTTAAACCGAAAATTGTCGTATCGGACGAATACCGAAACATTGCCAACATTTCACGTACTTGCCATAAATAGATGGCCAGCCCCTACACTTCAAAATTAGCCATAATTTTCGTGGCTTACATGGTATGTGCAGCTATAAAATCATTCCATGTTGGCACACACAAATCACCCCACATTAAGGCCAAATTGTAGAGATTCCAATTTCATTTTTGTCACATGTCTAGGCGCCACTTTGATCATCCCTAAGTGCTGAATATTAAAGTTTAATTTATGTATATTATGTGTAACATAATATATATAACATGTGCAAAAATTTGGAATTTAATTAGAGGAAAATCGGGTAATTGATAAACATCGAAAATTCAGTTTTCTACGCGCACAACACATGGAACGTTTTTGGCACATCATACAACATGTATCTAGACACTTTTTACATATTTCATACATCTCAAAGTATTCTAGAAAATTAAATTAAGGTCTGATTGGAATATACCATATGTGTATTATTAAATGTGTACTATTTTACAAAGTTTGCAAAAATAAAATTCAGCACATGTATCTACACATTATACATGCCTATACCAGCTTGATGGAGCATATGTGGAGCCTTGTTGGCATATTGATTGGTCAAGAATGAAGCATACAATGTTGATGACATAAAGGAAGGAGCTACACAAGGTAACATTTCAAACTTATGTCTCATTTGTAACACATGCTGAAAATATCAGCATGTGCTAAAGAACTGGCCGTTTTTAACATCATAATGAGCAATATTTTACTTCTTGAATTAATTGGATTAATTGAAAGACAATTTGGAAGTATTTTGAATAAGTTATGGAATTAAAATTGTCATATTTTGAATATCACACATGCTGAAAATTTCAGCATGTGTGAGATTGTATATGGCCGAATTTTTGGCCTTGTTGTTGTCTAATTTTATTCCAAAGTTTGATAAAGATGTCTTGCACTAAATGATGATTGAATTATTGGAATAAATCAATACAAAATAGGCAATATTTTGAATAAGAGGTGGATGTTACACATGCTGAAATTTCAGCATGTGCAAGACATGTAATGGCCGAATTTTACATGTCTTTTGGAAGAAAATTGTCTTGCTTAATTTATGTGATGATCTTGGAAGTTATGGTAACTATTTTATGATGATTTTGGCACATGTTTTAAGTGGTATTCTCAGATTTTCCTAGTCATCAAGTGATGACAACATCCAACCAATCAATGAGTGCCAAGTAAGCAAGAGCTTAATGATCATCCAATGAGGAGATGCCAAGTAAGCAAAGACATGTCACAATGATGCCACACATTCTTCCAAGAACTTAGAAGATAATTTTCAAGAAGGGGAGAGCACCCAAGGGGGGCGGCCAACACATGTTAAAAGGGAAGGAAGAAGAGCAAAACAAAAATAAGAACAAGCCTTGCAATCTTGAAGCATCAAAACGTTTTTAGGCTTCTCCTTCTACACTCTCTTTCTTTCTTCTTCATAAAAGCCTATTGTACTTACATTCATATACTTGAATAGGCTTCTTATAGACCACCACATATTCTTTTCATTGTTGTAAAAGATTGATCAAGGTGTGATCAATCTTAGACTTGCAAGGTGGTGGTGTTCGTGTGCATTGTATTCACATACAAGGTTTGTAAAGGGTTGGAGTTGGTGTATAACTCCATCAAACCTGTGGTAAGGTGTTTTTGTGTTGTGTGATTAGTGTGAACCGAGAAAGGTGTCCTCGAAGACTGCAGAATGTTGTTTATAACCGAACCAGTATAAAATTCTTGGTGTCATTTACTTTCAGCACTTACTTTCTAATTCAGCACTGTTTATCGTTCTTGATCACGTTCATAAAAATAGTAAACGGATTTCAAAAATCACGAAACTTTCAGAAAATATAGCCACACGTTTTAAGGTTCTTTTGGAGCAAGTTTCAACCCTTTTGGACAAGTATAAGTCATTCAAACGTCCAAATTCTGAGTATATTCAGGTCTTATATCATATGATATAAGTCATGGTGATGACAAATTTATTACGACAAGTTAAAATGTTCTAAACCAAAAATTGCCGTATCGGGCGAATACCGAAACTTTGCCAACGTGTCTCGTACTTGCCATATATAGATGGCCAACCCCTACACTTCAAAAATGGCCACAAATTTCGTGGCTTACATGGTATATGCAGCCATAAAATCATTCCATGTTGGCACACACAAACCACCCCAAATTAAGGCCAAATTATGGAGATTCCAAATTCAATTTTGTCACATGTTGGGCGCCACTTTAGATCAGACTAAGTGCTGAATATTAAAGTTTAATTTATGTATATTATGTGTAACATAATATATATAACATGTGCAAAAAGTTGGAATTTAATCGGAGAAAAATCGGGTAGTCGATAAACGTCGAAAATTCGGTTTTCTACGAACACGACACATGAAACATTTTTGGCATAGCATATAACATGTATCTAGACACTTTTTACATACTTCGTATATTCTAAAGTGTTCTAGAAAAATCAATTAAGGGCTGATTGGAATATACCATATGTGTATAATCATATGTGCACTATTTTACAAAGTTTGCAAAAATAAAATTCAGCACATGCACAAGTCATTATACACGCCTACTACAGCTTGGAAAAGCACATGTGGAGCTTTGTTGGCATCTTGATTGGCCAAGAATGAAGCATACAATGTTGGTGACATAAAGGAAGGAGCTACACAAGGTAACATTTCAAATTATGCCACATTTGTAACACATGCTGAAAATTTCAGCATGTGTGCATAGGTTGGCCGAATTTTTACACTTAATGAGCCATATTTTACTATCTTGAATTATATGGATTAATTGAGAGATAGTATGGAAGTGTTTTGAATATATTATGGAATACATAAAGTGATATCTTTGAATATCACACATGCTGAAAATTTCAGCATGTGTGGGAATGCATGTGGCCGAATACTTGGCCCCCTTGGTGACTAATTTTTATTTCAAATTTAGTTGGAATGTCTTGTACTAAATGATGATTGATTTCTTCTTTATTTTCAAGGAATAAATCAAATACAAACTTGGCAATAATTTGAATAAAATATGAATGTTACACATGCTTAAATTTCAGCATGTAAAGGGACATAATGGCCGATTTTTGCATGGAAATTGTGATTAGTTGTCTTGCTAATTAAGTGGGATGATTATATGCTTTATGGAAATAATTTTATGGCTAATTGGCACATGATTTTTAAGGTTTATTTTCAGATTTATCTAGTCATCAAATGATGACAACTTCCATCCAATAAATAAGTGTCAAGTAAGCAAGAACTTAATGATCATCCAAGGAGGAGTTGCCAAGTAAGCAAGGAAATGTCATAATGATGCAATACACTCTTCCAAGGACTTGGAAGATAATTTTCAAGAGGAATAGAGAGCTAAAGGGGGCGGCCACCAATGATAAAAAGGAAAGAAGTGAACAAACAAAAGACAAGAGCAAGTCTTGCAAATTGAAAGATCAAAAAACGCATACATACTCTCTTTATTGTTGTAAATCAAGGTGTGATCAATCTTGCACTTACAAGGTGGTGGTGTTCGTGATCGTTGTATTCACATACAAGGTTTGTAAAGGGTTGGAGTTGGTGTGTAACTCCATCAACCCTGTGTGGTAAGGTGTTATTTGTGTTTTGTGATTAGTGCTAACCGAGGAAGGTGTCCTCGAAGACTGGAGTAGGTTGTTTTAACCGAACCAGTATAAAATTCCTGGTGTTATTTACTTTCAGCACTTACTTTCAGTTTCAGCACTGTGCATCGTTTTTATCACGTTTGTAAAAATAGTAAACGAATTTCAAAAATCACGAAACTTTTAAAAAACATAGACACACGTCTTAAGGTTCTTTTGGCGTTAGTTTCAACCCTTTTGGACAAGTATAAGTCATTCAAACGTCAAAAGTTCTGAGACTAGTGCAGTCTGATTTTCAGGCTTGCACAAAGGTTGAGACTTTGAACGTATTTGACTATCTTCCCAAAAGAATTTTTCAAAACTATTTCAACCCAATTAAATAAACCTAAAAAGGAGTTATTCATTAAATTTTCATAGCATTTGGAGTTACGGTTAAATAGAAATTTATTTTTAAATCAGACTACCGTTTCAGACAGATTTGTGCAATCTGACCATCAACCATTTTCAAATGTGTTAGAGGTTGAATTTTAATTTGAAATTTTTAGGAGATACTAACAACATCTGAGACTAAGATCTCTCCAAATTTCAGAATTTTTGAAGACCTGTAACCTAGTTTTCAAAACGTTTTAAAACAGGTCCTGAAAACATAAACTGTTTTCAGAAGTTGGGTTTTTGGTTTAAAACAATTTTAAAGACCACATTTTCTGAACCCACTATTCAACCCTCCCTTCTAGTGGTGCCTTTCAGATCCTACAAGTGGTATCAGAACGCAGGAACACTTACATCAAAAGGATCCAACGATCCAAGTGAGATGGCAACCACTAACTTCAAAACCGAGCAAGAAGGTATGTCTAGTCAAAGGCCTCCTCTCTTTGACGGTGAGTCTTTCATTCAATGGAAGTTACGAATGAAACTTTTTCTTGTGGCAATTGATATTGATCTTTGGTCCATTATAGAAGATGGTCCATTTGTTCCATCAAAGTTATCCATTGTAGATGGAGTCACACTAGAGGTCGTTAAGCCTAAACAAGAGTATACTAGTGATGATAAGAAGAGACTAAGCATGCTAGGGCTATGCAATTACTTCTAAATGGACTAAGTAAAAGTGAATCTAGTTATGTTTCAAATTGTTCTAGTGCTTAAGAAATGTGGAGAATTCTTGAAATGAAACACAAAGGCACTAGTCAAGTAAAAGGGTCCAAAATCAACATGCTTATGTCCACACTCGAGTCATTTAAATTATTGCTAAATGAATCTATTATTGATATGGATCTTCGCTTGACTAACATTTACAATTCTCTTGAGTCTCTTGGCAAAGCCTTCTCTATGCAGGAAAAGGTACAAAAAGTCTTGCGAAGCCTTCCATCCGAGTGGGACCCTAAAGTAACGGCCATAGAAGAAAGCAAAGAAACTAAATCAATTAAGATGGAAGAACTAATTGGATCACTTAATGTATATGAGAACAAACTCACCATAAGGAAATCGGAATCATCATCAAAACAAGGTAAGACTATTGCATTTAAATCAAATGAATACGTCTCTACTTCTTCCGATCACGTAGAAGATAGTGATTCTGAATCAGATAACGATGACTTAATTTTATTGGCTAAAGGCTTAAGAAAATTCACGACAAAGTCATTTAGAAACAAAACTAAGGCTACTTCGACTAAAAAAAATAAGAACAAGACAAATGACAAGGGTGTTAAATGTTACGAATGTGGTAAACTTGGACATCTATCATATGACTGCCCTAATAAGGACAAGCAAACAAACAAACACCCCGACAAGGATTGGACCAAGAATAGACTCGTCTCAGAACCTAAGCAAAGGAAAAGAGCTCTCAAAGCCTCCACTTGGAGTGATACATCTGATTCCGAGACCGATACAGAAGAGGAGACTGCACAAGTATGCTTTGTGTCCAAAGCATCAAACGAGGTATCTTCTGACTCTGATTCTGACTCTGAACCTTCTTATGATGATCTTTTCAGTCAATATTTAGAATTGCATAAATTCACTAAGACTCTCGCAAAAGAAAAGAAGCGATTAATTGAAGACAAGAAAATGTTAGAATCTTCTAACACGAATCTTGTTGCTCAATTAATTGATTCTAAAGAATAATCGTCATGCATCATTAATGCATTAAAGACAGAGATCTCATCATTGACCACTCATAATAACGAAATGAAATCCGAGATTTCAAATTTGAAATCAAGGAATACGGATTTAGAAAAGATGATGAAACAATTTGACATGGGATCTAATATGTTAGATCACATCATTTTATCACAAAAACACGATAGTGATAAAACCGGATTAGGATACATTGAGACAAATGAAGTATCCATTAAACCAACCAAGTTTGTATTATCTAAGAAAGTAGACACTCCAAAAGCAAATACGACGTCTAAGACGACACAAAGACCCCTTCTCCACTCATCTCGTCATACTTCTTCTTCATATCATGCAAAACATAATTTTGTGCCATATAGATATAAGAAGAAACAAGTGATGCATACACAACATTCATTTCATCCATCTAGATCACGCACTACGCACACCAACAGAAGGACATATCAAAAACATGCTCCATATAATGCGTATAAAGGAGTTCTTGGCCAAAGGCCTAAAGTCCACTCACCACATGTCTACTACATTGCAACTTCATCTACATTCTTGCCATTTGCTAGACCGAGAAGGATCACCCAAGTATAGGTACCAAAAGGTACTTTTACTAAGAGGTGAATAACTAACTCGTAAGGACCCAAAATTAAAAGGGTACCTAAATCACTTTTGTACATTGCAGGGAACCCACACATCAAAAGATACATCTATCAAGTGGTTCCTTGACAGTGGTTGCTCGAGGCACATGACGGGTGACCCGAGCTTGTTCACAAAATTAAAGAAGGTTACAAAAGGCGGATCTGTGACCTTTGGAGACAACAATGAAGGCAAAATCATCGGAAAAGGTACAATTGGAAACCCAAGCTCCCTTCAAATCTCCAATGTCTTTTTGGTAAGCAACTTATCTTATAATCTTCTTAGCATTTCACAATTTATTGATAATGGTTTCGATGTGTGCTTTACTCATCCATATTGCAATATAATAGATAAAAATGGAGAAACGGTCTTAAAAGGAAAATGGGAAGGAAACATCTTTACGCTTTCTATGGATGATATGTTAGACGCTAAGGTTAAGTGTTTCATGTCAAATGAACCTAACGTAAATTTGTGGCATAGATGTTTAGGACACATTGGCATTTCTACACTTGAAAAACTCCAACAAAAGAATCTAATACGAGGATTGCCTATCCTTGATTTAGACAACTTTCAGTTGTGCGAATCTTGCATAAAAGGCAAACAAACACGCGAGTCACTAAAACCTAAAAATGAAATAAGCACGACTAGAGTTTTAGAATTATTACACATTGATTTGTTTGGTCCTAGTCGCACTACGAGTCTTGGTGGATGTCACTATGCTTGTGTGATTGTTGATGATTTTTCTCGTCATACTTGGACTTTGTTTCTTGCACATAAGGATGATAGTGCCATTGAGATTGCGAAACTAATAAAACAACTTGAAAATCAATATGGTGTCAATGTGAAAAGGATAAGAAGCGATAGAGGCGGTGAATTTAAAAACAAGGACATGATTTCATTTTGCGAAGAAAAAGGAATTAAACACGAGTTTTCACCACCTAGAACTCCACAATTAAATGGAGTAGTAGAAAGAAAGAATAGGACATTACAAGAAATTGCTAGAACCATGTTGTGTGAGAATAGATTGCCTAGATTTTTATGGGCGGAAGCTGTAAATTGTGCATGCTACATTGTTAATCGTTTGTCTATTCGAAAGAAAATAAATAAGACGCCTTATGAGATATTAAATAATCGCATGCCTAAAATTGACTACTTTCATGTGTTTGGATGAAAATGCTTTGTTTTAAATACGAAAGATAATTTAGATAAGTTTGAATCTAAATCAATTGAATGCATCTTTGTTGGATATTCCGTGAATTCAAAAGCATATAGATGTTATGATCCCATCACTAGACAAATTCCAGAATCCATCCATGTAAAGTTTAATGAATTTGGTGAGATTGATAAAGATAAAAAATATGATGATGATTTTGAATTGAAACCCGTGTTGAATGATGATGATGGCACGCATGACATGCGTGTTACACTAGAAATGCATGATCACTTAGAAATGCATGAGAACATAGAAAATAATCAACCAAGATGGCACAGAGATCACCCACACGATCTCATTATAGGCGATATCACTCACGGTATGCGACCACGTACAAGAATAAATCCGGATGAAATAAATCAATTTCATGCCATGATTTCTGAAATCGAACCTAAAAATGTGCATGATGCTTTGAGTGATTCTTCTTGGATTGATGCTATGCATGATGAACTTAATCAATTTGTTAGAAATGACGTATGAGATTTAGTGCCACGACCACAAGATAAGACTATAATAGGCATAAAGTGGGTGTTTAGAAATAAAACGAATGAAGAAGGAAAAGTTGTTAGAAATAAAGCTAGACTTGTAGCACAAGGATATAATCAAGAAGAAGGAATTGATTATGATGAGACATTTGCACCCGTAGCACGCTTAGAAGCCATACGACTTTTACTTGCTATTGCTTGCATGAAAGATTTTAAACTTTATCAAATGGATGTGAAAAGTGCATTCTTAAATGGATTTATACAAGAAGAGGTATATGTGAAACAACCACCCGGTTTTGAAGATTTGAAACATTCCGATCACGTGTACAAACTAAAGAAGGCACTATACGGTCTAAAGCAAGCACCGAGAGCATGGTATGATTGTTTTGCTACTTTCCTTTTAGAAAATGGTTTTAAAAGAGGCACTATAGATAGTAATCTATTTTTAAAACAAGATAAATCGGATTCACTCATTATTCAAATTTATGTTGATGACATCATTTTCGGCTCCATTTCACATAAACTTGTTGAAGATTTCAAAATTTGCATGAAATCAGAATTTGAAATGTCTATGGTTAGTGAACTAAATTACTTTTTTGGCTTGCAGATCAAACAAACGGGTAAAGGAATACATATAATCCAAGTTAAGTATATAAATGATATGATTAAAAAGTTCAATTTTGAAAATTTCAAACCATCTCCCACCCCTATGAGTGTCCAACTAAATTAGATAAAGATGAACATGGTAAGGATTTTGATAATGCCTTATATAGATCTATGATTGGCTCTTTACTATATCTTACTGCTAGTAGGCCTGATATCATGTTCAGTGTATGTATGTGTGTGCGTTTTCAAAGTCAACCAAAGGTGTCTCACTGCAATGCCGTGAAAAGAATATTTCGATATATTAAGCATACACCCACCTTAGGCATTTGGTATGATAAAGACTGCGAATTTAACTTGCATGCCTACACTGACGCAGATTATGGTGGTTGTAAAATAGATAGAAAAAGCACGAGTGACACTTGTCAATTTATAGGAAATTCACTTATTTCATGGTTTTCTAAAAAGCAAGCCAGCGTCGTCCTATCCTTCGCTGAAGCTGAATACATGTCACTTAGTATTTGTTGCACACAATTGCTATGGCTAAAACTGTAGCGCCCCGCTCCCGAGCCCTAACATCGGGAACAGTGCACACGCCGTATCTCACTAAGGAGAATACAAAGCGTCGAATCAATCTCTTACTTGTCAAAATGACGTAGAAATTTTTCGCGGAAACGTAAACCATAACATATATTAAACTCCAATAATCGTCATTACATTGCTAATTAAAACTATGGAAATAAAATAGTAAAGTAGTGTGTGGAAATCCTCAAAATATAAATAAGAACAAAACAACTGCAGCGTCCCCTCATATCCTAGCCGCAGCTCTCAACCAGCCCACTCTGCTATGTCCGTCCCGTCCTCAATGAAGATATGCTCGTAGTCCTCATCCGGCTCACCTGGGAAGTAGGGGTGAGTGACAGAAATCACCCAGTAGATGCCCGTCTCAAACAAATACAAAACGTACATACCAAAATGATATAGCCACATAGCACATAAACATGATATAACACATAGCACATAAATATAAGATAACATGCATAAGATAAAGTAAATGCGGTAAGTAAGTCACTCCACATAAAAATGCGCAAGTACGTGATGCATGCTCAATTAACGTGTCACACGCAACAAGAATCATGTCATGCAATATGCCCTAGACCTATATGCAATGCATGATCCCGGGATTGACTGGATGCCTGTATCCCGTGCACTACAATCCACCCTTGCGGATGCCCGTGGCTCGTGCACCGCGATCCACCCCAACCGATGCCCGTGGCCCGTGCACCACGATCCACCGTAACCAAGTATCCATGGCCCGTATACCATGATCCTCTTCACTCGAGCGTCTGAGACCCGTACATCTCAGCCCACTCCCAATGCAATGCACGTGCCATGAATGCAACAACAAAATCGTCTGGGGCCCGTACGCCCATCCTCACCAACTCCGGCTCTCAACACTAGTCGTCTGGGGCCCGTACGCCCATCCTCACCATCTCCGGCACACAATATTTAGTTTAGTAAATTTTAAGAACATTGAAAAGTTGTTATTTAGCATCCCCTCATTTTTCCTTAACTTGTATTAATTTTCTAGAATTTTCTACTAATTTTCCCTTATTTAATTCTATTTATTACTAATTATTTTTAATTACTTACATTTACCAAAATTCATAAATTAAGTGGAAATAATTTAATTTTAACATTTTATATTTTCTGTAATTTATTTAGAATTTTCTAATAATTAAATATATTTTTCTAGAATTTTAAAACTAATTTTAATTAATTATTTATTGTTTAATCATTTCAGAAATTAATTTCAGATTTTTTTTTAATTTTTGGCCTAGGCCGGCCTGCTGCCTGGTCCGGTCCGCTGGCCATCCGGTCCGGTCCGGCAAGCCTGGCCGGGTCCAACAGTATTTTCTTTCTTTTTATTTTTTTTCTATTTTCTTCTAACCTCCATAAAATCTTCGTTTTAACTCCGATTGACCTCAAACCAGTTGCGTTGGACTCGTTATAACGAGACGCAACTTTTGAAGGTGGACACGTCATCACATGTCCGGACGCGCCGTCAGGGGCCGCGCGTGGGCCCCACGTGCCACCCCTCTGAAACGCGTCCGTCAGACCCTTTTTTTCAATTTTCAACCAATCCTAACCTATTCCAGGCTAGATGAAGTTATTCTAAGGTCAAAACGAAATTTTTAAACCCCCTAAGTATGCAAATCCCTAATCTTTTGAGTTGTTTAAAGCGTATTCTCACCCTAATCCAATCATACCATCAAATTCACATTCATACACATACGTAGCAGCAAGTAAACAGTTACCTCATGCTTTTCAATTATAAACAAATACACATCTATAATATAAATAATTAAAACAAGTAAATCACATAAAATATATCATCAAGGAATGCATGTATTATACCCGTTTGAGGGGGGAAGAGGCACCTACCTCGATTGACGATAACACCAATAAATTCAACGGACTAAAACTTGGGTTCGGGGTCTCGCCTTCCTTCTTCTTCTCTCTTTTTTCTTCTTCTCTTTTTTTTTCTCCTCTCCCTAGCCGTGCGTGTGTGTGTATGCGTGTGTGGCCACTTGATGATGTGCGTGTATGTGTATATGTGGTGGGGGAATTAGGATAGATTTTTAGGTTTCCCATTTGATTTTGGTTTAGGTTTCCTAATGTGACTCTAATCACTATTAGTTTATAATTATCTTTGTTATCATTATCACCTTTTTCATTATTATCATTATTATTATCCTATTTGGTAAGATTTATGTATACATATATCTACTACATATATATATCTATATTATATATATATATATATCGGTATATATATATATATATATCTTTTATTTTCTTTTTTTTTCTTCGGCCATAACAACCTACCCACCTTACAAGAAGTTTCGTCCTCGAAACTTGACGTACCTTATTCGAAAAGCTGTGAATATCTCTCTCGCATTTGCTCCTCAAGCTCCCAAGTCGCCTCGCGCTCGGTGTGTTGATTGGTCCACTGCACTTTGACATAAGGGATGACTCGGTGTCTCAACACTTGGTCCTTGCGATCCACTATCCTGATAGGAGTCTCCTCATATGTAATGTCCGGTCGGATCCTCAACGGTGGCGCATCCAAAACATGGCTCGGGTCCGGAACATATTTCCTCAACTGAGAAACGTGAAATATGTTGTGAACCTGAGCCAAGGTAGGGGGTAATGCCAGTCGGTAGGCCAAGGTACCGACCTTCTCGAGCACCTCGTATCGACCAATGTATCGAGGCTTCAGTTTACCCTTTATACCCAAATCGCGAAACCCCCTTCATAGGTGACACTCTCAAGTAAACCTTCTCGCCCATGTCGAACTCCAGTGGACGTCGTTTCAAATCGGCCCAGCTTTTGCTTCTGTCTTGAGCAACCTTTAGTCTATCTCGTATCAATTTTTACTTTCTCTCTAGTCTGCTCAACCAACTCAGGGCCGGTAATAACACGCTCGGCCAACCTCGTCTCAATGAACAGGAGACCTGCACTTACGTCCATAGAGCGCCTCAAAGGGTGCCATGCCGATGGCACTATGGTGACTGTTGTTGTAGCAAAACTCAATTAGCTTGATCATACCGTCCCAGTTCCCCTTGAAGTCCAATGCACACGCTCTCAACATGTCTTCTAATGTCCGAATGGTCCTTTCAGACTGCCCGTCTGTCTGTGGATGAAAAGCGGTGGTACTGAGTCGCAGCTCCGCCCCCAACCTTTTCTGGCAAAGCTGACCAGAATCGAGAGGTGAATTCGAATCACGGTCTGAGACGATACTGACTGGGACTCCGTGTAGGCTAACAACATCATCAATATATAATGTCACCAGTCTTTGCACGGTCACATCACTAGGCACGGGTAGGAAGTGAGCAGTCTTCGTCAATCGATCAACGATCTCCCAGATCATATCGTTACCATTTCTTGTTTTAGGAAGTCATGCTATAAAGTCCATCGTCACATGCTCCCACTTCCATTCCGGTATCTCTAATGGCAACATCAAACCTCCCGGCCTCTGATGCTCTGCCTTAACCTGCTGACAAACGAGACATCTCTCAATGAACTCAGCAATGTGTCTTTTCATCCTAGTGTTTCTTTAGATCGTTATACATCTTCGTAGCACCGGGGTGGATCGACAACTTCGAATTGTATGCCTCCTTCAGCAATTCCCTCCTTAGCTCCTCATCGTCAGGCACGCACAACCTTCCTTGTTACCAATACTTCCATCATCATGAATCTGGAAGCCCTCAATTAAATTGGTTAACATCCTCTCTCGGATATCACTAAGCGTCACATCTTCCTTTTGCGCCTCCTTGATCCGCTCAACCAGAGATGGTGTTGTAATTTCTAAGGCTGCCAGAATATTAGCAGTGGAATCAACAATGTCGAGATCAAACTCTGCCATCTCTTTCTCTAATGGTGTCTGTCCAGCGTGATTAGACTTTCTGCTCAAGGCATCTGCAACTCGGTTTGCCTTCCCGGATGATAACTAATGGTCAGGTCATAATCCTACAATAGCTTAAGCCATCTCCTCTGATGCATATTCAACTCCTTCTGTGTGAATAGGTACTTCAAGATCATACGATCTGTGAAGAATTTGCACTTTACACCGTTATAGATAATGACGCCAACTCTTTAATACAAACATCACCGCTGCCAGCTCCAGATCATGAGTCGAGAAATTTTGTTCATATTGCTTCAACTGTCTCGAAGCGTATGCAATAACTCTATCTCCCTGCCTTAACACGCATTCTAGCCCATTCTTTGAGGCGTCGCTATAGATGACAAATCCTTCAGTGCCAGAGGGTTATGCTAACACTAGTGCAGTCGTCAATTTCTGCTTCAACTCTGCAAAGCTTTTCTCACACTCGGAGGTCCATACAAACTTAGTCTTTTTCTGAGTCAGTCGACTCAGTGGTGCTTCAATCCTCGAAAATCCCTTCACAACTTGCGATAATAACCGGCAAGGCCAAGAAAGCTGCATACCTCAGTGACGTTAGTAGGTCGTGGCCATTCCGTGATCGCCTCTATCTTCTTTCTAAGAGTCTCCAATACCTCCCGTAAGTGTTCAGCATGAGCCTCCTCATTAGACGAGTACACCAAGATGTCGTCGATGAACACCACCATAAATGGTCCAACTGCTCCCTGAATACTGTGTTCATCAGATCCAGGAAAGCCGCAGGTGCATTCGGCAGTCCAAAGGCATTACAAGAAACTCGTAGTGGCCATATCGAGCACAGAACGCAGTCTTTGCTATGCCTTCTGCCTTAATCCTTAACTGATGGTAGCATGATCGAAGATCAATCTTTCGACAATACCATGGCACTCTTCAACTGATCATTTAACTCATGATCATCAGTAGTGGGTATTATTCTTTATCGCGATCTTATTAAGCTTACGATAGTCGATGCATAGTCTCAGACTACCGTCCTTTTTCTTCACAAATGATACCGGGGTCCCCAGGGCGAAACACTAGGTCTGATGAACTTTCGGTCCAGCAACCCCTATAACTGTTCCTTGAGCTCTTTTAACTATGTTTGTTGCCATCCTGTATGGTGCCTTCGAGATCGGTTTACCTTCGGGTATAAGATCAATCTTGAACTCTGCTTCCCTGCTCGGTGGTGAAAATGATAGCTCATCAGAGAAGCCGTCCTTAATTTCTCATACCACTGGAATGTCCTCCCCTTTGCTTTCTGCTACTTCTGACCCTGTGGTGGAGGGGCTTGTGCCGGGTGTAGGACACTCTCTAGCATAATGTCCCTGTTTGCCACAGTTGCAGCAACCTTTTTGAGCTCTCTAGCAATGATCTATGGTGCGAATAACCACAATGTGTACCTACTGGGGGTGGTTGGCGGTACAACTGCCTTGAGTGGCTGTGCCGCTGTCGCTGCGGGACCCTCAATCATCAATGGTCGAGACGCTGATCCCTGTCCCTACTGTGGTGATCTGAAGATTGCCCGGTCACGATGGCAGCATGAGATCTTTAACCATCTCTCCTATCTCCTAAGACGGAAACTCCTCTCGCGGTCTCTTAGCCCTGTCGACCGCTCCAACCCTCTCGAGATCACCCTCAACCTCAAGACACACTTCCAGCAACTCTTCAAGAGTGGAGGCTGATTGCAGATGATCAATGACTGAAGGCGAGAGCTCAAGCTGGTCTTGAACTCCAGCATCTTCGCTTTCTCGTTATCCATGATGACGGGCATGTAACTCGCAAGTGCATGGAACCTCTCAAACTACTGGTTCCCAGTCATGGACCCCTACGTCAGAAGCTGAAACACCATCATCCTCCTCTAAATGACACTTTTAGGAAACATAGTGCTTTTGGTACTCCTCCCTGAACCAGGTCCATATCGGTGATGGAGTCAATCTGCGTGTAATTGCCCTGCCGCCATTGCTCGGCATTACCCTCGGAGAATGGTACAACCGCCATCAACCTTCAGGCCCATCCGTAACTTGCATCAATCTCAACTGCTCAGACACATTCTTGAGCCAGATCTCTGCTCCTCTTGGTCGTGTGGTACCTCTGAACATAGGTACCCGGCAGTTCTGCATCTCCCGGTAGAAAAATCGAAGCCCCCTGGGGTGGTGGTGGTGCTGGAGGTGGCTGCTGCTGCTGCTGTTGCTGCTGTAGGTGAGCCATCTGTATCTTGCTGGTGGGCTATCAATGCAGTCAGCCTGGCCAGGGTATCTACAAGGACCTAAGGAATGGTCCCCTGACCCTGTTGATCATCGCCATCGTGTCCTCCGTTTCCAGCTGGCGGCTCGCGTCGTGGAGGCATTATCCGGAATTTGAGTTCATGAAACGAATACAGATTTGTCGATAATAAGTTGAAAGGTGGAACGCAGAATAAATTGATATATTTAGACACGAAAGCTCACCATCGGCACACACCTCCCATAACCCGATCATAACTTAGGTCTAAAATCATCTCTTAAGTCTACTTTGTTTATAGGGGTAAAATCGTCCTTTTACAAAAGATCGTAACTTACGTCTAGTGATCTAGTAATCCTGTGTTTCCGAGGCGGATCTGAAGCCTCGGCTCTGATACCCCCTGTAGCGCACCGCTCCCGAGCCCTAACATCGGGAACAGTGCACCTGCCGTATCTCACTAAGGAGAATACAAAGCGTCGAATCAATCTCTTACTTGTCAAAATGACGTAGAAATTTTTTCGCGGAAAAGTAAACCATAACATATATTAAACTCCAATAATCGTCATTACATTGCTAATTAAAACTCTGGAAATAAAATAGTAAAGTAGTGTGTGGAAATCCTCAAAATATAAATAAGAACCAAAACAACTGCAGCGGTCCCCTCATATCCTAGCCGCAGCTCTCAACCAGCCCACTCTGCTATGTCCGTCCCGTCCTCAATGAAGATATGCTCGTGTCCTCATCCGGCTCCACCTGGGAAGTAGGGGTGAGTGACAGAAATCACCCAGTAGATGCCCGCCTCAAACAAATACAAAACGTACATACCAAAATGATATAGCCACATAGCACATAAACATGATATAACACATAGCACATAATATAAGATAACATGCATAAGATAAAGTAAATGCGGGTAAGTAAGTCACTCCACATAAACAAATGCGCAAGTACGTGATGCATGCTCAATTAACGTGTCACACGCAACAAGAATCATGTCATGCAATATGCCCTAGACCTATATGCAATGCATGATCCCAGGATTGACTGGATGCCTGTATCCCGTGCACTACAATCCACCCTTGCGGATGCCCGTGGCCCGTGCACCACGATCCACCCCAAACCGATGCCCGTGGCCCGTGCACCACGATCCACCGTAACCAAGTATCCATGGCCCGTTATACCATGATCCTCTTCACTCGAGCGTCTGAGACCCGTACATCTCAGCCCACTCCCAATGCAATGCACGTGCCATGAATGCAACAACCAAAATCGTCTGGAGCCCGTACGCCCATCCTCACCAACTCCGGCTCTCAACACTAGTCGTCTGGGGCCCGTACGCCCCTCCTCACCATCTCCGGCACACAATATTTAGTTTAGTAAATTTTAAGAACATTGAAAAGTTGTTATTTAGCATCCCCTCATTGTTCCTTAACTTGTATTAATTTTCTAGAATTTTCTACTAATTTTTCCTATTTAATTCTATTTATTACTAATTATTTTTAATTACTTACATTTACCAAATTCATAAATTAAGTGGAAATAATTTATAATTTTAACATTTATATTTTCTGTAATTTATTTAGAATTTTTCTAATAATTAAATATATTTTTCTAGAATTTTAAACTAATTTTAATTAATTATTTATTGTTTAATCATTTCGAAATTAATTTCAGATTTTTTTTTTTAATTTTCGGCTAGGCCGGCCTGCTGCCTTGTCCGGGTCCGCTGGCCATCCGGTCCGGTCCGGCAGCCTGGCCGGTCCCTCCAACAATATTTTCTTTTTTTTTATTTTTTTTTTTCTATTTTCTTCTAACCTCCATAAAATCTTCGTTTTAACTCCGATTGACCTCAAACCAGTTGCGTTGGACTCGTTATAACGAGACGCAACTTTTGAAGGTTGGACACGTCATCACATGTCCGGACGCGCCGTCATGGGGCCGCGCGTGGTGGCCCACGTGACACCCCTCTGAAACGCGTCCGTCCGACCCTTTTTTTTTAATTTTAACCAATCCTAACCTATTCCAGGCTAGATGAAGTTATTCTAAGGTCAAAACGAAATTTTTAAACCCCCTAAGTATGCAAATCCCTAATCTTTTGAGGTTGTTTAAAGCGTATTCTCACCCTAATCCAATCATACCATCAAATTCACATTAATACACATACGTAGCAGCAAGGTAAACAGTTACCTCATGCTTTTCAATTATAAACAAATACACATCTATAATATAATAATTAAAACAAGTAAATCACATAAAATATATCATCAAGGAATGCATTTATTATACCCGTTTGAGGGGGGAAGAGGCACCCTACCTCGATTGACGATAACACCAATAAATTCAACGGACTAAAACTTGGGTTTGGGGTCTCGCCTTCCTTCTTCTTCTCTCTTTCTTCTCTTTTTTTTCTCCTCTCCCTAGCCGTGCGTGTGTGTGTATGCGTGTGTGGCCACTTGATGATGTGCGTGTATGTGTATATGTGGTGGGGGAATTAGGATAGATTTTTAGGTTTCCCATTTGATTTTGGTTTAGGTTTCCTAATGTGACTCTAATCACTATTAGTTTATAATTATCTTTGTTATCATATCATCTTATTATCATATATTATCCTATTTGGTAAGATTTATGTATATATATACTACATATATATCTATATTATATATATATATATATCGATATATACTATCATATTAATATATATATATTATATATATATATCTTTTTTTTTTCTTCGGCCATAACAAAAACAACAACTCTCTGATTTTGGTATCACAGTACAATGTATTCCTATATATTGTGATAGTATGAATGCCATCAACTTATCTAAGAACCCCGTACTGCACTCTAAGACCAAGCATATAGAAGTACGCTATCATTTCCTTCGTGATCACGTAAGTAATGGGGATATTGTCATAGATCACGTACGCATAGAGGCACAAGTAGCAGATATTTTCACTAAGGCATTAACTCAAGCCACGTACGAAAATCTTCGTTCTAAATTAGGCATGATTTTTGCTGATTTGATTTGACTGTCTTTCCATATTTACATGCATTTTTGATTGACTTTCCAAAATAAAGGGGGAGAGAATGCATAATTTACGGGGGAGAGAGAAAGATTGCATAAATCAAGGGGAGAGAATGCAACTGATTGCATAATTCAAGGGGGAGCGAATTTGAAATTTGAAATTCAAAATTTGAATTTATGCACAATTGGAGGGGGAGTGACAAGATTTAAATCATGTATGTAGGTTATTTTGTAAATCATCAAAAGGGGGAGATTGTAGAGAAAAAGGGGTTTGAGTGATTACAAAATGCATGATTTAAATAACGTGTATTAAAGAAATGCATGACATATTTTATGACATGACACGTTTTGCATAAAACTTGTCTTAGATAGTTCATATATTGTTGTCGTACTAACGAGCCATGAAGCTTTAAAGCTTACATCAAATGGCAAGCATTTGTTGTGTTTGAACTATTTTCAGGTGCCATCATTAATGAACTAAACTAGTTTATTAAGTGAAGTACTTAGTTAAAAAACTAAGTAGTTCATTAAACGAAGCTAATTTGGAAAAGGCACAAAGGCAACAAATTGAAGAATGAAAAGTCTTCTTCTCCCTCATGCTAGACTTTTTTATCATATATATATATATATTCAGATTCTTTTTAAAAGGAACATGCACATATATCCAACGTACTACCGACACGTTATATATTTTACGTACGTACGTTAACATCACACCACTATATTTAAATCATATTTATGAGTATATTCAGGTCTTATATCATATGACATAAGTCATGGTGATGACAAATTTATTACGACGCGTTAAAAGGTTCTAAACCAAAAATTGTCGTATCGGGCAAATACCAAAACTTCGGCAACGTGTCACGTACTTGCCATATATAGATGGCCAGCCCCTACACTTCAAAAATGGCCACAAATTTTGGGCTTGCATGGTATGTGCAGCCATAAAATCATTCCATGTTGGCACAAACAAATCACCCCAAATTAAGGCCAAATTGTGGAGATTCCAAATTCAATTTTGTCACATGTTGGGCGCCACTTTAGATCAGCCTAAGTGCTGAATATTAAAGCTTAATTTATGTATATTATGTGTAACATAAATATGTAACATCTGCAAAAATTTGGAATTTAATCGGAGAAAAATCGGGTAATCGATAAACGTCGAAAATTCGGTTTTCTACAAACACGACACATGGAACATTTTTGGCATAGCATATAACATGTATCTAGACACTTTTTACATACTTCGTACATTCTAAAGTGTTCTAGAAAAATCAATTAAGGGCTGATTGGAATATGTAGGAACTGCAAGGCACCACTAGAAGGGGGGGTTGAATAGTGGGTGTGGAAAATGTGGTTTTTAAAATTTGTTTAAACCAAAAACCCAACTTCTGAAAACAGTTTCTGTTTTCAGGACCAGTTTTAAAACATTTTGAAAACTAGGTTGCAGGTCTTCAAAAATTCTGAAATGTGGAGAGAACTTAGCCTCAGATGTTATGAGTGCCTCCTAAAAATTTCAGATTTAAATTCAACCTCTAACCCCTTGAAAATTTGGTGGTGGTCAGATTGCGCAAATCTGCCAGAAACGGTAGACTGATTTGAAAAATTAATTCCTATTTGTACGTAACTCCAAATGTTTTGAAAATTTAAAGTCTAACCCCTTATAAGTTGTATTAAATGGGTTGAAACAGTTTTAAAAAATTCTTTTGGGAAGTTAGTCAAATACGATCAAAGTCTCAACCTTTGCAAGCCTGAAAATCAGACTACACTAGTCTCAGAACTTTTAAAAAGAATCTGAATATATATATATATATATATATATATATATATATATATATTTTAAAAGCGAAATTTTATTAATTAATGCAAGCCTCACTTATGGCGGAGGTGACCATATTACAAGAGTATATGAAACGAAAACCAATAGACTAAGGCCGAAATAAGGAATGTTCGCCAATCATATATGATATGCCGCATTAAAACCTTGCCAAGTAAAACCACACTTGTGGATAAAACCTTGGCAAAGGAAAAAGCATACATATTTATATAATTGGACCTTGAACAATGAAATATAGTAAAAGTGCATTTTGATGTGAGTATAGATGGTTGCGGCGGATCTGCAAAGCAATTGTTGAAGTAGAGTCCAAAAAGCGTTGAAACTCTCCTTTGATGCCACTGTTGCTGCGATAATGTGATTCCCCATCTCATTGACCAGCGGTGCTTAAGCAGTGTTCCTCGGCACAAAACAGCAATAAATGTGTAAGTATGTGTAAGTATATATATATATATTATATATATATATTATATATATATATAATATATAAATATATATATATATATATGGTAAAAACGCATAGCATGAGGGAGAAGAAGACTTTCCATTCTTCAATTTGTTGCCTTTGTGCCTTTCCCAAATATAGCTTCCTTTAATGAACTACTTAGTTTATTTAACTAAGTACTTCACTTAATGAACTAGTTTAGTTTATTCATGATGGCACCTGAAAATAGTTCAAACACAACAAATGCTTGCCATTTGATGTAAGCTTTAAAGCTTCATGGCTCGTTAGTACGACAACAATATATATAAACTATATAAGGCAAGTTTTATGCAAAACGTGTCATGTCATAAAATATGTCATGCATTTCTTTAATACACGTTATCTAAATCATGCATTTTGTAATCACTCAAACCCCTTTTTCTCTACATGTTCTGACTCCGACTCTGATTCCGAACCCTCTTAGATGATTTATTTAATCAATATCTTGAATTGCATAAATTCACGAAGACTCTTGCAAAAGAAAAGAAACGGTTAATTGAAGACAAGAAGTTGTTAGAATCTTCTAACACGAACCTTGTATCTCAATTAAACGTTTCAAAAGAAGAGTCGTCTTGAATGATTAATGCATTAAAATCTGAGATTTCATGATTAACATCCAAAAATAATGAGACGAAATACGAGATTTCAAATTTGAATTCAAGAAACACAGATTTAGAAAAGATGATAAAACATTTCAATACAGGTACTTGCATGCTAGATCGTCTTATCTCTTCTCTAAAGCGTGAAAATGATAAAACCAGATTATGGTACGTTGAAGATGATAAAGTACAAAATTAGTCCACAAAATTTATTCTATCCTCATCTAAGAAACCACATGCATTTAAGATGACTATACAGCCTAAGAAGAAGCCTAGTGCCTCACCCATCATGTCTCATCGCACTCCTACTTTTTCATCACATACAAAATATAATCATGTGCTATATAGATATAAAAGAAACCTTTGATGCATATGCAACATTCATACAATAACAATGCATCTAGATCACGTAGCATGCACACTAACAGAAATGCATATCAAAAACGAAAACCATATTATGCACACCATGATGTTATCAGCCATAGGCCATATAGAAATGCCCCTAACATTTATTAATTGCTTCTTCATCTCTTTTCTCACCTTTTGTAAGACCAAGAAAGGCCACCCAAGTTTGGGTACCAAAAGGTACTCTTACAAAGGGTTGAACGACTAATCCTTAAGGACACAAAATAAAGGGTACCTAAATTGTTGTTACACATTGTAAGGAACACATAAATCAAAAGATACATCAATCAAGTGGTTCCTTGACAGTGGTTGTTCGAGGCACATGACATGTGACACAAACTTGTTCTCAAAGTTGAAAAAGGTTACGAAAGGTGGATCGTAACCTTTGAAGACAACAACGAAAGAAAGATCATTGGAAAAGGAACAATTGGAAACTCAAGCACTCTTTAAATCTTCAATTTGTTCCTGGTAAGTAATCTATCTTACAACTTGCTAGCATTTCACAATTTCTTGATAATGGTTATGATGTGTGCTTCTTCTCATCATATTGCAATATTGTAAATAAAAACAGAGAAACAGTATTAAAAGGGAAAAGAAAAGGAAACATTTTTACACTATCTATGAATGACATATTAAAATGTTTTATGTCAAATGAACGTTATGTGGATTTATGGCATAGACATTTATGTTGAAAAATATGTTCGGATAATTTTCAAAGTCATGATTTTAAGTGTTGACTACTTAATAGTGTCACACATGTTGTTATAAATGATAAAAAGTTGAATAAGTGAAGAAAATGACATCGATCTCTCAGGTTAATGTACTTCGATTGATCGATGTACATAGATCCCTCACATCGATCGATTTATGTATGGCAGAGAAAAACCAATACCTTAATGTGAGACATCGATCTCTAAACCTGAGACACATTGATCGATCAATGTGCTATACTTTGGTCGATCAATGTAGGTCAGAGACAAACTCTGAATCTCGCTGTGAGACATCGATCTCCCAAGCAGAGGCACTTTGATCGATCGATGTCTAGGGCTTTTAGAAATTTTTTTCTAAAATGTAATAAAATGGTTATTTTCATTTTCACATGATTCATATATGTTTATCATGGTGTTATTATGTGATTTTGATAAACATTATGCATTGTGACTAACATGCCTTAGAAGTTTCTACAACTTACCAAAAAAGGCAAAACTGGTATTTTAATTTTGTAGGGACTTGACATGGTGGATATGATTCAAGGACCTATTCTTATCTTATTTATCACAAAGGTGTTCTCATATTTATTTCTGACCATCGGGGTCATTTTTAGAGTTTTCTCTCACTAGGGGTATTTGGTCCTTTTACCTCCAAGGACAGGTTTGGTATTTTTACTCAAGGAATCTCTTGAGTATCTTATTATCTTCATTCTGGAGTTTATTTATGGTGTCTTGAAGATTATTTGGTGGTTCTCTATTATATTTCTTTATTTGGTGATATTATCGACATCGACGATATATGTGACTGTTTTCGTGTCACACTTTATTTTCTTCTTGATGATTCTTATGGATATGTTGTTGGAGGTTCTTAATTATCATTTTTTAGAGATTTTAATGATGTTCTTGGTGCAAAATTCATCACAACATACAAGGGGAAATTGTGAGAATTTTGATATTATATGTTGACATAATCTTGCCAACTATTATTTGTTGATTTCTCTTCATTAAATCTGAGTTTGTACACATATATGGCCTCTAAGACGTCCATAAACAGGTGGAAATGATGGTGTACTCATTTTATGACTTGGTGACAAGTGGACCAATCAAAAATATGCTTGTTGGCAAAGTTGCCAACTTGGAAATTCTTATCTTGAAGCTAACGGCTAGGAGCTGAACTTTGGGGTTGTTTTTGTTCAAAATGTTCAGCCTCACACGTCCTATTCGCTTGCTAAGGAGTTGAGGTAATCTTGGAAGGAATATGCCATCTTAATCCTCCATATTATCTTCATAATTTCAAGACAAATACAAGGTGTAACAATCGGCCAAAAGGTGTGCCAAGGTGGACCAATTATGTTTCATCATGTTGCCTAGTGTACGAGGTGATTATGTGACTAACCAATGATGTGAAGACAACTAAGCCTTGATGATGAAGATGGTGACACGTGTATTCTTATCTTCAAGACCTATTTCACACTATAAATAGGAGGCAAAAGTGAAGAAGAAGAACACCCTTGAAAGCTAAAGTTGAAGCTCATGTCTTGCTATCTTCTTCTCTTCATTCTTGTTTCATTCTTTGTGTAGCCAATATGTTCTTGTGATATTTGTCATAGAGCTACACACCTCTCTTGGTGTTTTTGTAAGATTGATTAGCCAAATCTGTAAGGCCACATCAATAGGTGATAAAGGTCTTATCTTCAAGGCCTATTTCACACTATAAATAAGAGGCAAAGGGTGAAGAAGAAGAACACATATTTGAAAACTAAAGTTGAAGATCATTTTGCTATTCTTCTTGTTTTTGATTCATTCTTTGTAGCTAAGGTGCTTCATTTCTTGTTGTTGTTGAGATACATTATACACATCTTCTTGGGTTGATTTTGTAAGATTGGTCAGTCAAGTTTATAAGGCTACACCAATAGGTGATAGGGTGTTGCAACCAAGAGTTGCATAGAGGTGTTCATCCAAGTCTTGAATAGAGTTGGTGTTTAACCCAAGGATCGAGCTTGGTTCTCGTTGTATTTGTATTCATTTCATAGTGAAATCCAATGAAAGGTGTTCCTTGGGACTGGAGTAGGTCACATCGACCGAAACAGGATAAATCTTTGGTGTTCTTGTTTTTTTCTGCTTTTCTGTTTTCTGCCCATTTTCACTGCAGATTTTACACACTTCACACATCTTGAAAAATAGCAAAACACTTTCAAAATTCATGGTTTTTGGTGGGTTATACTTCAGACTGTTAGCTTTCATTTGTAACAAGAATAACTTGATTTGAACAAAGGAAAGTTAGTCTTTCAGTCGTTGCAAGATAACTGCTCCATTCTGGCTGCAATCAGACCAGTCCCAAAGAAACTTGAATTCTGATTTCATCAAGAATAGTTTCAGGTCAAAACCTTTTGGAAGCTTAAACTAGACATCCTAAGGAGTGTTTTGACATAAATATCAACCTTTTTGGTTGAGTAATTAAAGAGAAACATGTTTTTAAAGTTCAGCACTATTCTGTCCAATTTTGTCCAAACTGACCATATGAATCTTTTTATTTGGTTGAAGAGTCAAACGATGTTATTTTTGTCTCATTTTTGGACAGAGTCTAGTTTTCTAAACAGTTTCATAATCTTTAGAGTTGTGTACGTGAGTTGTGAATTTTGAAAACACGAGTACTGAATCCGAGGAGGTCTCAGATTCTGTTTTCAAAGGAGATTTTGTTAAAGGGTAGTAGTGTAATTTGTAGGACCTGTATAGCACCACTAGAAGGGGAGGGGGGTGCTGAATAGTGAGTGCGGAAAATTTGGCTTTTAAAACTTTTTGAACCAAATTACTCACTTCTGAAAACAGTTTCTGTTTTCGGAACCTGATTTGGTTAATCTAGATGACATGATTATAGACCTCCAAAAACTATGAAATTTGATGAGAATATGCTCTCAGATGTTATAAAAGACTCACGAAAATTTCAAATTAAAACACCAAGCCTAACCCCTCAAAAGCATGTTGTGTTCAGACTGCACAAATCTGCCAGAAACTATACTCCGAATTGAAAAATTTATTCCTATTAATTGGGAACTCTAAATGGTCTAAACATTTTATGGTACGACCCTTAAGATGTGTAATTTAATGGGTTAAAAAGTTTTGATTTTTTTTTTGGTAAGTATGTCAACTACATTGATGTTCTCAACCTTTGCAAATCTGAGAATCAGATTGCACTAGTCTCAGAACTATTAATGTTGACTGACAAATGAAAGCTAGGACGTGTGGATATGTTCTGCAAATGTTGTGATTTTTTAAAATTGTTTACTATTTTTACCATTTCTATGAAAACGATGCAGAAAACTGGAAACTGAAAGTAAAGTGCTGAAAAGTAAGAACACAGAGAATTTTATACTGGTTCGGTTAAAAGAACCTACTCCAGTCTTCGAGGACACCTTCCTCGGTTTTCACTGAACACAAAGATACCTTACCACAAGGGTGACTGTAGTTGAACACCAACTCCACCCTTTTACAATCAAACAATCAAACAAGCCAATCACGAACACCACCACCGATCGAATGAAGGTTTGATCACACCTTGATCAACCTTTTACAAGAAATGAACGAGTATAGGTGGTATAATCAAAGCATATATAATATGTGGAATATATGAATGATAGGATTTAGGCTAAGAAGAAGAGAAAGAAAGGAAGAAGAAGAGAGTAGTCTTGCTTTTAGCACTTGTAAGAATATCAATTTTTGTTTAGCCTTGTCTTGCACCATCTTCTTCTTTTATAACAATGTGGCTGCCCCCTAGGGTTAGTCTTCCTCCTTGAGAATTGCCTTGAATGCCCTTGAAAGATTTCCTTATGTAAATGATGACACAACCTTGATTACTTGGTGCAATATTATTGGAGGGATGACTTGTCTTTGCCTACTTGTCACTTGCTGATTGGCCATCATTAATCCATCTTGGTACACTTTAAATGAGCTAGAATTTTTTCAAAAAATCAAAAAAACATGTGCTCAAAATCAAGGTGAATAATTACCATATAATCACAATTCAATCACCTTAAGTTTTGGAAGACAATTTAAGATAAAACTAGTAAAAATTCGGCCAGCTCCTTAAGACATGTGCTGAAATTTTCAGCATGTGTTTCTTTTGAATTCTTTCCTTATGTGTTGCCCTCTTCAATGTCACCAATCTTGTGTGGCATGTCTTCCACCAACTGAAGTTCCAAATAAGCTCTACCTAGGCTTCAAAAATTCTGAAAATGGCGTGTCAAATAGGCTGCATGTGCTGAAATTCTTTTTATGTCAACTTTGTAAAATAATACACAATATTCACACGTATATGGTAAATTGCAATCAGCCTATTTTGAATTTTCTAAAACACTTTGATATGTCTTGAATGTGTAAAAAGTGTCTAGATACATGTTACATCAATGCCAAAAACGTTCCATGTGTGTAAGTTCGTAGAAAATCAAATTTTTGACTTTCGTCGATTACGCGATTTTTCTCAGATTAATTTCAAACTTCTTACACATGTAATATATATTATGTCACACATAATATACATAAAATGAGGTGTATATTCAGCACCAATGCCATGTAGAAAACGTCCCATGTGTCAAATTTGAATTGAGTTTGAATTCTCCACAAATCTAGGTTAAATTGTGGGTGATTTGTGTGTGTGCAAACATGGTATGACCTTGTGGCTGATTGTAACATGTGGATTTGTGTGGCAAGTACATGATGTGTCGGTGAAGTTTCGATAGTCACCTGATATGACAATTTTCAGTTTATGACCTTGTGACATGTCGTTATAATTTTGACGTCACCATGACTTGTAACATATGGTATAAGAACTGAATATACTCATAAATATGAGGTGTATATAGTGGTGTGACGTCGATATACGTTTATAATATATGTGATGTGTCGGTGGTACGTTGGAATACGTATATAGTGCTTTTTTTAAAAAAAATATGGATATATATATATATGTAAATGGCGTGTGAAATGAATGGGATGAGGAGACTTTCCTTTTCACATTTGTTGCCATATAGCTCTATCCAAATATGTCTTCATTTAATGAACGAGTTAGTTTATTAACTTAAGAACTTCACTTAATGAACTAATTTAGTTCATTAATCATGACACCTGAAAATAGTATACAACAACAACAACAATCATACCCAGTATATCCCAACAACAACAAAAGCTATTGTTAGGGTCTGGGGAGGATAATAGGTAGGCAAATAATACCTGCATCCCAAGGGATAGAGAGTTCACTTCCAGTGAGAACCCCGGCTCTATATGTACCTGTATAGATAGTACAATAATAGAAATATGTACTAGTGAATGGATTTTATTAAATATAAATCAAAACTTTACGATATTAAAATAGTCAACAATTCATATGCACAAATAGTTGAAAGACAGACCAAAACAAAAAAGTGCAAATCAACCTAAGGTGTAGAGACTATCTAATTCTCTAAGTATGCTCTAAGGTGCCCCTATATCCTGTCTACCCCTCCTTAACCATAATCCTCTGCCTCTATGAACTCCTATCCTGGACCATGTCCTCGAAGAAGTGCAACTCTAGTAAGTCATGCATAATCTGCTCATCCCATTTCAGTTTGGGTCTGCCTTTACTCCTCTTCCCTTCTACAGCGAGGCTTTGAATTGCTCTGACAGATGCCGTTGTCTGTCTCCTCTTGACATGCCCAAGCCATCTCAGTCTTCCCTTCTTATCTTATCTGTTATACTATCCATCCCTAACATTTCTATGTATACCTCATTCTTATCCTTTCTGGCCTTGTGTGCCCACACATCCACCTCAACATCATCATCTCCGCCACCTCCATCTTCTGCAACTGTGTCCTCTTGATGGCCCAGCAGTCTATTCCACAGCACCCCTGTTATAAAGTGCACTGCACTCTATAAAATTTTCCTTTTAATTTAGTTGGAAAATTCTTGTCACACAGCACCCCTGAGGCCGCCCTCCACCTACACCAACCTGTCTAAACCAGGTGTGCTACGTCACTCTCTATGTCCCCATCTTGTTGTACAAATGATCCTAGGTACTTGAACTTACTTACTTTTGAGACCACTTGACCCTCAATGGTGAGTTGACTATTTTCATCGTTGGCTGCGCCGCTTAAGTCGCAGGGCAGATACTCAGTCTTAGAACGACTAATCCTTAAGCATTTTCTCTCTAAAGCACCTCGCCACTCTTCTAGTCTTATACACAAGTTATGCCTACTTTCCGTGACTAATACAATATCGTCAGCAAAAAGCATACACCATGGGACTGTCGCTTGGATCGGCTTTGACAGCTCGTCCAGGACAATTGCAAAAAGAAATGGGCTCAAACCCTTGATGGAGGCCTACCCTCTACCAGAAAGAGTCCGTATTTCTTACAGTTTATGAACGGTTTGTTTTTGTCCTATCATACATATCCCTATTATATCTATATACTTCATAGGTACCCCTCTTGCATCCAGACTATCCCTATTAATCTACGTGGTACACTATCATACGCTTTTTAAAAATCGAATAAAAACCATATGTAAGTCGCGCTTATTCTTCCTATGATGTAAGCTTTAATGCTTCATGGCTCGTTAGTACGACAATAATATATATAGTATGCAAGCATGTTTATCACATAAGCGTGTCAGTAATAATTTATTCATGCATTTCGTAAGCACGTATCATTTTAATCAAGCATTTGTAAATAATTCACACCCTTTTTCTCAACATACTATTCACCCCCTCTAGTGGTGTTTACTGCAGGTGTACGGTCCAAAAATTGGTATCAGAGCCGAGGCCAACACCACTCTAAGAAGCAAGATTCAACACCATATGAATAAGACAAGGTCAAGAAACAACAATTCATAGTAGCCTACTTATCTCAAGTCAAAGGTACATAAACTCGCCATTGTTTCTCACAAAGGTAAGTTGGAAGGTATGTCTAAACAACGCCCCTCTTCTTTTTTATGGAAATAATTTTTGTTCATTGGAAACTTAGAATGAGGCTGTTCTTAATGGCTATACACATTGATTTATGGTCTATAGTTTAAGATGGGCCATATATTCCAATAAAAGTTGTACAAGTAAATGATGTAATAGAAGATGTTGAAAAATATAAAAGTGAATGGTCATCTGAAAATAAAAAGAAAATGTCTATGAATGCTAAAGCCATGCAATTTCTTTTAACAGGCTTACGAATTCTGAAGCCAGATATGTGTCAAATTGCACTAGCGCACACGAGATGTGGAAATCACTAGAATTAAAGCATGAAGGTACTAGTAGTGTAAAAGAGTCCAAAATAAACATGCTTATGACTGAATTAGAATCTTTGAAAAACGTTGCGAACGAATCCATAACATCTATGGATTCGAGAGTTACTAACATTTTCAATGCACTTGAAGCTTTAGGCAAATCATTTACCAACAAAGAGAAGTTCAAAAAGTGCTATGGAGTCTTCCTGTTGAATGGGATCCGAAGGTAGCAGCAATTGAGGAGACAAAGTCAATCACTAAAATGGATGAATTGATCGGTTCACTTAGAGTTTACGAGGTAAAACTGAACCAAAAAAAGTCCGAGCCATCAAAATCTACCAGTAAGTCTATTTCTTTCAAAACAACTGAGACATAAAATAATAGTGAAAGTAATAGCGATAGTGAATTAGATGATGACTTAATCTTAGTGGCTAGAAAACTTAGAAAGTTTTCAATCGTCTTAATAGGAATGGAAAACAATCTTCTTCTTCTCAACTCAGGAAAAATAATTCAAATAACTCAAATAACATCAAGTGGTATAATAAGGAATTAAAATGCTATGAATGTGGTAAAAAGGACATATCTCTTATGATTGTCCAACAAAGAAAAATAACAACAACAAGAATAATAATAACAATAAACAGACAAGGAGGCGCAAAAGCCTAAGGCAAAGGAGTCCAAATCGAGAAGAGGCAAACGAGAAACAAACGCGAGCACATGGAGCGACTCTTCTGAATCATAATCTTACAATGAAGAAGCTCAAGTCTGCTTCGTATCCAGCAAGGTAATTTCTTCTTCTGATGTACATTCTAATAATTAAATGACATTTGATAAAATGTACGAAGAGTTCTTAAAGATGCATGCTCACTGTAAATGGTTATCTAAAGAAAAGAAGAAACTAATTGAAAGAAAATGACAAGTTGAAGACGTCCAACTTGGAATTTTCTGATCAATTAGAATCTTTTAAACAAGAGTCTACTAATACTCTTGATTCTTTAGAGATTAAAATTGAATCATTCAGAAAGAATGTGCATACTTTAAAAAAACTGAAAATAGTCTGTTAAAATCTAAGGTAGAAAATTGTGAAAATAAAATATCTCAACTTATAACCATCAAACTAGACTTAGAAAAAATGTTAGAACAATTTAGATCAGGCACAAACATGCTAGACACACTTATATCGTCACCAAAAATATGGAAACGATAAAATAGGGCTAGGATATAAAGGAGAAAATGTCAAAGTAGATAAAAAGACTAAGTTTGTTTCATCAAATACTAAACAACCTTATAAGGCAACTAAAATAAACTCAACTTTGCCTGGTATTTCTTCTTCTACTCATTCTAAGATAAAAATGCAGCATGCACCTCTAAAAGCAATTAGTCAAAGCTTTGCATCTAGACCACCTAGAAATTATGGCTATATGTATACACATGTGTCTAAACAAAATAAACCATAACCACCTTATTATAAAGCATATAGACATAATCATAGGCAATTATCTTGCTCTTCTTATAGGAATACATATGACCTCACATACATAGTGTAGGACATGTATAGCACCACTAGAAGGGTGAGGGAGGTTGAATAGTGAGTGCGGAAAATTCAGTTTTTAAAAACTTTTGGATCAAAAAGCTCATTTCCAAAAACAATTTCTGTTTTCAGATCTTGATTTGATTAATTTATACGACCTGGTTATAGACCTTCAAAAATTATATAATTTGGTGAGAATGTGATCTCAGATGTTTTGAGAGTCACACAAAAATTTCAAATTAAAATTCCAAGCCTAACCCCTTGGAAACACGTTTTTGTACAGATTGCGTCAATCTGCCAAAAACTATACTCCGAAATGAAAAAAATTATTCCTATTAATTGGGAACTCTAAATGACTTGAACATTTTATGGTTTGACCCTCAAGATGTATATTTTAATGGGTTAAAACAGTTTTTGAAAATTCCTTTGTTAGGTATGCCAACCACGTTGATGTTCTCAACCTTTGCAAATCTGAGAATCAGATTGCACTAGTCTTAGAACTATTAACTTTGGACTGACATATACTTATCCAAATGAGGTGAAACTTGTGCCAAATGAAATCTAGGATGTGGCTATGTTTCTACAAACTTTTGTGATTTTAGAAAATCGTTTTCTATTTTTACCGTTGCAATGAATACGATACAGAAAACAGGAACTGAAAGTAAAAGTGCTGAAAAGTAAGAACACCGAGAATTTTATATTGGTTCGGTTAAAACAATCTACTACAGTCTTCGAGGACAACCTTTCTGTTTTTCAATAAACACAAAAAACCTTATCACAAGGGTGACTGGAGTTAAACACCAACTCCACCCTTTTACAATCAAACAAACAAGCAAACCAACACGAACACCACCACCGATCGAATGAAGGTTTGATCACACCTTGATCAATATTTTACACGAGATGAACGTATGTGGGTGGTTTAATCAAAGCCTATATAATATATGAAATATGAGAATGATAGGCTTGAGGCTAAGAGCAAGAGAAAAGAAAGGAAGAAGAAGAGAGTAGTCTCGTTTTTTGACTTATAAGAATATCAACTTTGCTTAGCCTTGTCTTGCACCATCTTGTCCCTTTTTATAGTGTGTTGGCCACCCCCCTAGGATTTGTTTTATTCCTCGAGAATTGTCTTGAATACCCTGGGAAGATTTATTTGTATAGATTCTGACACAACCTTGCTTACTTGGCACAACACGATTGGACGAATGACTTGTCTTCGCCTAGTTGTCACTTCTTGATAGCCCATCTTTAATCCACCTTGGCACCGTATAAATGAGCTGGAATTTCTTCAAAAAATCTGAAACATGCGCTCAAATCAAGGTGATTAACTTCCAAATAATCATGATATGGTCCCCTTAAATTTTGGAACAAAGTTGAAGACAAAGAGGAGCTAAAAATCGGCCATAACAAACACATGTGCTGAAATTTCAGCATGCGTTGTAGTTTGAATTGTTTCATTGTGTTTTGCCCTCTTCAATATCACCAATCATCATCATCATCATCCGTACCCACTATATCCCAACGACAGCAAAAGCTATCGTTAGGGTCTGGGGAGGGTAAGTGTTAGGCAGACAATACCTCTGTCCCAAGGGATAGACAGTCTGCTTCCATTGAGACCCCCGGCTTTATATGTACCTGCATAAATGACATAATAATAGAGATATGATGTGCTAGTGTGTTAGTGAGAGAATTCAGAAAATACAAAGAAGAGCCTTTTGATATTAAGATACACATAACGTATATATGTACATGTAATGCAAAACAATGGTAAAACATAAGCAAACAAGTGCAAAGTCAACCTAAAGCGTAGATAGTGTCTATGCCTATCTATGTTCCTATATATACTCTAAGGTGTCCCTTTATATGACCTATACCTCGTTAACCTTAATATTATGTCTCCATGAACTCCTATCCTTGACCATGTCCTTAGAGAGTTGCAAATCTAGTAGGTCGTGCCTAATCTGCTTATCCCAAGTTAGTTTGGGTCTGCCTTTACTCCTGTTTCCCTCTACAATGAGGCTTTCAATTGCTCTGACCGACATCGTCGTTGGTCTCCACTTGACATGCCCAAATCATCTCATTCTTCCCGCCCTTATCTTATCTGCTATACAAGCCACGCCTAACCTTTCTCGAAATACCTCGTTTCTGATTCGGTCTAGCCTTGTATGCCCACACATCCACCTCCACATCTTCATCTCTGCCACTTCCATCTTCTGCAATTGTGACCTCTTGATGGTCCGGCAGTCTATCCCATATAGCATTGTCGGTCGTACTGCCACTCTATAAAATTTTCCCTTTAATTTGGTTGGGAAATTCTTGTCACACAGCACTCCTGAGGACTCCCTCCATCTACACCAGCCTGCTTGAACTGATGTGCTACATCACTATATAGGCTGCACATGTGCTGAATCCTTTTTATGTAAACTTTGTCAAACAATGCATAATATTTACACATATATGGTAAATTACAATCAACCTTAATTTGAATTTTTTAGAAAAATCTAACATGTCTTGAATGTGTAAAAAGTGGTGTAGACACATGTTACATCAATGTCAAAAATGTTCCATGTGTGTAGGGTTGTAGAAAACCGAATTTTCGACTTTCGTCAGTTACGCGATTTTTCTCCGATTAATTTCAAACTTCTTACACATGTAATATATATTATGTCACACATAATATACGTAAAATGAGGTGTATATTCAGCTCCGATGGCTGAGTATAAAACGTCCCATGTGCCAAAATAGGCTTGAGTTTGAATTCTCCACAAATCTAGGCTAAATTGTGGGTGATTTGTGTGTGCAAACATGGTATGACCTTGTGGCTGAATATGACATGTGAATCATGAAATTTTTGAATATTTTTGATGTATATCGGCCGACCATCTTTATATGGCAGTACATGACATGTCGGTGAAGTTTTAGTAGTCACCCGATACGACAACTTTCGGTTTATGACCTTGTAACATGTCATTATAATTTTGACATCACCATGACTTGTCATATATGATATAAGACTTGAATATACTCATAAATATGAGTTGTATATAGTGGTGTGACGTCGATGTATGTTTATAATATATGTGACGTGTCGGTGGTATGTCAGAATATACGTATATAATGTCTTCTAAAAAAATATGGATATATAAAATATATATGTGTAAGTGGCATGTAATTTTGATGTGTGGAGAGAAGAAGACTTTCCATTTCAAGCTTGTTTCCATATAGCTCTCTCCAAATATGTCTTCAATTAATTAACTAGTTAGTTCATTAGCTTAAGCACTTCACTTAATGAACTAGTTTAGTTCATTAATCATGGCACTTGAAAATAGTATAAAGACAACAAATGTTTGTCATATGATGTAAGCTTTAACGCTTCATGTTTGTTAGTAAGACAACATTATATATAAATATGTGAAGCAATTTTATCACATAAATATGTCAAGTAAAATTTGTTCATGCATTTCGTAAGCAGGTAACATTTAACTCATGCATTTTCAAATTATTCAAACCCCAATTTCTCAACACATAGCACCATATAAGAAACAAAATCATATGCCTCATTTTAGCTATCAAAATCAGCCACAACATAATATATATAAACCAAGATATAACATGTATGACAATGCATCATCTTGTAAATGGAATGGACAATCCATTGTATTATTCAACTTATAATAATGTCAAATATGTGCCCAGAAGGTACCTCCAAGTTTGGATACCCAAAGGGTATATAAACAAGGGTGAAGCGCCTAACATTCAAGGACCCAAGTAAAGGATACCTAAAATTTTGTCTCCATTGTAGAAAAATCGTAAGGAATGCAAGAAGGAGGCAAAATCAAAGAATCTAAAAACCAAGTGGTTTTTAGATATCGGGTGTTCAAGACATATGACGAGCAACCCCAAACTATTCACCAAACTTGAACATGTTGAAAATGGAGGAAAAGTGACATTCGGTGACAACAATAAACGAAAAATTGTTGGAAAAGGAACAATTGGGGATCCTAACACATTTCAAATACGAAATGTGTTGTTAGTAAGTAATCTTTCATATAATTTACTTAGTATCTCTCAACTTATAGATTGTGGATACAATGTTACTTTTGTTCCCAATTCCTGTGATATAATAAATGCTAAGGGAAAAATGGTATTAAAAGAAAATAGGAATGATAATATTTACACCCTTTCCCTAAGTAATATGTTAGATGCTAAGATTAAATGTTTAATATCACATAACTTAGAGTAAATTTATGGCATAGGCGATTAGGCCATATAGGGATTTCTATCATAGAAAAGTTATCTACGAGAACCTATTTAGTATGCCTAAGTTAGACTTAGATAATTTTCAAATTTGTGAAATGTGTATTAAAGGAAAACATATTAAAGAAACACTAAAGCCAAAACATGAAATAAGTACTAGTCATGTACTAGAATTGCTTCACTTAGAATCGTTTGGTCTAAGTAGGACAAGAAGTCTAGGTGGACACTACTATGTGTGTGTCATAGTAGATGATTACTCCCGATACACATGGACATTGTTCTTAACACACAAAAACAATGCTCCATTGGCAATCGAAACTCTTATCAAGCAACTCGAAAATCTTTACGAAGAACAACAACAACAACAACAATAATCATTCCCAGTATATCCCAATGATAGCAAAAACTATCGTTTGGATCTTGAGAGAGTAAGAGGCAGGCAAACACCTCCATCTCGAGTGATAGAGAGTTTGCTTCTAGTGAGACCCCTGGCTCTATATGTACATGCATAGATAGTACAATAATAGGAATATGTACTAGTGAATGAATTTTATTAAATATAAATAAAAACTTACGATATGAAATTAGTCAACAATGAATATGCACAAATAGTTGAAAGACAAAGACCAAAACAAAAAGTACAAATCAACCTAAAGTCTAAAGACTATCTAATTCTCTAAGTATGCTCTAAGGTGCCCCTATATCCTGCCTACCCCTCCTTAACCTTAATCCTCTGCCTCAATGACCTCTTATCTGGAACATGTCCTCAGAGAGGTGCAACTCTAGTAAGTCATGCCTAATATGCTCATCCCACGTCAGTTTGGGCCTGCCTTTACTCCTCTTCCATTCTATAGTGAGGCTTCCAATGGCTCTGATAGACGCCATTGCCTGTCTCCTCTAGACATGCCCAAGTCATCTCAGTCTTCCCTCACTTATCTTATCTGCTATACTAGCCACCTCTAACCTTTCTCAGTATACCTCATTTCTTATCCTGTCTAGCCTTGTGTGCCCACACATCTACCTCAACATCCTCATCTCCGCCACTTCCATCTTCTGCAACTGTGACCTCTTGATGGCCCAGCAGTCTGTTCCATGTAACATTGCCTGCCGCACTGCCACTCTATAAAATTTTCCTTTTAATTTAGTTGGAAAATTCTTGTCATGGCCACCCCCTTAAGGCTTCTTCCATTCTTGAGAATTCTCTTTAATGTCCTTGGAAGATTGCCTTGTGTATAGATGACACCATCTTGCTCACTTGACACACTATGATTGGAAGGATGACTTGACCTTACTTACTTGCCACTTGATGATTGGTCCAATATGTTATTTCTTCACTACCACTACACATTATGGCTGCGGGTAATTTGCCCAAATCGGTTATACATTCTATAGAGTAGAAAATGTCAAGCTTTTATTGGGGACAGAGATGCCACTGGGGCTTGGTCGAAAATAACTTACCCTTGCTTAGAAGGAGGCCTGGGGATTAGAAATCTGCGTGCTCTGCATGCTGCTTATCATTTTTGTATATGGTGGATTTATCAGCAAGGCAGCACACTATGGAGTAGATTTATGCATGCTAAATATGGAATAAGGGGTGACTATCGTCCAAGATTGCCAGATTCTCCCATATGGAAATTGCTTTGCCGTACCCATGTAGTCTGTGAAGACAATAGTGCAAATGATGGAGGGTTACTTGTTTGGACGACAACAACACTTGGAGATTTTACACTTGGCTTACGACCATATCCGCACAATTTATATGGTACAAGCGCCATCGACCATCTATATCTAATTTTCTTTGGCATCTACATCATAATGATCTTCCACTGGAGGACTACGTTGGCCATTTAGTTGTCTCTCGCCCAACCATATGCCCTTTGTGTAAGCACTCATCAGCTACAGTGGACCACATCTTTCTACACTGCCCAATCGTTACTCCACTCTGGATGTTCTACTCAGCGGCACTGGCAGTCCCTACTTTGATAACACATCAAATTTGGTCTTACCTGTTATCCTGGTTCTTTCGCAGCTCACCATCTACACTACAAGGAGCATTGCGTATAGTAATTTCTGGCATTATTTCTTTCACAGTTTGGCGTGCATATGCCTCACTTATATATGGTGACTCTGTTTCTTGTTCAACACGTTCACTCATGGAGGTTGTAAATCTGAAATTTACTCCTGGGCAAAATCAATTGACAGAAGTAAATTAGCCTCTGGTAATAGGGCATTACGCACGTTGGATATACTTCCTCCAATTCAAGGCCGCAGAATGAAGGTAGTGAAATGGGCGTCTCCTCCACCAGGAAGACTCAAATTGAATACGGATGCGGCAGTGGGCAGTTCTTACGCTGCGGGTGGAGCTATTCTACGCGATAGTGCGGGTTTCTGCAAGGGGGCTATATCATTCCGATTACCCGCTTGTCCTCCACTCCATGCTGAGATACAAGCTGCAGTTTTTGCATTGCTCTATTTTTTGCCGGTTTATCGCAATATCACTCTTGAAACGGATTGTTTACAGATCACTCATATGATGGATCAGCAGAAGAACAGGACAAATCAATATCATTGCCGTCTATTGCGCTGTTTAGTCACAGCGTCCAGCATCGATGTACATCATACATTTTGCGAGGCCAACATGGCAGCCCATTACTTGGCACAACATGGATTACTTCATCAGGCAACTTCTATGTTTACTGCCTCTACGTTACCTTCCTTGGTTCGGAGTTTTATCGCTCTTGATGTCACCACATCACACCTCAGAAATGAATAACTTTTTACGCAACAAAATGACAGTCTTCCATATGGATTGGCGTTCTATCATAGCTTCTGCCTGCACCCTTCGGGTTGCAGGCAGATCGGGTATGTTTTTACACCATACATCTCCGGCCTGTTTATCATATTATTTGCCACTGATGGATTATGTGTTTCTTCTTGCATGTTACTGGGACACTCATGAGGAGAATCAGTCCACGAGATATCTAACATATATGACTGCTAGCATTAGATTGGACGCCCTATATGGTTCAAAAGGGGTAAATATGTACTCTTTTTCCTTCGTGCAGGATTTTATCCACAAGGGTGGTTTTGCCTGCCAAGGTTTTGATGAGGCATATCATACACCTTTTGAACGCCGTCCTTGCTACCACAGATGTCATGGAGTTAATTTTCGACCTTTGTCATCTTTTGTACTTTTATGTTATCTATTCCTTTGTAACAACGGTATTCCTCCGCCATAAGTGAGGACTCATCAATAAAAATAAGGAGTGACCCTCCTTTTTATTATATATATATATATATATATATATATATATATATATATATATATATATGATATATTAGAACCATATCATACAACTGTCAGAAAATGCCCTGGCCATTAGCGCCGGCTTCCATGCAATCATCTCCTTCCTAAGCCGTCATTGCGATGCCGTCGTCAGGGCCGGCGGCTTCGGCTGTCCAGTCCTTTGCTGCTATCCTCACTGGTGATCCGCCACCGATACTCCCCTCAATCTCTAAAATACAACCTCAGCGTTTGAAAGGTTGTCCCTCTATTATATTTGATGAAACTGAGGTTTCGGCCATGTTGACTCTATTTCGCTACATCCTGGTTAGCTCCTTTTGGAATGGAAGTCCATCCATGGTTGCTCTTCAAAAAACATTAGATCGCATTGGTTTTGTTGGAACAGTCCATGCTGGCTTATTAGATAAATCGCACGTACTTTTGCAATTTGAGAAGGAGGAGGATTATAATCGTTGTTTTTGTCGACAATCTTGGAATATCCTTGGATTTCACATGAGAATCACAAAATATACACATGATTTTAATCCAAGGTATGATGCCCCAATAGTCCCTGTGTGGATCGCGATGCCTGGCTTGCCTGTATATCTACAGAATCAGTCATCTCTTTTTGCTATTGCATCGATGGTAGGTACCTCGATCAGAATGGATGCAGCCACACAAAAGTTACTTCGTCCTTCAGTGGCTAGGGTATGCGTAGAAGTTGATGTATCCAAAGAAGTACCATCAAAATTACACATTCAAAGCGTTGATCATCATCATTTTTAGACGGTAGTATATGAAGACATTCCTGATTATTGCGATAAATGCAATATTTTGGGCCATAAACGCGATCAGTGTGGTAAGAATCCTGTTGATGCCCAGCCTGCTGCAACATCTCAGCAATGGCGTCTAAAGCCAAAAGACAGCGCCCAGCCTAATTATGCAGAACAACCCCATACAGAACCTAATTCTGCAAATCTTCTAGTAATTGCCCCTGATCTTGTGCCTCCTGTCCAAATCATCAGAGGAATATACTTCATCAGATCAACTTGTTATGGCCTCTGATCCTGCGCCTACTGTCCCTGATCCAGATCAATCAAATAGTATTCAAAAATTCACTTTGTTACCTTGGCCATCTGAGGATGCCACTCCTGCTACTCAAGATTTGTCTGTGTTGGGTTGATCGTCTGAGGATATTCTGCCAGATTGTCCTTCATCCCCTATAGCACCCGAGATAATCATACATCATCGAAATCTGATTTATCGCACATGCCTATATCTCTAACAGATATGGATTCTATACATAATGATCAGAATTAATATAGACAATTATCTGAGAATCTGTCTTGACGCATTCCGACAGTGAAGGAGGACTCATCTGATGCTGAATTGTTACATCGTTTATCTAATCCTAGTGCAGAGAGCCGGATGAGGAAGGTTTTATACCTTGCATTCGTAAACGGAGTCGCTGTCCGCATTGTCAGATACCACGACCACCCCGTCAGGTCCTTACTCGTAGTGTTACTCGTTCTTTAAATTTAAATCCCCCTCTTTCTCAATGAATGTATTAACGCGGAATTTAAGAGGGCTGCGCACCTCTATATCTCGTTTGCGACTCTTAATAAATCAGTACTCCATACAGCTCTTGTTCATCATTGAGCCTCAGCAGTCTATAACGCGATTGACTAGGGCACAAATAAATCTGGGTTTCACTTCTTCTCAAAGTATTTGTGATGGTCGTGCTTGGCGCTTTTGGAAGACCTCATATATGGAATTAGTGGAGGTGCAGCTTGTGGACCAAGTTGCTCACTTCAGATTTAAACTTCATAGTCAACATGTAGTATTGGTGTCTTGTGTATATGGTTGACACACAATTCTGGACATACAATCATTATGGCATGCTCTGCGTCAATGTTATGATGCATGTGCGGATCCATGGATTATATTAGGTGACGTTAATACGTTCTTGTCTCCTTTGGATCATAAAGGTATTTCTCGTCCAGCAATCTCAACTCTGCATGATTTTAATGACATGGTCCAATACGCTGAGTGGCATTTGGTACCGCATGTTGGAACACGATATACATGGTAGGGTGGGCGAGGTTTAGGGCATGTTTGACGTCGGTTAGACTGGGCTTTCTGCAATGAGAGATTCTATGATCTATTCCCATCGGTTAAGTTAACTCATCCGAGTCGAACGACTTCTGATCATTGTCCATTGTTGCTACAATGTACGCAAGATCTGTCTCATGGTCCTAAACAGTTTCGCTTCCTGACAGCTTGGACATCTCATCCAGACTTTCTTGTTTTTGCACGAGCCATTTGGACATCGTATCCTACAGTTGGAGATATGCGAGGATTGTGTGCTAAGTTGCGAGCTTTTGAAAAGAATATTACTCGGTGGAATAAAGAAATTTTTGGCAATATCTTTCGTACATTAGAAACTGCGGAACACCAAGCCCGTGCATCGGAGGTGGCCTATGATCTTGATCCTAGCGATCACAACCAGGCAGTATATTTTAAAGCTCAGTCTAAACTGAAACAAGCGACACATAGAGAAATGGAGTTTTGGAAGCAGAAGGCACGTGTCAAATGGCTCAAAGATGATGATTGCAACTCACGTTATTACAATTCCATTGTTAAAGATAAGCATCGTCGCCAAAGGCTGCATGGCATATATAAGGAAAATGAGGAATACTGCAATACGCCTGCAAGTTTAGGGGCGGCTGCAGTTGATCATTTTACACGTATGTTCACCGCACAATCAGTAGAGGATAGCACAGACTTCCTCACTTCCATTCCACAATTGGTTACGTCTGAGGATAATGATATGCTTACACACATGCCAACAATGGAGGAGGTTAAGCATGCAGTTTAGAGCTTAGACTCACATAGTGCAGCGGGCCCGGATGGATATAATGGATGGTTCTTTCGAAGCTGTTGGGAGATAATATCCTTGGACGTCTATAAAGCAGTCCAAGAGTTTTTTCTTGGCTTCCCAGTACCGTGTGGTATGGCCTATTCTATGATCATATTGATTCCCAAAGGCACGGTCCAACAAATGTTTAGTGATTTTCATCCCATTGCTTTGTCTACCTTTGTGAGCAAGATTCAAACCCGTATTCTTGCATCATGATTGAATTCTATTCTACCTAAGATTATTTCCCTGGAGCAGGCAGGATTTCAGAAAGGCCGCGCATTACAGAGCAGGTCTTGCTGGCTAATGAATTAATACACTGGTTTGATAGAGGTACAAGACCGCACAATGCCATTGTAAAGTTGGATATGGCGAAGGCGTTTGATCGTGTAAGCTGGCAGTATTTAAAGGTGATCTTGCTACAATTTGGCTTCTCAACTTATTTCGTCACGCTTATCCTTAATCATTTGGAGAGTACTCATATCTCAATATTGATTAATGGTGCACCTCACGGTTTTTTCCGTCCTACTAGAGGAGTTAAGCAAGAAGATCCACTATCACCCCTCCTTTTTATTCTGGCAGCTGAAGGATTTAGCAGGGGGTTAAAGAAGTTGGTTGAGCAATCCTCTATTCTGCCGTATTCTCTTGGTCGTATGCCAATGATTATATCTCATCTGTCTTATGCAGATGATTTGTTGATATTCCTCACTGCGATCCGTAGGAATTTACTCAGATTCAAGCAATTCCTTTCTGAATATGAGCGTGTTTCGGGACAAGCAGTAAACTGGCATAAAAGTTCTATGGTATATTCTGATGCAGTGTCAGTATCTCAGAGACATTTATTTACCACTTTGCTTGGCATGCGACAATCGGCCCTCCCTATGAAATATTTGGGGTTCATATTTGCACAAAGGTATTGCTCGGGCAAGTCATTGCCAAGACATAACACAACATGTGACTCTCGACTGAATGGTTGGCAAGCTAAATTGTTGAGTATGGCTGGCAGGTTAGTCCTCATTCACTTAGTGTTAATATCCATTCCAACTCATGTCCTAGCGGCTGCATGTCTGCCACATAGTTTTATAAATGCATTGGAGCGTCGATTTGCAAGATTCTTGTGGGGTAATGACCATCGTCACTGGGTAGCGTGGTCTGCAGTATGTAATCCGAAATTAGAGGGAGGCCTTGATATTAGGTGGTTAAGTGTGGTCCAACAGGCATTCTCATGTAAACTGTGGTGGAACTATCATACAAGTACATCATTATGGAGTGAATATATGCGCTTGCGTTATGGTAGACACGCTGACTTCGTCCCTCATATATATGATTCTCCAGGTTGGTGACAAATTTGTGATATTCACCCCCGCTGCTCATTGTTAGTTCAATAGGATGACACCACACCAATATGGCCTACTGCTTCAGGAAGTTTTATACTTCGCAATGCTTATGATTCTCTTCGACCGTATGCTGGCAAACAACTGACTAATTCTATTATTTGGATACCGCGTCAGCATCCATCTATTCAAGTATTCTTTTGGAAACTTTTACATCAAGCATTGCCATTACCGGATTTTGTGGCTCGATTTGTACAGGTTTTGCCCAGTATTTGTCCTTTTTGCTATTTGGAATCTGCAACCACCATTCACTTATTTTATCATTGCTTGGAAATTCGACTGGTAAGAAATTATTTCAATGCACTACTTGATATTAATGCACACTGCGCTAGGGATTGGCGCTCTTTTCCCATTACTGTATGGTTGGAGGCTCAATCTAATTTCCTAGGTCATGTTTAACGCATGTATCTGGGTATTCTCTTTTGGAATATATGGAAGCAATATGCTGCTTTGGTGTTTGGCGATGCATCATGGTCACAACGTGGCATTATTAGAGATATTAGGCGTGACATCTTCCTATGTGCAAAATCACAAAATGGGACTAAGATTGCAGACTCTGTTCCACGTCTCATTCAAGTGGGCCTATCTCCATTACTTTGATCAAACAGGGTTCGGATAATACGTTGGTGTCCTCCGCCATCAGGCAGATTAAAGTTAAACACGGATGCATCTGTTGGTAGATGTGCAGCAGGCGACGGAGCTATTGTTTGTGATCCAATAGGATCAATGATCCATGCATTCTCTTTTCCCTTGCGACATGATTACCCATTAAGGGTGGAAGCACAAGCAGTATTTCTTGCCCTTACTTATTATATTCCACGATTTGGACATCTTGAGGTTGAGGTTGATTGTCAACAGTTAGTCCATCTTATGCAGACTTCTACTACACTTGCTCCGGATTTACACAGACTACGGGTCCTTCTTGATGCCTCTTCTATATGCTTGCATTATGTTCCCTATGATGTTAATCAGGCAGCCTATTTTTTGGCACAAGAAGCGTTGGGACGTTCCACCGTCGATATTATCCTCGTTTGACGACTCTTCCATCGTATATTTGGGGTATAATATTAACAGACTCTACCTTTCCCACCTTTCAACCAACTGCTGATGCAGAAATGTAACATCCTGGTTCTACGTACCGCTTACAGTTCTGATTGTATGTGTTGCACCATAGACGCTTCATTTTACTTTATGGTTTGGATTGTACAGTGTTATGGTTGCAACAATATAAATATGCACGCTTTTTCCTTCGCCATGGTTTTATCCACAAGGGTGGTTTTACATGGCAAGGTTTTAATGCGACATATCATATATTGTTGCCCATTCACTTCCATCATGTACTTATATTATTTGTTCTCGTATGATGACGTTCATTGCTTTTTTGTAATATGGTATTCCTCCGCCATAAGAGAGGCTTCTTAATAAAGTTTATATTCGCCAAAAAAATGACATATTAGGCATGTAATATAAGTAGGGAGGAGACTTTCCATTTCTAAATTTGTTGCCATGTAGCTTCCACCAAATATGTCTCCATTTAATGAACTAGTTAGTTCATTAACTTAAGCATTCTACTTAATGAACTAGTTTAGTTCATTAATTGTGGTACCTGAAAATAGTTCAATGACAACAAATGTTTGCCACATGATATAAGCTTTAACGCTTCATGGCCTGTTAGTACGGCAACAATATATATAAACCTATGAAGCATGTATATCATATAAACGTGTCAAGTAATAATTTTGTCATGCATTTCGTATACTCGTACCATTTAAATCATGCATTTGTAAATCATTCAAACACTTTTTCTCAACAATCTTCTCCTTTTGATGATTTACAACATAACATTGGTTCATGATTTAAATGTGATTGCTCCCCTACAATTATGCACAAATTTGAATTTTTAATTTTATATCATCTTGCGTTCCCCTTAAATCATGCATGCTTCTCTCCCCTTAAATCATGCTTTTCTCTCCCCCTTTATTTTGTAAATGTCATCAAAAGTACAAGTAGCAATAAAGAAAAAGAGCAATTTATACCATCAAAAATCATGTATTTTTTATACGTCCTTAAGGGTTATTGATTCAACCCTTTGCAAAAATACCTTTTGGTACCCAAACTTGGGTGATCTTTTTTGGTCTTAGAAAAGGTGAAAAGAGAGATGAAGAAGCAATATAATAAATGTTAGGAGCATGTCTATATGGCCTATGGCTGAAATCATCATGGTGTGCATAATATGGTTTTTGTTTTTGATATGAATTTCGGTTTACATGAATAGTGCGTGATCTAGAGCATTAGTATGATACGAGTGTCACATATGCATCAATGGTTTTCTTTCATATCTATATGGTACATGATTATACCTTGCATATGATGAAAAAGCAGGAGTGCGATGAGATATAATATACGGTGTACTAGAAGTCTTTTTAGAATGTACACTTGTCTTGAACACATCCAGTTTCTTAGATGAGGATAAAATAAATTTGGTTGGCTTATTTTGTGTTTCATTTTCCTCAACGTATCCTAATCCGGTTTTATCACTTTCATGCTTTTGTGAGGAAATAAGGCGATCTGGCATGTTTGTACCTGTATCAAACTGTTTTACCATTCTTTCTAGATTCACATTTCTTGATTTCAAATTTGAAATCTTGCCTTTCATTTCATTGTTTTCGGATCTTAAGGATTGAATTTCAGATCTCAATGAAACAATCAAATTAGATGACTCCTCTTTTGAATCATTTAATTGAGATACAAGATTTGTGTTAGAGGATTCTAACAATTTCTTGTCTTCAATTAAGCATTTCTTTTCTTTTGCAAGAGTCCTAGCAAAATTATGTAATTCAAGATATTCAACATAGAAATCATGATAAGGTAGTTCAGAATCCGAATCAGGATCAGAATTTACCTCATTTTCGAAAAGTGGAGGCATTTGGCTTGACATACCTTTTTGCTCGGTTTTGTCGCTAGTGGATATTATCTCACAAAGATCATTGGATCTCCTTGTAGTGAGTGTTCATGCGCTCTGATACCAATTGTAGGACATGTATAGAACCACTAGAAGGGGGGATTGAATAATGGATGTGGAAAATTTGGTTTTTAAAAATTTTAAACCAAAAACCTCACTTCTGAAAACAGTTTATGTTTTCAGATCCTGATTTGAAATAATTGAATGACCTTGTTATAGACCTCCAAAAATTATGAAATTCAGTGAGAATCTACTATCAGCTGTTCTGAGTATGTGATAACAATTTCACATTAAAATTCAACTTCTAACCCTTTGAAAATACGTTTTTGTTCAGATTGCGCGAATCTGCCAGAAACCGTACTCCGACTTGAAAATTTTATTCCGATTAATTGATAACTCCAAATGGTCTGAAATTTTAATGAAAAACCCCTAAAGGTATTTATTTTAATGTGTTGAAACAGTTTTTGAAAATCACTTTGGAAAGTATGTCAACCATGTTGATATTCTCAATCTTTGCAAATCTGAAAATCAGATTGCACTAGTCTCAGAACTAATCACGTTTGACTGACTTATACTTATCCAAATGAGTTGAAACTTGCGCAAAATGAAGCTATGTATCTGCAAAGTTGTGTAGGTTTTGAAAATTGTTTACTATTTTTACGATTGCAACAAAACCAATGCAGAAACTAAAAACTGAAAGTAAAGTGCAGCAAAGTAAGAACACCAAGGATTTTATACTGGCTCGGTTAAATCAATCTACTCCAGTCTTCGAGGACACCTTCCTCGGTTATCAATAAACACCAAAAACACCTTACCACAAGGGTTACTATAGTTATACACCAACTCCACCCTTTTACAACCAATACAACAGAGACAACCAAACAAACCGATCACGAACACCACCACTAATCGAATGAAGGTTTGATCACACCTTGATCAACCTTTTACAACGATGAATGAGTGTGGGTGGTGTTTCAAGGCCTATACAATATGTAGAATATATGAAAAATAGGCTTGAGAGAAGAAGAAGAAGAAAGAAAAAGAGAAGAAGAAAGTAGAAGAGCTTCTTGATCTTGAGAGAATAAGAGTTGTAGTCTTAGCGTTGTTTGCATATTCTCTTCCTTTTAACCACTTCATGGCCGCCCCTTTAAGGCTTCTTCCATTCTTGGGAATTCTCTTTAATGCCCTTGAAAGATTGCCTTGTGTAGAGATGACACCATCTTGCTCACTTGGCACACTATGATTGGAAGGATGACTTGACCTTACTTACTTGTCACTTGATGATTGGTCCAACTTGGCATCCTTTAATGAGCTGTAAAATCTGAAGAAAACTTACAAAACATGTACCAAAAAGTAGTCAAAATATTTCCATACAATCACACATTAATCCCCTTCAATTTTGGAATAAAATTGAAGAAAAAAATGCACCAACATTCGTTCATAATAAACAACATGTGCTGAAATTTCAGCATGTGTTTGTATTTTGAATTGTTTCCTTGTGTATTGCCTTCTTCAATGTAACCAATCATGTGTGACTTATTTTTCACCAATTGAAGTGCCAAATAAGCTCCACCTAAGCTCCAACATGGATGTAGTAGGCGTGTAAAAAGGCTGCACATATGCTGAAATTTTATTTTGGCAAGCTTTGTCAAATAATGCACAATATTTACACATATATGATAAATTGAAATCAGCCCTAATTTGAATTTTCTAGAACACTTTAACATGTCTTGAATGTGTAAAAAATGTCTAGATACATCTCATGCCAAAAAAACGTTCCATGTGTTTTGTTCGTAGAAAACCGAATTTTCGACTTTCGTCGATTATGCGATTTTTCTCCGATTAAATTCAAACTTTTTGCACATGTCATATATTTTATGTCACACATAATAATCATAAAATAAAGTGTATATTCATATCTAACAGCTGATGGTATAGGCACCCCATGTGCTTTAAAAATTTGAATTCGAAATCTCCACAATTTGGCCTAAATTGTGGGTGATTTGTGTGTGCCAACATGGAATGCTTTAGTGGCTGATTTGAACATGTGAGCCACGAACTTTTTGGCTATTTTTGAAGTATATGGGCTGGCCATCTTTATATGGCAAGTACGTGACACGTTGTTGAAGTTTCGGTAGTCACCCGATACGACAATTTTTGGTTTATGACCTTGAAACGTGTCGTTATAATTTTGTCAGCATCATGACTTATATCATATGATATAAGACCTGAATATACTCATAAATATGACGTGTATATAGTGGTGTGACGTTGACATACGTTTGTAACATATGTAACGTGTTGGTAGTACGTCGGAATATATGTGTATTGTGCCTTTTTAACAAAAATATGATTATATATATATATATATATATATATGATATATTAGGCGTGTAATATAAGTAGGGAGGAGACTTTCCATTTTCAAATTTGTTGCCATGTAGCTTCCACCAAATATGTCTCCATTTAATGAACTAGTTAGTTCATTAACTTAAGCATTCCACTTAATGAACTAGTTTTGTTCATAAATGTGGTACCTAAAAATAGTTCAATGACAACAAATGTTTGCCACATGATGTAAGCTTTAACGCTTCATGGCTTGTTAGTAGGCAACAATATATAAAAACATATGAAGCATGTATATCATATAAACGTGTCAAGTAATAATTTTGTCATGCATTTCGTAAACTCGTACCATTTAAATCATGCATTTGTAAATCATTCAAACACTTTTTCTCAACACAACCTGCCTTAATTCGGTGTGCTACGTCACTCTCTATGTCCCCAGTTTGTTGTACAAATGATCCTAGGTACTTGAACTTACTTATCTTTGAGACCACTTGACCCTCGATGGTGAGTTGGCTATTTTCATCGTCGGCTGCACCGCTTAAGTCGCAGGGAAGATACTCAGTCTTAGAACGACTAATCCATAAGCCTTTTCTCTCTACAGAACCTCACCACTCTTCTAGTCTCATACACATGTTATGTCTACTTTCTGCGACTAATACAATATCGTTAGCAAAAAACATACATCATGAGACTGTCTCTTGGGTCGGCTTTGACAACTCGTCCAGGACAACTGTAAAAGGAAATGGGCTCAAAATGAACCCTTGATGGAGGCCTACCTCTACTGGAAAGAAGTCCGTATTCCTACAGGTGTATGAACGGTTGTTTTCGTCCTATCATACATATCCCTAATTATCTCTATATACTTCATAGCTACCCCTCTTGCAACCAGACTATCCCATATCAGTCTATGTGGCATACTGATACGATCTTGGATCGTATGGAATTGACGATCGCTTCTTTCAACTCCAAAAAGACACCTTTGATCAACCCTTGCGTGGGACAATGGCGCAAACACCACTTTCTTGGACAAGAAAAGTCAACAACGTCTACGTTGAGCAATTCGAATCTCCCAATCCAACACGTCGTTCCGTATCATTGGATTGTGATTCATCAACTAGATTTGCTCAAACCATGATTGGATCTAGCCTTGATTTTGAATTTGTGAAAACCAAAGGAAAACACTCAACAAGCAACTCACGGTTGCAAGCACAAAGTTACCAAAAGTTTGGTATGAAACCTGAAATTGAAATTCTGAAAATTCTGTCTCTAGGCTGCCGTTTTTTGTCATGATATAATGCCATATTCTTCTACTCCTAAAAGTTAACTAATCAATCAAAGTCCTAAGAATACTACCTATCAATCTTAATCAAATTTACATAAAAGATAAGTCAAAGCTAATCAAGGAAGATTACATAACTCAAATCCCTAAAATCTCGCACTGGAATTATACCCTGTCGGTTACTGGCTTATATCCGCTTCTAGATGCCGAACTAGGGTTTGTATTCTTCATCAAAGTTGTAGTTCATGAAATTTCCTTAAACTTGGGCTCTTGAATCACCTCATTTGGACTCTTCTTAAGAGATATACGGGCCTCCAAAGATTAGGTATCCATCCAGTGAACTTCAGTACTTTCCATTCTGGACTCCCAACTTGCACCAGATTTCGGTCCATCTTTTAGCCCGAATTAGCAAAAGTGTAAAGCATGAAAATCGTCCCAAATTGAGTTATCTAAGACCTCCAAGTGGTTTGAATCAAATTGGATCAATACTCCGACCTGGGCGTCCAAAATACCGACTAGTGTCCGGCTGCCTTCATGAAAAAATAGGGATTCTCCAAGTCACTTTCCTTATTTAGCCTTGTCACCTTAGAAAACACTCAAAAACGGTAATTAGCACTATAAACACATATTACAAGACTCTATAAAATATCCTAGACCTAAAACAAAGACAACGCAAACAATAGACTTGATATTACAACGACAACACATGAAATGACCATCCTGCCCTCCCACCAGCCCTTCATCTTATAACATGCATTGAAACACTTGGACAATCAGATCATAGCCTCAATTAATATAGAAAAATCAGGCATCTACATTCCTTGGCTCATCTTGCACATGTTTGAACAAGAAGCTCTTTAGTTTACATCTTCTATTTATGCAAAAGCTTCTTGTTTGCGGAGTTAGTATGTTCAAGGCCCTTGTTTGTGAAGTTTGTACATTTAGGGCTCCTTGAATCGCATCATTCCCTCCCTCCTCAAAAAGATTCGACCTCGAATCTAAACACACAAATGGATAAGAGGGATACTCCACAAATGACTCATAAACTATGTAAGATACAAGTTCAAGCAAACCAAGTGCATTGATCATGCATAATTTAAGTCTAACATGCTTAGGATGAGTAATCAATTGAATGAAGACATGTACAAATAATATCACATCGTCACACATATTTACATGAACACTTAGCAACAAGCACCTCTTTCTAATATGTTTAGGATGCACTAACAAGATAGGTATAAAACTCCTCACATAAGATTTATCATGCATGAGAGAGAGAGTATGTAAAACATGAGGAATAAACAACATACCTTGTACGCTCTTTAGAACTTCCAAACCAGTGGTATTTGAACTATCATGCTCAAGAAAGCACAAATCGTCACTAACATTTAGATTATCATCTTCAAAATCAGTGTGCAACGTAATGTCAAATGGAATTTCATATTCATATGGACACAAAATAGAATTTTCATGGGATGGAATGTCACTTTCAAGGCACTCAAACAAAGGATTATTATAGACAACCCATTCATGCTTCTCAATGTTATCATGTTTATGACCTAAGAAATCATTATTCTCACTTGAAACGTCACTCAAATCATCTTGTAAATCAGTATGTAAATCAAGCAAATCATGTGAGTCATGTGTAGCACAAACAACTTTAGATTCAAGCTCATCACTTTCATCACGCAAGTCAGTCTCATGCATATGAACACGATGAACATCAACAAGTCTCCTAAGACTTTGCAATTTATTAAGGAAGTCTAATCTGTGTACCTTTTGTTCTTCTACTTCTGCAAAGATCTCAAAGTTATGCTCTTTTTGTGCTAGAAGTTTCTTACGAATGTCAAAACTACGTTCTAAGAACTTCACACAATCATGTTCAACTTCAATGTGATCATGGAAGCCAACATGCGATTTCTTATCAGGTTCACACACTTTATGAGTGCAAAACATCATCAGATTTAGACAAACCGGATTTAAACAATTTAGGATCATGCAAGTCAAGAAGCTTATCATGTAAGTAATGTTCATTCGACACATCAACTTTATCATCATGAACAACATGTGTATCAATTGAAATTTCAGCATCATCATCATAAGAATCATGCTCAATATCAACAATAGAATCGTCACTCATATCACGCAAATCATATGCAATTCTATAAGTAAAATGAGCTTGACGTAACCCTTCTATCGTTGCACGATAGAGGTCCCTAATGTCATCCTCCGTGGAATCCATGAGTAACCTGAAATTATGCAAGCAAACAATGAAAGGAAAAACTAACACAAAGACAAAAAAAACATCGTTACATTAGTGAAATCAAAATCAATGTGTATGTTCCTCTCTCGCTCTTGTATAGTCACTCAAGTTTGTGCTTTTCCTCGACCAATCTTAAGCTAGATACAACCAAAGCGAGCTTCTCAAGTGGCTAACACAATCCGTTGATCAATTGCACCTTTTTCTCCAATGTGTCAACCAAATTTCAGCAACTAACAAGCAAAGGTATCAAGCCAAGAACAAGACAATTTAACACACTTAACCTCTTAAGAATCAAGGAAAATGAGACCAAAAATTATGTCGAAGGCTGAGCCAAAGAAAACTAAGGGTTGCCCTGGACAATCTTTAGTTAACCTTAGCCTTATGCAAATTAATCACAAGTTGTTGATTCAATTACAACAATCAAGTATCCAAGTGTAAAGACAATAAATGGTGTAGTGATTTGTGGCTTCAAAGGACACGGCTTTTTGGTCGCGGATGGAACTTGAAAATCAAATAATTCATCAACAATCTTGGTACTCTTTTTTTAAGCAAATTGTCTCCTTTTTTGTCTTTTTTTGTTGTCTCGGCTCTTTTTTTTTCTTTTGGATATTTCAGCCGATCTTCTTTTTTTTTTTTGAATTTTGCTAAAAGAACACAAGGGAAAATATGTATTTAACAATGTATAGCCCGTGATTTAGGACTCAATAGGGCATCTCTTGATGTTCAAGGCACTCTTAGGGGCTGTTTTGCGCGAAGTAGCAAAACGTCGAGAGTGAAAAAAAAAGGTTTACTACGTAACTGTTGTTTGAGTTGATTAAATGGCGTACAACAACAATTTGTTGCACTTTACGAAAACAGACAGCATCAAAAGAACGACTTTTGTGTTTTCTAATATGAGAGACACTTCTTTATCGTTTAAGAAAAAGAAAGGCAGCATATGTGATACGAAAGAAGGGATGGAGTAATGATCGTATTTAGACAAGATGAAAATAGCAAGGAAAACACAAGTGAATAAAAGATATGGGAGTTGTAAAGAAGAAACCTTCGCTCTGATACCACTTTGATACGATCTTGGATCGTATGGAATTGACGATCGCTTCTTTCAACTCCAAAAAGAAACCTTTGATCAACCCTTGCGTGGGACAATGGCGCAAACACCACCTTCTTGGACAAGAGAAGTCAACAATGTCTACGTTGAGCAATTCGAATCTCCCAATCCAACACGTCATTCCGTATCCTTGGATTGTGATTCACCAACTAGGTTTGCTCAAACCTTGATTGGATCTAGCCTTGATTTTGAATTTGTGAAAACCAAAGGAAAACACTCAACAAGCAACTCACGGTTGCAAGCACAAAGTTACCAAAAGTTTGGTATGAAACCTGAAATTGAAATTCTGAAAATTCTTCTCTAGGCTGCCGTTTTTTGTCATGATATAATGCCATATTCTTCTACTCCTAAAAGTTAACTAATCAATCAAAGTCCTAAGAATACTACCTATCAATCTTAATCAAATTTACATAAAAGATAAGTCAAAGCTAATCAAGGAAGATTACATAACTCAAATCCCTAAAATCTCGCACTGGAATTATACCCTATCGGTTACTGGCTTATATCCGCTTCTAGATGCCGAACTAGGGTTTGCATTCTTCATCAAAGTTGTAGCTCATGAAATTTCCTTAAACTTGGGCTCTTGAATCACCTCATTTGGACTCTTCTTGAGAGATATACGGGCCTCCAAAGATTAGGTATCCATCCAGTGAACTTCAGTACTTTCCATTCTGGACTCCCAACTTGCACCAGATTTCGGTCCATCTTTTAGCCCGAATTAGCAAAAGTGTAAAGCATGAAAATCGTCCCAAATTGCGTTATCTAAGAACTCCAAGTGGTTTGAATCAAATTGGATCAATACTCCGACCTAGGCGTCCAAAATACCGACTGGTGTCTGGCTGCCTTCCTGAAAAAATAGGGATTCTCCAAGTCACTTTCCTTATTTAGCCTTGTCACCTTAGAAAACACTCAAAAACGGTAATTAGCACTATAAACACATATTACAAGACTCTATAAAATATCCTAGACCTAAAACAAAGACAACGCAAACAACTAACTTGATATTACAACGACAACACATGAAATGACCATCCTGCCCTCCCACCAGCCCTTCATCTTATAACATTCATTGAAACACTTGGACAATCAGATCATAGCCTCAATAAATATTGAAAAACCAGGCATCTACATTCCTTGGCTCATCTTGCACATGTTTGAACAAGAAGCTCTTTAGTTTACATCTTCTATTTATGCAAAAGCTTCTTGTTTGTGGAGTTAGTATGTTCAAGGCCCTTGTTTGTGAAGTTTGTACATTTAGGGCTCCTTGAATCGCATCACATACTATCATACATTTTTTCAAGATCGATGAAAACCATATGTAGATCGCGTTTCTTCTCCCTATACTTCTCCATCAATCTCCTTAAAATGTGTATTGCTTCCGTAGTTGACCGTCTTGGCATAAAACTAAATTGGTTTACTGTAACTTGAGTTTCTCCCCTAATCCTAGTGTCGATTACTCTCTCCCATAACTTGATAGTATGACTTAGCAATTTAATACATTCGAAAATATTTACGAAGAAAATGTTAAAAGAATTAGAAGTGATAGAGGTGGAGAATTTAAAAACAAAGATAATCAAGTTTTGTGAATTACATGGAATAAAACATGAATTCTCACCACCCAGAACAACGCAATGGAGTTGTTGAACATAAAAATAGAACCATACAAGAAATAGCAAGGACAATGTTGTGTGAAAACAAAGTACCTAAATATTTATGGGCTGAAGCTGTTAGTTGTGTTTGTTATATTATAAATAGGCTTTCAATTAGAAAGAAATTAAATAAAAAACTTTATGAGCTATTAAATAATGAATTGAATTTGGATTTTTTAATTATCGTTCCCACGAAAAAAGAATTTCTATGTTATTTCTGACGTGTAAGAAGTTTGTACGATGTTTTGTAGTTCTCGTAGCAGACTGAAGCGGGTGCACTGTTTCCGATGCTAGGGTTTAGGAGCTTGGCGCTACACATACCGCCGTTGCTTGCATCAAAGAATACAAACAACAACAGAGGTGAAGCGCCCTCTAGAATGTGTAAAGGAAAGCGGTCAGGCAGCATCAGACAATATTTGCAGATGTAAAAAGAAGAGACAAAATCAGGCAGCATCAAATACAAGCCACAACAATAAGTCAGAGTAATAAAATTAGGTAGAAAAGCACCCGGGCGGCCTGCACCAACGCAAGATGCAGGCTGCAGACATGTCGCAAGAGGAAAACCCCCGAACATTAGTACTACAATCGAATGTATGGCGAGTGTATGGTAAGTATGCAAGCTGTAACTGAGGTAGGCAAGTCGTGGAGGCCCTGAAAGTGAGAGATGCGTTGTTGTAGTTGACTATGTTGTGCCAAATAATGTGCGGCTGTGTTCGCCTGACATGGGATGTATGAGAGCGGGTGGGTTCCAAGGCACAAACAATGTCGTTAGATGATGGGTAGGCACATAATTAGGTTCAAGGGGCTGTCCATTACGGTCAACATGAAGCATGTAGCGCCCCGGACCGATACTGGCATCAGAACAAGTGCACCCGCCGTAGTCTACTACGAGGACTACGAAGCGTCAAAGCAGATCAAGTGCACGTCATCCATGACGTAAGATAAATTAGCAGAAACATCGTAAAATTTAGAACTTCATTAAAACCAAAATAACCAAAGAAAAACAGCGGAAATAAAAGTGTCCGGCTAACTTCTAGCATATCATCCAGTACAACATAATAAAGATCGAGTCTTCCAACTTAGAATGATCAAAAATCTATCTACTTCCATGACCATCATCCCATTGGGCCCACTCGCCATCGTCTTCGACAAATATCATTTTATACTCTAGCTCACCTGAAAGAAAATGAAGTATCTGTTCTTAGCGAAAACATCACCAGCAAGTAACCCGTCTATACACCTTACGTGATCACACATGACGAGACACCAATGTATAAGTCATTGCCCAAAATAAGGTGCTCGGGTTAGCAAATAGTATCTTTATGACAATTCCTCAAAACATATAAATCACATAAAAGATACGTGATTACGAGAATAAACATGTAACTAAAATAACATACCACATAAACAGAACATAAGCTAGTCACATTTCTTGCATGTCAAATCTTATGCTTCGTGTATCATGATGCATGTACTTCTTTAAAACCACACACAACACCCAGGCATATGTCTTCTTTTGTAAACATGTCGTGCGTGTCATTTCACAAAACATTTCATAACTCTTCTTATCATATTCCTCGCGTAGCAGAACTTTATACCCTGTGGGTGATCAATCCACAGCAAACAGAACTTTATACCCCGTGCTGAAAGGTCCACGGCCCCATAACATATACTTTATACCCCGTGCTGATAGGTCCACGGTCCCGTTACATATATCATATATCCGTGCTGATAGGTCCACGATCCCATTACATATATCATATATCCGTGCTGATAGGTCCACGGCCCCATAAAATACTTTATACCCTGCTGTTGATTCACAGGTCACGCTTTTATACCCTGCTTTCGCAGGCGTGACTTTTATACCCTGCGATCAACCAGCAGCCATAGTTTGCTTTTCCAAAACTTTAATCTTCTCTTGTAAACACATGTTCTTTCGCAAAGCAATTCTCATGTCAAATGCAAAGTGTTCATATCATGATGCAGGATGCTCTTGCAACTTCATATCAAACATGTAACCTACACACACATCTTACTTATCAAGTACAATGATCTTGCACCTCAAGCACTCCATGCTCGTACCTTTCTAAGTCCGTTCGTTTCACCAACTCACTTGGGATCCAATCTTATCCTTACTTAATTGCACCTAACATCTATTCCTCAAGTACACCTCAAATACCCTTGCATTTTATGATCAAAGGGAGAGAATAGAGTTATTACACATACATAGGGCGCCTAATGGGTTGAAAAGACTTCCAGTATACTTGGAACGCCTACTTGAGGCGCCTTAAGTGACATGAGGTGCCTATACTAGGCGTTCAAAGTGTTCGGGAATGTGCTGGTATACATCGAACGCCTACATGAAGCGTCTTATGTGACATCGAACGCCTTTGAAGGTGTTCGAAGTGTTCTGGAATGTGCTATGACACATCGAACGCCTACATGAAACACATTATGTGACATGAAGCGCCTAATGTAGGTGTTCGAAGTGTATGGAGATGCACTGGGACACATTGAACGCCTACTTTAGGCGCCTAATGTGACTTGAAGCGCCTAAAGTAGGTGTTCCAAGTGTTCTGACGGTTCCAGAACTGCAGTTTTCTGCAGTAACTTCTTCCCATCACCTTCCTCCTTCACCCCTTTCATGTTTAACACTTCAATATCCATCTTAACACCTAGATTCATCATGCTTAACACACAACTAACATGAGTTGATTATCAAACATGTAAAATAGTATCCACTCTAAACCTTCTATCGCCCACAACCTTCAATAGATATCCTCAAACCTTCCAACACAACAAGTCTACAATAATGCCAATATTCATCCTTCAATTCTCTGTAAATACTCTCAAAACATCTAAGGTGTAGTTACCAAACTTAAGAACTTACATCAAGACAAGGAACACATCACGTATAACACTATTATGGGCATATTTATCAACAAAGATCACAACATAACCATTTTTAGATATTGGCCCAAAGAACATAACCTTACTCAATCAACAACAACAATTACATATAGTAAAGCTTTTAACATAACCAAATCAAAGTTACTAATGTGTGATCCAGATTTTCTCTTTATAAGAGCATAGGGCCTATCGTATCAAAATTTGCGTAAAGCGTATAGAAAGATTACTTGCCTTGGAATCTAGATAAGCTTACGAGTGTACTACGGAATTTCGGTAAGGATTGAACCTAGATTGGCCGTTCTTCCTTCCTTTTCTTCTCCTCTTCTTCTTCTTTCTCTCTTCTCCTTCTCTTTTCTCTCTAGGCGGTTACCCCCCATCTCTTTTGTGTTATAACCCCCAGCCCCCCTCTCCTTTAGGGGGTTATACTAAATGTGTAACTCCCCCATCATTTAAGTGGGGAGGGCATTTTGGTAATTTTGCCTAATTTTCTTAATTCTCACTTTTAACCCTTTCTTTTATTTTTCTATGTTTTATTTAACTAAGTCTCATAACCTATACAATTAATTAAATTGTGTTTAAGGTTGACTTCTAAGTATTGAAAGTCATGCTTAAAAGTTACGGGGTATGACATTCTGCCCCCTTGCAAAAAGTTTCGTCCTCGAAACTTACGTACCTTAGTCAAAGAGTTGAGGGTACTTCTCCCGCATCTGTTCTTCGAGTTCCCAAGTGGCCTCACGTTCCGTGTGGTTACTCCACTGAACCTTCACATAAGGGATCACCCTTTTCCTCAATACTTGGTTTTCCGGTCTACGATCTTCACTGGTATCTCTTCATAAGTAACATCATCATTGAGTTCCAAAGGTTGTGCCTCAAGCACATGACTTGGATCCATCACGTACTTCCTTAGTTGTGGTACGTGAAATACGTTGTGGACTTGTGCCAACACCGGAGGTAATGCTAACCCATATGCGAAGGCTCCCACCTTCTCAAGTATTTCATAAGGACCAATAAAACGGGGTCTTAGCTTGACTTTTACTCCAAACCTCATAAAGCCATTTGTAGGTGATACCCTCAAGTAAACCTTTTCCCTAACGTTAAACTCTAATGGTCGTCGCTTGGAATCCGCCCAACTTTTGTTGCGGTCTTGAGCCGTTTTGAGTCTATCTCATATGATTTTCACCTTTCCTAACGTTTTCTCATGTAACTCAGGTCCAGTGATGGTTCTCAAGCCAACTTCATCCCAATAAACCGGAGACCTACACTTCCTTCCATACAAAGCTTCAAAAGGAGCCATATCAATTGCACTTTAGTAACTGTTGTTATAAGAAAATTCCATTAGCTTTACCATTCCATCCCAGCTTCCTTTGAAATCCAAAACACAAGCCCTTAACATATCTTCTAGAGTCTGAATGGTCTGCTCAGACTGTCCATCGGTTTGGGGATGATACGCTGTACTCAATCTTAATTCTGTACCCATGGCTTTCTGGAATGTTGTCCAAAACTTAGAAGTAAACCTTGGATCCCGATCGGACACTATACTCAGTGGAACAGCATGCAAAGTGACAATATCATCCACATATAAATTTACCAACTTGTCGAGAGAAGACTAACTTGAAAGGGGTAGGAAATGTGCAGATTTGGTTAAACGATCTACAATGACCCAAATCATGTCATATCCACTTCTTGTCTTTGGTAAACCAGCTATAAAATCCATAGTGACATGTTCCCATTTCCATTCCGGAATTTCCAATGCCATCAACAATCCTCCAGGCCGTTGGTGTTCCGTCTTGACTTGTTGACAAACTAAACACCTCTCTATAAACTCCGCAATATGTCTTTTCATTCCGGACCACCAATAATATTGCTTGAGATCTCTGTACATCTTGGTACTACCAGGATGTATTGATAGCCTTGAGCTTTGAGCTTCTTGCAAAATTTCCCTTCTCAATTCATCAATATCAGGTACACACAATCTTCCTCTGAACCATAGGCTCCCATCCTCTTTGATCTGAAATCCTTCAACCTGCTCATGTTTCATCCTTTCTGTTATCTCACCTAGGATCTTATCACTCTTCTGGGCCTCTTTTACCCGATCAATCAAACTCGGTGTGATGGTCAATGTTGTCAAGACGTTCACTGTGGACTCCACCAAATCCAAACCAAATTCCTCTATTTCTCTTTCCAATGGTGATTGTCGTGCATGGCTGGATTTCTTGCTTAAAGCGTCCGCTACTTTGTTAGCCTTTCCCGGGTGGTAATGAATGGTTAAGTCGTAGTCTTTCAGCAATTCCAACCATTTTCGCTGCCTCATGTTTAATTCTTTCTGAGAGAATAAATACTTTAAACTCTTATGATCTGTGAATACCGCGCACTTTTCTCCATATAAATAATGCCACCAGATCTTTAAGGCGAATACAACTGCGGCGAGTTCAAGATCGTGTGTTGGGTAGTTTTGTTCATAAGGCTTTAGCTGTCTTGAGGCATATGCGATGACTCGTTCGTTTTGCATCCAAACACAACCTAAAAACAAGATATTAGACTAAACTTAATTGGTATACAAAATCATAACCTTATACTATAGTTTACGTATCTAAACCATTTTTCGACGCATCGCTAAAAATCACAAACCCATCAGTTCCAGAGGGTTGAGCCAATACTGGAGCTGTGGTTAATCTCTTCTTAAGCTCCGTGAAGCTTTGCTCGCATTCCGCCGTCCACTCAAACTTAGACTTGTTTTGAGTAAGGCGACTAAGAGGTACTGCTATCCTTGAGAATCCCTCGACAAACTTTCTGTAATAACCCGCTAGACCTAAGAAACTTCGCATTTCGGTGACATTAATAGGTCTAGGCCATCCAGTAATAACTTCCACCTTCTTCGGATCCACAGCAATCCCCTCCTCCGATATCACGTGACCTAGAAAAGCCACACTTCGTAGCCAAAACTCGCACTTTTTTAAACTTAGCGTACAATTTTTTCTGTCTTAAGATGCCTAGAACAATTCTCATGCTCAGCGTGAGTTTGCTCGTCATGAGAGTATACCAGAATGTCATCTATGAATACCACTACAAACTTGTCCAATTGTTCCCGAAAGACGGTATTCATAAGATCCATAAAGGCTGCAGGGGCATTAGTCAAACCAAATGGCATCACTAAGAACTAATAGTGGCCATATCTCGTGCGGAAGGCTGTCTTTGCGATATCCTCGGCCTTCACTTGCAATTGATGATACTCTGATCGGAGGTCAATTTTAGAGAAGATCTTGGCGCCTTTGAGTTGGTCAAACAAATCCTCAATTCGTGGAAGGGGATACTTATTCGTGATGGTAACTTTATTCAACTCTCGATAATCGATACAAAGTCTCATGCTACCATCTTTCTTCTTCATAAACAAAACAGGTGCTCCCCAGGGTGATACACTAGGGCGGATAAACTTCTTGTCCAATAACTCCTGCAGTTGTTCCTTCAACTCTCTCAACTCTACCGGAGCCATTCTATAAGGGGCTTTAGAAATAGGTTCGGTTCCTGGAATCAAGTTTATCTCGAACTCGACTTCCCTCGGGGGTGGTACTCCTGGTAAATCTTCCGGAAATACATCCAGAAACTCATTAACCACTGGAATTTGCTCAATAGACGGTACTTCCTGAGTAACATACATGGCATACACTAGAAATACCTCAGCACCTTTCCTTAAGGCTTTGCATGCTTGTGCAACGGACATATATACCTTCTTGGGAACTTTCTTTCGTTCCGCATCTCCTTGAAACATTGCCTCTTCCATTTTAGCACTCTTGACTGTCACTTGCTTCAATCGACAATCAAATTGGCGTGATACTTGACCAACCAGTCCATTCCTAATATAACGTCAAAGTCGTACATCTGAATAGGGATCAGTGTGGCAGAGAATGTTTGTCCTTCAAACTCTAATTCACAATCCCGGTACTGCTGGTACGAAACCATAATTTGACCTCCGGCCGCTTGAACACGATACGGAGTTTCTAACCATCAGACAAACTACCAAGGTGCTTAGTGATCTCTTTGCTACAAAGGAGTGGCTTGTGCCGCTATCGAAGAGCACGTTGGCAGGTATCTTATTTACTAAAACCGCACCTAAGACCATATCAAGTTTTACACAGAGAGTTAAACACGTAAATACTTAATGCAATAAGGATTTAAACTTAATTAAATGGTACCTGCTACTACATCGGTAGCCTCCTGCACATCAGTGTCAGTCATGATATGTACACGGGCATTTGCTCGTGGCTTCACTCTCGGCTGCTGAACCAGTTTTTCTGGAGTATTTTTCTTCATCTCCGGACGGTCCTTAATCATATGACCCACCTGTCCACACCGTTAACATGCTCCCAAAAGCTTTCTACATTCGCCAACATGATTCCTATTGTAGTATGGGCAAACTCCCACAGCTTGTTGAACTACTGAATTCTGCACTGGAGGTCTCTGAAAATTCCCGACTGGACCCCTCTTCGGAATCTTGACCCAACGTCCGGGTCTGCCACCAACTCTAACCTCCTCTCTTGACCTCTTGCCTCTATCAGACGACCTCTCACTAACTGCCCCTGCTGTCACCCTGCGAAAGTCACTCTTAACTCGGAAACACGCATCCAACATGTCCTCGTAAGTTTTCATTCCTGCGTTCACTATTGCCGACTGTATCCTTGAGTCCAAACCCCTCTCGAACTTCGTCATCTTAAGGCGATTATCAGACATAATCATAGGGGCAAACTTATCCAAGGCATGGAAACGATCCGCATACTCTGACACCGTCATCTTCCCTTGCTCCAATCTGTCAAACGCCCTTATCTTGTCCAATATCGCAATCTCCGGCACGTAGTACTTCAGGAAAACATCACAGAACTGTGCCCAAAATATAGGTGGGGTCATTCTCAACACCATTCTGGCCCATCATTCGCCCGCTTTGCCACATAGAAGGGGTGTGGCCACACCAACCTTTATCTCTTCCGGCACTTGCACTAACCGAAAACTTTTCTCCACCTCAACCAACCAGTGCTGAGCCTCCTCAGGATCAGTACATCCTCCAAACTCGGGAACTCTCATCTTCCTCATCTCTCCGTAGAAGAATCAGATATTATGTTACGGTGGTGGAGGAGGCGGAGGCTGTTGCTGTTGAGCAAACCCTTGTGCGATCACCGTTAGTGCGTCAGTGAGCACCTGGGGTAAAACCACTTGTGGTGGCTGGTTCTCCTGTCCATTGTCAGAGTTTCCTGTGTTATCTCTTCTTGGAGGAATTTTCTCTGAAAGGTCAGGGTTCCATTAGCATTCAATAAATACAAGATGTTACTGAAAGCTGGAATACATAAGAATGGGTGGGTATGAAATAAAAATATTAATACGAAATTAGATTATAAACGCGCTCGCACACACCCAACCCTGATCATACTTAAATTCTAAAGAATTCAGCACTTATAGCTAAGGATCAAACTTAAGAGAAAATCATATCTTAAATTGCTAAAAGATCATGAACCTAAGTTTCTGAGATAGATCTGAAGCGTAGGGCTCTGATACCACCTGTAGCGCCCCGGCCCGATACTGGCATCGGAACCAGTGCACCCACCGTAGTCTACTACGAGGACTACGAAGCGTCAAAGCAGATCAAGTACACGTCATCCATGACGTAAGATAAATCAGCGGAAACATCGTAAAATTTAGAAGTTCATTAACACCAATGTAACCAAAGAAAAACAGCAGAAGTAAAAGTGTCCGGCTAACTGTCTAGCATATCATCCAGTACAACATAATAAAGATCGAGTCTTCCAACTTAGAATGATCAAAAATCTATCTACTTCCATGACCATCATCCCATTGAGCCCACTTGCCATCTTTTTCAACAAATATCATTTCATACTCTGGCTCACATGAAAGAAAATGAAGTATCTGTTCTTAGCGAAAACATCGCAAGCAAGTAACCCGTCTATACACCTTACGAGATCACACATGACGAGACATCAATGTATAAGTCATTGCCCAAAATAAGGTGCTCGGGTTAGCAAATAGTATCTTTCTGACAATTCCTCAAAACAGATAAATCACATAAAAGATACGCGATTACGAGAATAAACATGTAACTAAAATAACATACCACATAAACAGAACATAAGCTAGTCACATTTCTTGCATGTCAAATCTTATGCTTCGTGTATCATGATGCATGTACTTCTTTAAAACCACACACAACACCCAGGCATATGTCTTCTTTCGTAAACATGTCGTGCGTGTCATTTCACAAAACATTTCATAACTCTTCTTATCATATTCCTCGCGTAGCAGAACTTTATACCCTGTGGGTGATCAATCCACAGCAAACAGAACTTTATACCCCGTGCTGAAAAGTCCACGACCCCATAATATATACTTTATACCCCGTGCGGATAGGTCCACGGCCCCATTACATATATCATATATCCGTGCTGATAGGTCCACGGACCCATAAAATACTTTATACCCTGCTGTTGATTCACAGGTCACGCTTTTATACCCTGCTTTCGCAGGCGTGACTTTTATACCCTGCGATCAACCAGCAGCCATAGTTTGCTTTTCGAAAACTTTAATCTTCTCTTGTAAACACATGTTCTTTCGCAAAGCAATTCTCATGTCAAATGCAAAGTGTTCATATCATGATGCAGGATGCTCTTGCAACTTCATATCAAACATGTAACCTACACACGCATCTTACTTATCAAGTACAATGATCTTGCACCTCAAGCACTCCATAATCGTACCTTTCTAAGTCTGTTCGTTTCGCCAACTCACTTGGGATCCAATCTTATCCTTACTTAATTGCACCTAACATCTATTCCTCAAGTACACCTCAAATACCCTCGCATTTTGTGATCAAAGGGAGAGAATAGAGTTATTACACATACATAGGGCGCCTAATGGGTCGAAAAGACTTCCAGTATACTTGGAACGCCTACTTGAGGCGCCTAAAATGACATGAGGCGCCTATACTAGGCGTTTGAAGTGTTCGGAGATGTGCTGGTATACATCGAACGCATACATGAAGCGCCTTATGTGACATCGAACGCCTTTGGAGGTGTTCAAAGTGTTCTGGAATGTGCTGTGACACATCGAACGCCTATATGAAGCGCCTTATGTGACATGAAGCGCCTAATGTAGGTGTTCGAAGTATACGGAGATGCACTGGGACACACTGAACGCCTACTAGGCGCCTAATGTGACTTGAAGCGCCTAAAGTAGGTGTTCGAAGTGTTCTTGCGGTTCCAGAACTGCAGTTTTCTGCAGTAACTTCTTCCCATCACCTTCCTCCTTCACCCCTTTCATGTTTAACACTTCAAGATCCATCTTAGCACCTAGATTCATCATGCTTAACACACAACTAACATGAGTTGATTCTCAAACATGTAAAATAGTATCCACTCTAAACCTTCTATCACCCACAACCTTCAATAGATATCCTTAAACCTTCCAACACAACAAGTCTACAACAATGCCAACATTCATCCTTCAACTCTCTGCAAATACTCTCAAAACATCTAAGGTGTAGTTACCAAACTTAAGAACTTACACTATGACAAGGAACACATCACGTATAACACTCTTATGGGCATATTTATCAACAAAGATCACAACATAACCATTTTTAGATATTGGCCCAAAGAACATAACTTTACTCAATCAACAACAACAATTACATATAGTAAAGCTTTTAACATAACCAAATCAAAGTTACTAATGTGTGATCGAGATTTTCTTTTTATAAGAACATAGGGCCTATTGTATCAAAATTTGCGTAAAGCATATAGAAAGATTACTTTCCTTGGAATCTAGATAAGCTTATGAGTGTACTGCGGAATTTCGGTAAGGATTGAACCTAGATTGTCCATTCTTCCTTCCTTTTCTTCTTCTCTTCTTCTTCTTCTTTCTCTATTCTCCTTCCCTTTTCTCTCTAGGCGGTTCCCCCCTCTCTTTTGTTTTATAACCCCCGCCCCCCTCTCCTTTCGGGAGTTATACTAAATGTGTAACTCCCCCATCATTTAAGTGGGGAGGGCATTTTGGTAATTTTGCCTAATTTTCTTAATTCTCATTTTTAACCCTTTCTTTTATTTTTCTATGTTTTATTTAACTAAGTTTCATAACCTATACAATTAATTAAATTGTGTTTAAGGTTGACTTCTAAGTATTGAAAGTCATGCTTAAAAGTTACGGGGTATGACAAAGCGTGCACTAGCAAAAGTAAATCAATCTATAAGTCGACAGACTAGTAAGATCTGGCAAAAAATAGCATGGCAACGAGGGCAGCCTGTAGTTCTGCTAGTAATGGCGTTGCATGAGGCAAATGAAAGGAGATTTCACCTACTATAGCTCCACTACTATTACGGAGTAGAGCACCCCCCAGTCGATCGTGCTCCATGAGCCACATCTACATTTAATTTATAACGACCCGAAGGGGGCAGTTGCCAATAGATAACCCGTAGTCGACGCGACTATAATCTAGGAGAGATCCCAAGTACATGCGTTTCGGGGTCAAATGATGCGTATTTCGTATAGTTGATTGACATACACCATGTGTAGATATTTTGAAGAGAATAATTAGTAAGCTGGCGGATGTTAAAGCACTCACCATCATAGACAATACCTGTGTAATGACACCATATGTACCAAACTAGAATGCCTGGGGCAATGAGTTGAAGACAACCCTTTAGAGTATTGGCATTGGACAACGTCCACCAATGTAATAAATAGGTGCAAAGATCAGTAGAGTGTGTGATTGGTCCTCCCGAAATGCTTGCGTAGAAGGACCAAAGACCCTAAATAAGTGGACACCGCAAAAGAACATGTTCGCCCACTCCTTGAGCTTGGCAACAAAACGGGCAAATACTAGGAAATGAGGCTGCAAAGGATGCAATATTCTCCAGAAAAGGAATTGTCGATGCTGTAAGCGCCATATGAATAATTGAATCACTGGCTGTTGCAATTTGTGCTAAATATATTTATGTGAAAGACAGATGAATGCACATGCCGACACATATCATAGGCAGTACAGAGTGTGAAGCTGTCCGACGCCTCTAAGTTCCAAGTCCAGTCTCCGCTAATGATTTCAGATTGTGAGGTGCACAAATGATGGACAGAACATAATCTCTTCCACGTCAGCAAATCTGTTAGTGTCGGAAGATAAGTTCCACGTTGTCCATACTTGGATCGTGCAAAAGATTGCCACAAGCCATCAGCTGTATGATACTTCCACCATAGCTTACACATATATGGCTGCTGAAGCGCATCCAATCGGCGTATGCCAAGTCTTATTGGATATAAAAGATCCTGCCATATAACCCAATGATGTTTAGTCGTGACCATCGTTGAGCCCAAGAAAAAACTACATCTTTTGCGATGTAAATGGCGGATAATTCTTTTAGACAATGACACGGCCGACAGTGTATGTAGTGGAATAGAAAAGAGAGAACATGCTTAATAAGAATGAGCCTTCCAGAATGCGACCGAAAGCGATTGTACCAACCCAATAATTTTGCATGAAAGTGGACAAGAAGATGATTAAAATATTGCAATCGTGGACGGCCAATAAAAAGGGGGACTCCGAGGTACTTAACTGGGAGTGTAGCTGATGGCATTTTGAGCAAATCTTCCATTCTGTGAGCCCGGGTCCGAGGTAAAGTAGATGGTCATATAAGGTAACTCTTATGAAAATCAATTTGTTGGCCTTTTACACCCTAATACTGCAATAGAAATCTGCAAAACCTCTGTAAGGTTGAACTGGAACCATTAAGAAAAATGAGCAGATCATCTACAAACGCCAAATGCCTGATGACAGGCATTGTTCGCCCCACTGAATAAGGTCGTAAGACTCATTCACTAATCAATGTACTAAGTCCAAGTGAGAACACCTCAGAAGCTAAAATAAACAAAAAAGGAGACAAATGGCACTTTGCTTTACACTGAAAGAAGACACAAGGAAAACCATTCACAAGAATCGAAATATGAGTACTACTGAGATGATTCATGATCACGGTAAAGAAATGATGCAAGTTCACACGATCAGAAGCTTTCTACAAATCCAGCTTAATAAAGAAATTATTATCCTGGATTTTTTAATTCAACAAATGGATCATTTCCTATGCGAGTATAACCTGGCCCGCAATGTCACGTTCGGGGACGAAGCCCGATTGTTTGGGGGAGATAAGTTTGGGAAGCAAGAGCCCTAGAAGGGTGGTGGGAATGCGAGTCCCCACCTTTGCAATAAAGTTACACAAGCTAATAGGTCGAAAATCCACAAATGTAGTCGGGGATAAAGTCTTAGGGATTAAAAGAGAGTAATGTGCTGCTTACGAGGAATAGCAAATCCCAGATAATATTTTTGGATGGCTTTATGAACATCAGTATAAACAATCTCCCAAAAAGTGTGGAAAAAGTATCTATTATATCCATCAGGACCTGCCACACTATTGGAATACAAAGTATATCAGGAAAAGAACCAGAACAGGAATAAAGGGTGGAACCAAGTATATTCAGTTGCTGCAACATTCATTCAGGCATTTCGTCGAATAGTTCTGTTAATGCGTCGAACACCTATTCATCAGTCTATTTGTCCTTAAATGTTTAGTCGAACTCATCATTTGATTGTATATAAGTGTTATTTAAACATAGAACTGATCGATAATCATCATTTTGATGATTAGAAATAGTATTACATTTTAGTTTCTACCTGGCCAAACTAGCCGTTAAAATGTCATTGTCAAGGCCAAAGTAGCGTTGCCCAAACTCTGTATATATGTATTACACTGCTGAGAAATGGAAGCTAAGTGTTTGTTTCTTCATTTTACTGAGTTGATTAAGTGATTTAAGAGTTATTTTCTCTATATGGTATCAGAGCCAAGGATATCTGAGAGAGATTGAAATTCAAATTTCTACTATTCATCTTCTTCTTCATCATTCTGTCAGCATGCGAACTGTTAACAAAAGAGAGATATAGAATCAGTTGGAAGTGAAGCACTTTCTCACCCAAGCCCAGCTGCTGTTCCCACGAATTCAACGGGGGTAAGCTCCAGTCATAGTGCTGAAACAACCACTGTAACTATGATCCATCATAAACTGAATGAGAACAATTATCTTGTCTGGTCCAGAGCTGTCAAAATGTTTATCATAGGCAAGGGTAAGGAAGATTACCTTAAGCTTGACTGTGAGATTCCTAATGAGAGTGATGCTCAATCCAAAACATGGAATGCTAAAAATTCTATGATCATGTCATGGCTAATTGGATCAATGACCACAGATAAAAGTGAAAATTTCATTTTGTATGACTCTACTACTGAAATCCAGAAGGCAACTCAAGATATGTATTGAAAACTTGACAATATCTCTGAGTTTTATGAGCTGGATGTCATGCTTCATGATATCAAACAGGGAGACTCCCTTGTGAATGTATATTTTGGGCAGTTAAAAAGAATCTGGCAAGAGATTGATGCTTGTAATTCACATCAATGGCCTAATCAAGAGGCAAACAAGCTATACAAATCCATTACTGAAACCAGGAGCATTTTCAAATTCTTGGCTGGACTAAACAAAGTGTTTGATGATGCAATTGTAAAAATCCTTAGAACTAAACCTCCCTTCAGTGAATAGTGTACTCTTTGAAATCAGGCAAGAAGAAAGCAAAATCAAGATTATGATGAGCTTTTCTTCTAATATTGAAGGCACTACAATGAGTGCTCTACACCAAGGAGTACCCAAGACCACATTGTTGCAAACATAGTGACTAGAAGGTATATGGCTCCCCAACATGATAACCGAAGGAGTGGGCACTCTAAAGTTGTTTGCAAATTTTGAAAGAAACCTGGACATACTGAAGACAGGTGCTTTGCCAAGCTTGGTAGAACAGTAGCCAGTTTAATGAGCATTGGAGAAATCCTAAGCCATGGAGGTCTCAAGCTGGTAATGCTGGACATTGGAAAGGAACTGCACCCAATGCAACCAGTAATGGTGTTATAGTACCAACTAACGTCCCACTCCAAAATAAATTAGATGCAATCTTTTAGTTTATGAAGCAGCATCAGTCACCAAAGCTTCCTCTGGACACCAAACAAGCAATTTAGGCTACAATGGCCAACTATGGTAAGAATTCCAAACTTGCCTCTACTTGGATTGTTGATTCAGGTGCTACTCATCACATGACATGGAACAAAGAAAAGCTAACTGATTACATGGTTTTCCATAATCCCACCAAAGTTAAAGTAGCTACTGGCATAGGAGTTAGTATACAGGGATGTGGAAATATAGAACTGTCTAGGAACCTAAAGTTGAAAAATGTCCTTCACGTACTTGAATTGAGTTTTAACTTGTTCTCTGTAAGTAAACTTGCTGAGAATAATTTATGTTAAATAAAATTCTCACCTTCTAAATGTTGCTTTTAGGAGATTATGTCCAAGAAGATGATTGACAATGCTAACAAGGTCAATGGACTCTTCCTGCTTCAAGCTGAAGAGTCAAGTCCTCTCAGTAGTCAAACTAGGATAGGATTATGTATGGTTGCTAGTAGGAATGCTGAGAGTATTTTGCTATGGCATAAGAGATAAGGACATTTTAAGTTCCTGTATCTTAGAAGGCTTATGCAAGCCTTGTTTGTCAATATAAATCAATCATACTTATTTTGTGAAGATTGTTTGTTTGTTAAGAGCTGCAGAACTAACTATCTAAAGAAAATACATGTAATCAATGCTCCTTTTAGTGTAATACAATCTGATGTATGGGGGCCTTCAAAAATAGTCAACATAAATGGTGTTAAGTGGTTCATTACATTCGTTTATGACCACACCAGGCTTACCTGGCCATACCTAATGAAGCACAAGTATGAGGTGGGTGACATCCTTAAGAGATTCATATGTATGGTTCCAACACAGTTTAACACCACTGTTAAAACCTTAAGAACTGATAATGGACTTGAATATCTTGATCTTCAATAAGGGAATATCTTAATGCTAGAGGAATCCATCATCAGACTTCCTGCACATACACTCCACAGCAAAATGGAGTTGCAGAAAGAAAGAGTAGTCATCTCCTTAAATTTACAAGGGCAATCATGATGTCTATGAAGGTGCCTAAGCACTACTAGGATGAGAGTGTACTTACAGCTACACACCTTATAAACAGGATGTCCTGTAAGGTGTTAAATTATATCACCCCAAAAAATTCCATGTCTCAATAATTCCCTAATTCTAATTTCTTCTTAGAACTACCCATGAAATTTTTTTGGTTTGTTGTGCATAGGGATATTCCAGAATAATTTAGAAGCAAATTAGATATGAGAGCTAAAATGTGTATCTTTCTTGAGTTTTCTCATACCCAGAAAGGGTACAAGTGCTACTCACCCACAACCAGGAAAATATATGTATCTCTTGATGTTGCATTTGATGAATCTAATGCTTTTTATGGTAGAGGTATCTCTGAGTCTGAATAGGAAAAGGAGTGCAACACCTAGAGTATTATTGATTGACCTAACTCAGCCACTGGAAAAGAAAGGACAAATTCAGGTGAGGGGGATATTCAACCTTCACCTTAGAGAGGTCAAATTGAGTCTGATCACAATGAACCTACCCCTAGAAAGACTGAAGAATCAGAAAGTGAATCATCCACCTTCAGAGAAATTATTCCAGTAGATGATAGACCAATAGCCATCAGAAAAGGAGTCAGAACTTGTGTGAAGAAACTATACCTCATTGGAAACTATGTACCATATGAGTGTCTACAAGGAAACAACAAGGTATTTGTTTCTTCTCTTGACACTTTGCAGGTCCGAAAGACTATTCTGGAAGCCTTAGCTAGACCTGAATGGAAGAAAGCTGTGACTGAGGAGATGGATGCTTTAATAAAAAATGATACATAGGATATTGTGCCTGCTAAGGATGGGATAAAACCAGCAGGATGTAAATGGATATTCTTTATCAAATACAATTCAGATGGATCCATCAATAGGTACAAAGTAAGGCTGGTTTCCAAGGGGCTTACTCAATCATTTAACTTACATGCTTATACTGATGCAGATTATGGTGGCTGCAAAATAGATAGAAAGAGCATGAGTGGGACTTGCCAATTTATAGGAAACTCACTCATTTCATTGTTTTCCAAAAAGCAAGCAAGCGTTTCTTTGTCCACTTCTGAAGCTGAGTACATGGCACTTAGCCTTTGTTGCACACAGTTGTTGTGGATAAAACAACAACTCTCGGACTTTGGAATTACTGTAAATAGAATTCCTATATATTGTGATAGTATGAATGCCATTAATTTGTCTAAGAACCCCGTGTTACATTCTAAGGCTAAGCATATAGAAGTACGCTATCACTTTCTTCGTGATCACGTAAACAATGGTGATATCGTCATAGATCACGTACGCACAGAAGCACAAGTAGCGGATATCTTTACAAAAGCCTTAAATCAAGCCACGTATGAATCTCTTCGCTCCAAATTAGGCATGATTCCAGTTGATATTATTTGATTTGACGTAATTTGATTTTCTTTCCTTATTTACAGGAATCTTTTGATTTACTTTCCAAAATAAAGGGGGGGAGAGAGCATGATTTAAGGGGGAGAGAGACAGAGAGAGACACTAATTGATACTGATTGCACAAATCAGGGGAGAGCCGGATTTGAAATTTAAAATTCAAATTTCAAATTTATGCATGATTGAAGGGGGAGCGATAGCATTTAAATCATGTGCATAAGTTATTTTGAAAATCATCAAAAGGGGGAGATTGTAGAGAAAAAGGGGTTTGAATGATTTCAAAATATGTGATTTAAATGAATGACGTAAAACGTGTGCATGATATACATGTATACATGATGCATTGCTTATTACTTGCCTTATTTAGCTCATATATAATGTTTCCGTACTAACGATCCATGAAGCGTTAAAGCTTACATCATATGGCAAACATTTGTTGTGTTTATACTATTTTCAGGTGCCACCATTAATGAACTAAACTAGTTCATTAAGTGAAGTACTTAGTTAATTAAACTAAGTAGTTCATTAAAGGAAGCTACATTTGGAAAAGGCACAAAGGCAACAAGGCTAAGGAAGGAAAGTCTTCTCCTCCTCTCCTCATTCATTATACACGCCTATACATATATAAATACATATATTTTCAGATTTTTTTTAAAAGGCACATACACATGTATTCCCATGTACTACCGACACGTTATATATTTTACGTACGTACGTTAACATCACACCACTATACTTAACTCATATTTATGAGTATATTCAGGTCTTATATCATATGATATAAGTCATGGTGATGACAAATTAAATACGACACGTTAAAAGGTTTTAAACCGAAAATTGTCTTATCGGGCGAATACCGAAACTTCGCCAACGTGTCACGTACTTGCCATAAATAAATGGCCAGCCCCTATACTTCAAAAATAATCAAAAATTTCGTGTCTAGGGTGATATTTTCAGCCAAAAATTCTTTCCATGTTGGCACACACAAAGCACCCCATATTAAGGCCAAAATGTGAAGATTCCAATTTTAATTTTATCACATGTTAATGGCACCACTTTAGACCAGCCAAGTGCTGAGATTTAAAGTATATATTATACATTATGTGTAACATAATATATAACATATGCAAAAAGTTAGAATTTAATTGGAGAAAAATTGGGTAATCGATAAACATCGAAAATTCGGTTTTCTACGTACACAACCCATGGAATATTTTTGGCACATCATAGACACGTATCTAGACACTTTTTACATATGTCATACATCTTAAAGTGTTCTAGAAAATTAAATTAAGGGCTGATTAGAATATAACATGTGTGTATTATTAAATATGCACTATTTTACAAAGTTAGCAAAAATAAATTTCAGCACATGCATATACATTATCCAACGCCCCTACAGCTTAGATGGAGCTTATGTGGAGCCTTGTTGGCATATTGATTGGTCAAGAATAAATCATGGAATGTTGTTGAATTAAAGAAAGGAGCTACAAATGGTAAGGTTTCAAACTTTGTTACATTTAAAGCACATGCTGAAAATTTCAGCATGTTGAAATAGGCTGGCCGATTTTTGTAGTTTAATGAGACATATTTTATCATCTTGAATTATGTGATTGATTGGAAGAAGAAATGGAAGCAATTTGAATATTTTTCAAAGTCATAAAGAGTGATATTTTATATATCACACATGCTGAAATTTTTCAGCATGTGTGTGATATGTCTTGGCCGAATGTAAGGTCATAAGGGTGTCCAAATTCATTTCCAATTGATAAGGATATTTGCTATCAATTAATGAATTATTTTAAAAAGAAAAATCAAGAGAAATGGAAATATTTTGAATTGAAGAGCCATGTATCACATGCTGAAATTTCAGCATGGTAATCACCCATCTTGGCCGATTTTTTACCTTGGTAAGGAGGAATTTTGTCTTGCAAAATTTATGTGACAATATTGAATATTATGGAAATTATTCTATGTTGATTTTGGCACATGTTTTGAGTGATATATTCAGATTTTTCCAAGTCATCAATGATGACAACATCCAACCTATCATGAAGTGCCAAGTAAGCAAAGCTTAAATGATCATCCAATGAGAAGGTGACAAGTAAGCAAGACCATGTCACAATGATGTCTTACATTCTCCCAAGGACTTAGAAGATAATTTTCAAGAGGGGAAGGATATCAAGGGGGGACGGCTGCAAGGCTTAAAAGGAAAGAAGATGAGCAAAAACAAGACAAGCACAAGCATTGCAAAATCAAGTGATCAAAACGCCTAGCCTCTCTTCTTCTACACTCTCTTTCTTTCTTCTTCTTGAAAGCCTATTGCATTCATATTTTCAATCTTGAATAGGCTTGTTAATAGACCACCACATATTCTATATCTTTGTAAAAGATTGATCAAGGTGTGATCAATCTTCATTCTTGCAAGGTGGTGGTGTTCGTGCGAATTGTATTCATCGTACAAGGTTTGTAAAGGGTTGGAGTTGGTGTGTAACTCCATCAACCCTGTGGTAAGGTGTATTGCGTGTGTGTAACTAGTGAGAACCAAGGAAGGTGTTCCTTGAAGACTGGAGTAGGTTGTTTATAACCGAACCAGTATAAAATTCTTGGTGCCATTTACTTTCAGCATTTAATTTCTGTTACTGCACAGTTTACTCTTTTTGTTTGCATTCGTAAAAATAGTAAACGACTTTCAAAAATCACGAAAATTTCCAAAAACATAGCCACACATTCTAGAGTTAATTTGGCATAAGTTTGAACCCTTTTGGATAAGTATAAGTCGATCAAACATCAAAAGTTCTGAGACTAGTGCAGTCTGATTTTCAGACTTGCAAAGGTTGAGACTTTGATTGTAATTGACCTACTTCCCAAAAGAATTTTGCAAAAATTTTTCAACCCACTTAAATATAGTATATAAGGAGTTAGTGGTTAAATTTTCAGAGAATTTGGACTTACAAACAAATAGGAATAAATTTTTCAAAACCGTCTACCGTTTCTGGCAGATTCGCGCAGTCTGATCACCAACGGTTTTTGAAGGGGTTAAATGTTGAATTTTAATTTGAAATTTTTAGGGGACCCTCATAACATCTGAGGCTAAGTTCTCTCAAAATTTCAGAATTTTTGGAGACCTATAACCTTGTTTTAAAAACGTTTTAAAACTGATCCTGAAAACAGAATCTGTTTTCAGAAGTTGAGTTGTTTAGTTTTAAACAAATTTTAAAAACCACACTTTCCGCACCACCTATTCAACCCCCCCTTCTAGTGGTGCCTTGTAGATCCTACAAGTGGTATCAGAGCCAGGAACACTCACTTCAAAGAATCCAACGATTCAGTGAGATGGCAACCACAAATCTCAAAACCGAGCAAGAAGGTATGTCGAGCCAAAGGCCTCCTCTTTTTGACGGTGAGTCGTTTATTCAGTGGAAACTTAGAATGAAGCTTTTTCTTATGGCTATAGATATAGATCTTTGGTCGATTATTGAAGATGGTCCTTTTGTTCCATCTAAGTTATCCACCATAGACGGAGTCACATTAGAAGTTGTTAAATCTAGACAAGAATATACGAGTGATGATAAAAAGAAACTTAGTATGAATGCTAGGGCTATGCAATTGCTCCTAAACAGATTAAGTAAAAGTGAGTCTAGTTATGTCTCAAACTGTTCGAGTGCACAAGAAATGTGGAGGATACTAGAAATGAAACACGAAGGCACGAGTCAAGTAAAAGAGTCAAAAATAAACATGCTTATGTCCACACTTGAGTCGTTTAAATTGTTGCCTAATGAGTCTATTGTTGATATGGATCTTCGTTTGACTAACATCTACAACTCTCTTAAGTCTCTTGGTAAATCTTTTACCACGCAGGAAAAGGTACAGAAAGTCTTACGAAGCCTTCCATCCGAGTGGGACCCTAAAGTGACCGCAATAGAAGAAAGCAAGGAAACTAAGTCAATAAAGATAGAAGAATTAATCAGATCACTTAAGGTCTATGAGAATAAACTCACCATACGGAAATCGGAATCATCTAAACAAGGTAAAGCTATTGCTTTTAAATCAAATGAATACGTCTCTTCTCCTTCCGATCACGTAGATGATAGTGATTCTGAATCGGATAACGATGACCTAATTCTATTGGCTAAAGGCTTAAGAAAATTTATGAGAAGGTCATTTAGAAACAAAAATAAGGGTACTACAACTAAGAGAAATAAGAACAAGTCAAATGATAAAGATGTTAAATGTTATGAATGTGGCAAACTCGGACACTTATCATATGACTGCCCCAATAAAGAAAAGCAAACAACTAAATACCCTGACAAGGAGCGGAACAAAAATAGACCCATCTCAGAACCCAAGCAAAGAAAACGTGCTCTAAAGGCCTCCACCTGGAGTGATTCATCGGATTCTGAAACTGAGACCGAAGAGGAGACTGCACAAGTATGCTTTGCATCCAAAGCATCTAATGAGGTATCATCTGATTCTAATTCTGACTCTGAACTTTCTTATGATGATCTTTTTAGTCAGTATTTAGAATTGCACAAATTCACTAAGACTCTCGCTAAGGAAAAGAAGCGATTAATTGAAGACAATAAACTGTTAGAATCCTCTAACGAGAATCTTCTCACTCAATTAACCGATTCAAAGAAAGAGTCATCATGTGTCATTACTGCATTAAAAAACAGAGATTTCATCATTGACCACTCAAAATAATGAAATGAAATCCGAGATTTCAAGTTTGAAATCAAGGAATACAGACTTAGAGAAAATGATGAAACAGTTTGATACGGGATCTAACATGCTGCATCGTATTATCTTATCTCAAAAGCATGACAGTGACAAAACGGGTTTGGGATACGTTGATACTAATGAAGTATCAACCAAACCAACCAAGTTTGTTGTGTCTAAGAAAGTAGACACCCCAAAGCCTCAAGTGGCGTCTAAGATGACGCAAAAGCTGCCCCTTCCCTCATCACGCCCCAATTCCTCATCATATCATGTGAAATATAACTTTGTACCATATAGATATGAAAAGAAAAGAGTGATGCATACACGACATCCATATCATCCACGTATTACGCACACACACACAAGGACATATAAAAAACGTCCTTCATTCAATGAGTATAAAGGAGTTCTTGGGCAAAGGCCCAAAGTGCATGCACCACATGTCTACTATATCGCACCTTCATCTACATTCTTGCCATTTGATAGACCGAGAAGGATCACCCAAGTATGGGTACTGAAAGGTACTTTTACCAAGAGATGATTAACTAACTCGAAAGAACCCAAAGTTAAAAGGGTACCTAAATCATCTTTGTACATTGCAGGGAGCCCACACATCGAAAGATACAACTATTAAGTGGTTCCTTGACAGTGGATGCTCGAGGCACATAATGGGTGACCCGAGCTTGTTCACAAAATTAAAGAAGGTCACAAAAGACGGATCCGTGACCTTTGGAGACAACAACGAAGGCAAGATCATCGGAAAAGGTACGATTGGAAATCCAAGCACTCTCCAAATCTCTGTCTTTTTGGTAAGCAACTTATCCTACAATCTTCTTAGCATTTCTCAATTTGTTGACAATGGTTTTAATGTGTGTTTTACTCACCCTTATTGCAATATAATAAATAAAAATAGAGAAACCGTTTTAAAAGGAAAACAAGAAGGTAATATTTTTACGCTTTCTATGGATGATGTGGTAGACGCTAAGGTTAAGTGCTTTATGTCAAATGAACCTAATGTGAATTTATGGCATAGACGTTTAGGACACATTGGTATCTCCACACTAGAAAAACTTCAACGAAAGAACCTAGTACGAGGATTGCCTACGCTTGATTTAGACAACTTTCAGTTGTGTGAATCTTGCATAAAAGGCAAACAAACACGTGAGTCACTTAAGCATAAAAATGAAATAAGCACGACTAGAGTCTTAGAACTATTACATATTGATTTGTTTGGTCCTAGTCGCACTACAAGCTTTGGTGGGCGCCACTATGCATGCGTGATTGTTGATGATTTTTCTCGTTATACTTGGACTTTATTTCTTGCACATAAGGATGATAGTGCCATTGAGATTGCAAAATTAATCAAACAACTTGAAAATAAATACGGTGTCAATGTGAAAAAGATAAGATGCGATAGAGAGGGTGAGTTTAAAAACAAAGAGATGATTTCATTTTGCGAAGAAAAAGGAATCAAGCATGAGTTTTCGCCACCTAGAACTCCACAATTAAATGGAGTAGTAGAAAGAAAGAATCGTACATTACAAGAAATCGCTAGGACTATGTTATGCGAAAATAAATTGCCTAGATTTCTGTGGGTGGAAGCCGTAAATTGTGCATGCTATATTGTAAATCGCCTATCTATAAGAAAGAAAATAAACAAGACGCCTTATAAGATTTTGAATGATCGCATGCCTAAGATTGACTATTTTCGTGTATTTGGATGCAAATGTTTTGTTTTAAATACAAAAGATAATTTAGACAAATTTGAATCTAAATCAATTGAGTGCATTTTTGTTGGATATTCTATAAATTCAAAAGCATATAGATGTTATGATCCTCTCACTAGACAAATCATGGAATCTATTCATGTGAAATTCAATAAATTTGGTGAGATTGATAAAGATAAAGAATATGACGATGACTTTGAATTGAAACCCGTGTTGAATGAAGATGATGGTACATTTGATATGCATGACATGAATGACACACTAGAAATGCATGATCACATAGAAATGCATGACAACATAGAAAATAATCAACCAAGATGGCATAGAGATCACCCACATGATCTCATCATAGGCGACCTCACTCACGGTGTGCGACCACGTAGAAGAATTACTTCAGATGAGATAAATGAATTCCATGCTATGATTTCTGAAATTGAGCCCAAAAATGTGCATGATACTTTGAGTGTTTCTTCTTGGATTGATGCTATGCATGATGAACTTAATCAATTCGTTAGAAACGATGTATGGGATTTAGTGCCACGACCACAAAATAAGACTATATAGGCACAAAGTGGGTGTTTAGGAATAAAATGAATGAAGAAGGAAAGGTCGTTAGAAATAAAGCGAGACTTGTAGCACAAGGCTATAATCAAGAAGAAGGAATTGACTACGATGAAACATTTGCACCCGTAGCACGTTTAGAAGCTATACGACTATTACTTGCTATTGCTTGCATGAAAGATTTCAAATTATATCAAATGGACGTAAAAAGTGCATTCCTAAACGGATTTATACAAGAAGAAGTATACGTGAAGCAACCACCCGGTTTTGAAGATTTGAAACATCCAGATCACGTGTACAAACTAAAGAAGGCACTATACGAACTAAAGCAAGCACCGAGAGCATGGTATGATCGTTTTGCTACTTTCCTTTTAGAAAATGATTTTAAACAAGGTACTATAGATAGTACACTATTTTTGAAACAAGATAAATCGGATTTACTTATTATCCAACTCTATGTTGATGACATTATTTTCGGTTCTACCTCACATAGACTTGTTGAAGATTTTGAAAATTGCATGAAATCTGAATTTGAAATGTCTATGGTTGGTGAACTTAACTATTTTCTTGGCTTGCAGATTAAGCAAACGAGTAAAGGTATTCACATAAGTCAAGCAAAATATGTCAATGACATCATTAAAAAGTTTAACTTTGAAAATCTGAAACCATCCCCTACCCCGATGAGTGTCACTACTAAATTGGACAAAGATGAACATGGTAAAGATGTTGATAATGACTTATATCGATCTATGATAGGTTTTTTGCTATATTTAACTGCTAGTAGGTCTGATATCATGTTCAGTGTATGCATGTGTGCACGATTTCAGAGTCAACCTAAGGTGTCTCACTATAATGCGGTAAAAAGAATATTCTGTTATATTAAGCACACGCCTACCTTAGGAATTTGGTACGATAAGGATTCCACATTTAACTTATATGCTTATACTGATGCAGATTATGGTGGCTGCAAAATAGATAGAAAGAGCACGAGTGGGACTTGCCAATTTATAGGAAACTCACTCATTTCATGGTTTTCCAAAAAGCAAGCAAGCGTTTCTTTGTCCACTACTGAAGCTGAGTACATGGCACTTAGCCTTTGTTGCACACAGTTGTTGTGGATAAAACAACAACTCTCGGACTTTGGAATTACCGTAAATAGAATTCCTATATATTGTGATAGTATGAGTGCCATTAATTTGTCTAAGAACCCCGTGTTACATTCTAAGGCTAAGCATATAGAATACGCTATCACTTTCTTCGTGATCACGTAAACAATGGTGATATCGTCATAGATCACGTACGCACAGAAGCACAAGTAGCGGATATCTTTACAAAAGCCTTAAATCAAGCCACGTATGAATCTCTTCGCTCCAAATTAGGCATGATTCCAGTTGATATTATTTGATTTGACGTAATTTGATTTTCTGTCCTTATTTATAGGAATCTTTTGATTTACTTTCCAAAATAAAGGGGGAGAGAGAGCATGATTTAAGGGGGAGAGAGACAGAGAGAGACACTAATTGATACTAATTGCACAAATCAAGGGAGAGCCGGATTTGAAATTTAAAATTCAAATTTCAAATTTATGCATGATTGAAGGGGGAGCGATAGCATTTAAATCATGTGCATAAGTTATTTTGAAAATCATCAAAAGGGGAGGTTGTAGAGAAAAAGGGGTTTGAATGATTTCAAAATATGTGATTTAAATGAATGACGTAAAACGTGTGCATGATATACATGTATACATGATGCATTGCTTATTACTTGCCTTATTTAGCTCATATATAATGTTGCCGTACTAACGAGCCATGAAGCGTTAAAGCTTACATCATATGGCAAACATTTGTTGTGTTTATACTATTTTCAAGTGCCACCATTAATGAACTAAACTAGTTCATTAAGTGAAGTACTTAGTTAATTAAACTAAGTAGTTCATTAAAGGAAGCTACATTTGGAAAAGGCACAAAGGCAACAAGGCTAAGGAAGGAAAGTCTTCTCCTCCTCTCCTCATTCATTATACACGCCTATACATATATAAATACATATATTTTCAGATTTTTTGTAAAAGGCACATACACATGTATTCCAATGTACTACGGACACGTTATATATTTTACGTACGTACGTTAACGTCACACCACTATACTTAACTCATATTTATGAGTATATTCAGGTCTTATATCATATGATATAAGTCATGGTGATGACAAATTAAATACGACACGTTAAAAGGTTTTAAACCGAAAATTGTCGTATCGAGCGAATACCGAAACTTCGCCAACGTGTCACGTACTTGCCATAAATAAATGGCCAGCCCCTATACTTCAAAAATAATCAAAAATTTCGTGCCTAGGGTGATATTTTCAGCCAAAAATTCTTTCCATGTTGGCACACACAAATCACCCCACATTAAGGCCAAAATGTGAAGATTCCAATTTTAATTTTGTCACATGTTAATGGCGCCATTTTAGACCAGCCAAGTGCTGAGATTTAAAGTATATATTATATATTATGTGTAACATAATATATAACATGTGCAAAAAGTTGGAATTTAATTGGAGAAAAATCGGGTAATCGATAAACATCGAAAATTCGGTTTTCTACGTACACAACCCATGGAATATTTTTGGCACATCATACGACACGTATCTAGACACTTTTTACATATGTCATACATCTTAAAGTGTTCTAGAAAATTAAATTAAGGGCTGATTGGAATATAACATGTGTGTATTATTAAATGTGCACTATTTTACAAAGTTAGCAAAAATAAATTTCAGCACATGCATATACATTATCCAACGGCCCTACAGCTTAGATGGAGCTTATGTGGAGCCTTGTTGGCATATTGATTGGTCAAGAATCAATCATGCAATGTTGATGAATTAAAGAAAGGAGCTACAAATGGTAAGGTTTCAAACTTTGTTACATTTAAAGCACATGCTGAAAATTTCAGCTTGTTGAAATAGGCTGGCCTATTTTTGTAGTTTAATGAGACATATTTTATCATCTTGAATTATGTGATTGATTGGAAGAAGAAATGGAAGCAATTTGAATATTTTTCAAAGTCATAAAGAGTGATATTTTATATATCACACATGCTGAAATTTTTCAGCATGTGTGTGATATGTCTTGGCCGAATGTAAGGTCATAAGGGTGTCCAAATTCATTTCCAATTTGATAAGGATATTTGCTATCAATTAATGAATTATTTTAAAAAGAAAAATCAAGAGAAATGGAAATATTTTGAATTGAAGAGCCATGTATCACATGCTGAAATTTCAGCATGGTAATCACCCATCTTGGCCGATTTTTTACCTTGGTAAGGAGGAATTTTGTCTTGCAAAATTTATGTGACAATATTGTATATTATGGAAATTATTCTATGTTGATTTTGGCACATGTTTTGAGTGATATATTCAGATTTTTCCAAGTCATCAATGATGACAACATCCAACCTATCATGAAGTGCCAAGTAAGCAAAGCTTAAATGATCATCCAATGAGAAGGTGACAAGTAAGCAAGACCATGTCACAATGATGTCTTACATTCTCCCAAGGACTTAGAAGATAATTTTCAAGAGGGGAAGGATACCTAGGGGGGACGACTGCAAGGCTTAAAAGGAAAGAAGATGAGCAAAAACAAGACAAGCACAAGCATTGCAAAATCAAGTGATCAAATTGCCTAGCCTCTCTTCTTCTACACTCTCTTTCTTTCTTCTTCTTGAAAGCCTATTGCATTCATATTTTCAATCTTTAATAGGCTTGTTAATAGACCACCACATATTCTATATCTTTGTAAAAGATTGATCAAGGTGTGATCAATCTTCATTCTTGCGAGGTGGTGGTGTTCGTTCGAATTGTATTCATCGTACAAGGTTTGTAAAGGGTTGGAGTTGGTGTGTAACTCCATCAACCCTGTGGTAAGGTGTATTGCGTATGTGTAACTAGTGAGAACCAAGGAAGCTGTTCCTTGAAGACTGGAGTAGGTTGTTTATAACCGAACCAGTATAAAATTATTGGTGCCATTTACTTTCAGCATTTAATTTCTGTTACTGCACAGTTTACTCTTTTTGTTTGCGTTCGTAAAAATAGTAAACGACTTTCAAAAATCACGAAAATTTCCAAAAACATAGCCACACGTTCTAGGGTTAATTTGGCATAATTTTGAACCCTTTTGGATAAGTATAAGTCGATCAAACATCAAAAGTTCTGAGACTAGTGCAGTCTGATTTTCAGACTTGCAAAGGTTGAGACTTTGATTGTAATTGACCTACTTCCCAAAAGAATTTTGCAAAACTTTTTCAACCCACTTAAATATAGTATATAAGGAGTTAGTGGTTAAATTTTCAGAGAATTTGGACTTACAAACAAATAGGAATAAATTTTTCAAAACCGTCTACCATTTCTGGCAGATTCGCGCAGTCTGATCACCAACGGTTTTTGAAGGGGTTAAATGTTGAATTTTAATTTGAAATTTTTAGGGGACCCTCATAACATCTGAGGCTAAGTTCTCTCAAAATTTCAGAAGTTTTGGAGACCTATAACCTGGTTTTAAAAACGTTTTAAAACTGATCCTGAAAACAGAATCTGTTTTCAGAAGTTGAGTTGTTTAGTTTTAAACAAATTTTAAAAACCACACTTTCCGCACCACCTATTCAACCCCCCTTCTAGTGGTGCCTTGCAGATCCTACAGTAAGAATGCTAAGGTATTTGAAGTCTTCCCCTGGTTAGGGATTACTCTTCAAAATGACTCAGGACAAGGACATCAAAGTGTTCACTGATGCTGATTGGGATGGATCTAAATTAGATATGAGTCAACCTCTGCCTATGCCTCCTATTTATGGGAACATTTGATTACTTGGAGTAGCAAGAAGCAGCATGTTGTATCAAGAAGCAGCATTGAGACTAAACTAAAGGCTCTGTCTCTTGGTGTATATGAGGGAATTAATCAACAAGGTAATGAAGGATTTGAAAATTGATGTCCAGCTGCCCATCCATGTATACCGTGACAACATATCTGCTATTCATATGAAGGAGAATCCAGTATAGCATGAAAAATCAAAACACATTAAGATTGATAGGCACTTCTTGAGGGAAAGCTGAAAGACAAGTTACTCAAACTGCATTTCATCCGATTAAAGGACCAAATTGCTGATATTCTAACCAACCTGTGAGTGTTCAAGTGTTCAAAACATTACCGGACAATCTAGGTTGTATCTCCATCTACAACTCTAACTTGAGGGGGAGTGTTGGAGTACAAGTTATAACAGAAAAAGAACAAGAACAAGAATAAAGAGTGAAGCCAAGTATATTCAGCTGCTGCAACATTCATTCAGGCATTTCATCGAACAGTTCTGTTAATGCGTCAAAAACCTATTCATCAGTCTATTTGTCCTTAAATTTTTAGTCAAACTCATCATTTGATTGTATATAAGTGTTATTTAAACATAGAAGTGATGGATAATCATTATTTCGATGATTAGAAATAGGATTACACATTAGTTTCTACCCGGTCAAACTAGCCGTTAGAATGTCATTGTCAAGGCCAAAGTAGCCGTTGCCCAAACTCTGTATACATGTATTGCACTGTCGAGAAATGGAAGCTAAGCATTTTTTTCTGCATTTTAGTGAGTTGATTAAGTGATTTAAGTGTTATTTTCTCTATACACACCATGAGGGTCTAACTTCCACACCGCATCCCGGACATCCTGTAGTGATGGCATCTCAGTAAGAGCTGCATTATCCAAACAACTTAGCACCGTAGGGGTGAAAGCCAATAGTTGATCAGGATTGTCCACCTCTTCGGTTGTAAACAGTTGCATGTAATAGCTTATGACTTCCTGATGAATTAAGTCAGCGGCGTCACAAACCAATCTTTCTGCAGTGCAAATAGTGCAGATATGCTATCTTCAACGGCACTCCTTTACTCGACTGTGGAAATATTTGGTATTAGCATCGTCAGCTTGTAGCCATTTCACACGTGCTTTTTTGCTCCCAAAAAATTAACTTAGCTAGGGCTTCCTGGTGCATGCGGTTGAGAGGTGTTGGCTGTGTATCAAATGCAGGTTCTTTCCGCACCACTTCCTGCTTGAGACGTGTCAAATCATCAAAAATATTTCCAAATAAATGCTTGTTCCAGAAATGCATGTATAGCTTCAGCCGATGAACTTTATCATACAAACCTCGCATTCCACCGACTGTCGGATAAGATTGCCATGCTCATTTTACAAATTGGAGGAAATCCGAATGATCAATCCAGACATTCAAGAAACGGAATGGCTATGGTCCAGTGAATGCATCGCTAACACAACTCAAAAACAGCGGGCTATGATTAAAAGTAGTACGCGATAAATGGCTGACTTTAAAATTTGAGAAATGATCACTGAAAGACGCTGAACAGAGAAAGCGATTGTTATAACCCGAAATTTTTGAACTAATTGTTACACGTTAATTTAATACTGGGTAGTTGTTAGGTATGACAACTCTTCGAAATTAAATTAATTGTAGTGTGTCGATTATGTTTAAGTAACGCTATAAATATACAAATTGTTATAAGCGTATAAAGAAAAAGAAAATACAAAGTGAATTAAAGAAAAAGAAAAAAATAATAATAAAAAAAAGGAAAAGGAGGTTCCGTATGATAATAGAAAAAAAATAATTAATAATAAAATAATGATAAATGAATAAAGGGGGGATAAAAGAGATTTGAGATAAGGTAAAAAAACTAATAAAATAAAAAATGATAATTCAAACGTGGGTTACGGGAAAAACTGTTTCCCCCAAAACTGTCGCTCAACTGACACATAAAGGGGCGCTGGGGATAAGGGTAGAACGCACAAAACAAAATATAGCAGAAAGGAAAAAAAAAAGAGACACAGGGAGGGGCAACGGCAGGGAGGAAGAAGAGAGAAGGGAGAAGAGAGAAGAAGAAGAGAAAGAGAAAAGGCAACCGGGTTTATCTCCAATCGCGTAGTTTGTCTGCAAATAGGTAGGTTCCCTTTTCCTCCTCCAATTGGTACAAATTCAAGCATGCTTTGGTGATATATTACGTGTTTTGTTGTTTTTAATTGTTGAAATCTATACTGTGTTGCTTAATCTGTGAAAAGCATGAGTTTTGATTTCTGTGGAAGATGTTTGATTTCTGCCGAATGCGTTTGATGACTGTGGTTTTGCATGAATTGGATTTTTTGATTTTAGGGAAAAATTTGATAATCAAAACAGTAAGGATTTGATTTTAGGGAAAAATTTGATAATCAAAATGGTAAGGATTTGATTTTAGGGAATGCGCAGAAGGCTATGCAGCGTGCTCTCCGTCTATCTGATTTGATGTTAGGGATGAATTTGATATCAAAAGAATTTCTAGGATTTATTTTATTAATGTTATTTAATTGATTAAAAAATAGTATTAAATATAGGAGGAAAAAAATGTAAGTAAATATCAGAAAATCATAATTCCAGAAATTATAAAATACTGAAATTAAATGATTATCATCAAATTTTTGTGTAGCGGGCCCATTGTGCGCAGGTCTGACTCATTTACTTAATATATATAAAATAAAATAAAATAATCTACTGAGCCGACCGCGGGCCGGGCCGAATGGCCAACGGACCGAGCCCCAGTTGGCTAGCCTAATTAAAAAAAATAATAATAAAAATAATATAATTCTGAATTTCTGGAAATTCTATAAATGTTATCTAATTAATTTTAAATAGTAATAATTATAGGAAAAATATAAATAAAATCGAAAAATTATATATAAATTCCAGAAATTATAAAATGCTGAGATTTAATTATTTTTTACTAAAGTTCATTAATTGTGATAATTTATTTAAAATGGATAATTGGGTAATAAATAGAAATAAATTAAGAAAAAAATGAGAAACAAAATATAGAAAATACACAATAAATGTATACAAGCCATGAAAAAATAGGTTTAACGTCAAACAACATTAAATCATTACTCGGATAATAAATGAACCTAGATTTGAGTGCCGGAGGATGGTGAGGATGGGCCAGGGGCCTCAGACAATCTTAAAATGAACCTATATTTGAGTGCCGGAGGATGGTGAGGATGGGCCAGGGGCCTCAGGCGATTGTGTTTGCATTCATAGCACGTGCATTGCATTGATGGCGGGTCGTGACGTACGGGTCACGGGCGCTCAGGATGGTGTACGGTGGCGGGGCCACGACACTCAGGATGGTGTGCGGAGGTGCGGCCACGCACACTCAGTATGGTGAATGTGGGGTGTACGACCTGCAGCCACTCAGCAGGACCCGGGTTCATGCATTGCACGGTGGAGATATAGGCATCTTGTGTGACATGACTTTGTTGCGTGTGACATGTATAGTAGGACATGCATCACGTTGTTGCGCATTTTTATCTGGAGTGAATTACTTTTCCGTATTCATATGCTTATGTGATATCTTGTTTTACGTGCTATGTGTTATATCATTTTTGGATGCTCGTCTTGTACTACTTGGAGGCAGGTGCCTACTGGGTGATTTCCCAGTCACTCACCCCTACTCCCCCCCACCAGGTGAGCACGAGCAAGGGTACGACTATATCTTTGCTGAGGACGGGGTTGACACAGTAATATGGGCATACTGACGGTCGCGCCTAGGATACGAAAGGACCTTGCGGCTGTCTGTGGTTATTTTATTGGGATTATATCAGACACTGCCTTGCGTTAAATGATAGATAGTAGATGCTAGAACTCTTTCCAAAAGTTGGTACATTATTGTAATGAGGATTTACTTTATCAAGAAAACTTTACATTATTGTATTTCGTTTCCGCGCGAAAAATTTCTATGGCTTTTCAGGCATGTTGGAATTTGGTTCGACGCTTTGTATTCTCCTTAGTGAGATACGGCGGACGCACTGTTCCCGATGCTAGGGTTCGGGAGCGGGGCGCTACAGGTGGTATCAGAGCCGAGGCTTCAGATCCGCCTCGGAAACGCAGGATTAACAAGATCACTTAGACGTAAGCTATGATCTATTCATAGAAATGACAAATATATCCCTAATTAATGAAGTAGACCTAAGTTATGATCGGGTTATGGGAGGTGTGTGCCGTTGGTGAGCTTTCTCTATTTAATCATCGTTGAACCCCCGAACCTTCGCATGAGCCCCATAAAGGCTCAAATACATCAATCACTCCCGTTCGAATACTCGTCAAGATTCGCACAAGATACAGAAAAATACCGCAGTATCGTGAATAATCACACAAAGGAGGCAACGATGGTTGCGTAACGGCCTCCAGAATCAAGGGGCCATTCTCCAAGCATTGGCTGACACTATGGCCACCATTTTGGCGCAATAGCGGCAGTAGTAGTTGAACCAGCGGCTTCCGCCGCTGCCACCGCCAGATCTGAGGTCCTGCTACATGGAAATGCAGGACGTTCGGACTTCGATGTTTAGAAAGACCCTTCATTGAGGAGGCTGGCGACGTCGTAGTAGAGTTTAACTACCGGTGACCAAGTCTCAATGACTCATCGTCAGTACAGATGATGTTAGTCAGAGATAAATGATCAGAGTTGCGCAGCGGAAGCGTGGCTTTCTTAAGTCACGTAAGTTCAGAAGAGTGAAAAAAAACAACTACACAAACACAACATAGTGCACACCATACTCATGCACGGCATAAACAAATACATAGCCTACCATAACATGTAAAGTAATTTACTTAAATCGTTAGTAGTAAAATCGCAGTCACATTTGCAAACTCAATAGCTCTCCATTGCCTAATAAAACTTACTAATTCTAGTACAACATGAGTAATAGATACCACAAAAGTGCAAAATAGAAATTAACCATCCTATACCACAAAAAAATAATAATTACCAACTCGATGTAACCTACTAAACAAAAGAAAAAAATATATACACAAGACATATTAACTATTAAAATGGGTGCAACCTTATAACAGCAGGACTTTGTGAGATGTAATGAACCAACCAACTTATAAGACCATATAAAGTTATCAACACATAAAACAC
>AP025073.1:14248956-14424455 GCA_036186865.1 Eustoma russellianum | reverse complement strand
AATTTGATAATTAAAATGGTAAGGATTTGATTTTAGGGAAAAAATTTTGATAATCAAAATAGTAAGGATTTGATTTTAGGGAAAAAATTTTTGATAATCAAAATAGTATAAATTTTGTTTTGAGTCTGTGGAATGCGCAGAAGGCTATGCAGCGTGCTCTGCGTCTATCTGATTTGATGTTAGGGATGAATTTGATATCAAAAGAATTTTTAGGATTTATTTTATTAATGTTATTTAATTGATTAAAAAAATAGTATTAAATATAGGAGAAAAAAATATAAGTAAATATCATAAAATCATAATTCCAGAAATTATAAAATACTGAAATTAAATGATTTTCATCAAATTTCTGTGTAGCGGGCCGATTGTACGCAGGTCTGACTCATTTACTTAATATATATAAAATAAAACAAAATAAAATAATCTACTGAGCCGACCGCAGGCCGGGCCGAATGGCCAACGGACCGAGCCCCAGTTGGCTGGCCCAATTAAAAAAATAATAATAAAAATAATATAATTCTGAATTTCTGGAAATTCTATAAATGTTATCTAATTAATTTTAAATAGTAATAATTATAGGGAAAATATAAATAAAATCGGAAAATTATATATAAATTCCAGAAATTATAAAATGTTGAGATTAAATTATTTTTACTAAAGTTCATTAATTGTGATAATTTATTTAAAATGGATAATTGGGTAATAAATAGAAATAAATTAGGAAAAAAATGAGAAAAAAATAAAGAAAATGCACAATAAATGTATACAAGCCTTGAAAAAATAGGTTTAACGTCAAACAACATTAAATCATTACTCGGATAATAAATGAACCTAGATTTGAGTGCCGAAGGATGGTGAGGATGGGCCAGGGGCCTCAGACGATCTTAAAATGAACCTAGATTTGAGTGCCGGAGGATGGTGAGGATGGGCCAGGGGCCTCAGGCGATTGTGTTTGCATTCATGGCACGTGCATTGCATTGATAGCGGGTCGTGACGTACGGGTCACGGGCGCTCAGGATGGTGTACGGTGGTGGGGCCACGACACTCAGGATGGTGTGCGGAGGCGCGGCCACGCACACTCAGTATGGTGACTGTGGGGTGTACGACCTGCAGCCACTCAATAGGACCCGTGTTCATGCATTGCACGGTGGAGATATAGGCATCTTGTGTGACATGACTTTGTTGCGTTTGACATGCATAGTAGGACATGCATCACGTTGTTGCGCATTTTTATCTAGAGTGAATTACTTTTCCGCATTCATATGCTTATGTGATATCTTGTTTTACGTGCTATGTGTTATATCATTTTTGGATGCTCGTCTTGTACTACTTGGAGGCAGGTGCCTACTGAGTGATTTCTCAGTCACTCACCCCTACTCCCCCCCCCCCACCAGGTGAGCACGAGGAAGAGTACGACTATATCTTTGCTGAGGACGGGGTTGACACAGTAATATGGGCATACTGACGGTCGCGCCTAGGATACGAAAGGACCTTGCGACTGTCTGTGGTTATTTTATTGGGATTATATCAGACACTACCTTGCGTTAAATGATAGATAGTAGATGCTAGAACTCTTTCCAAAAGTCGGTACATTATTGTAATGAGGATTTACTTTATCAAGAAAACTTTACATTATTGTATTTCGTTTCCGCGCGAAAAATTTCTACGGCTTTTCAGGCATGTTAGAATTTGGTTCGACGCTTTGTATTCTCCTTAGTGAGATACGGCGGGCGCACTGTTCTCAATGCTAGGGTTCGGGAGCGGGGCGATACAACGATCAAGTTAGTGCTTGACCGTATCGAGCCCACGTCCGCTATCCCATGTGAATGGAGAACCCTCAAACGCAATATCTAGCAAAGAACAATGATCGACACACTCGGCAAAGTCCGCCAATGAGGATAGATTAGGCATAGATTGTCCCTGGTGTTTAGTGACTGATAGGAATGTGTTGAAATCTCTATGCACTAGCCATGGATCTTGCAAGCATAACTCTATTCACAGATGCCTCCTGTCCGTGATAGTATGGAGAGTACATACAATCGTATACCAGAATGAAAAATCAACTCCCTGCAATGCAAACCGAAGGTAGGTGGCTTGCTCTCCATGGTCCACATCCAGCAGTTGAAAAACCTCTATGGACCAATATACCCAAATTTTATTACCACATGTAGTTAAAGAGTGAAAAACCAAATTTTAGTTGACTTCGAAGCAGATGATTGGGCTGCAGCTTAGGTTCCAAAATAACCAACAATTTGATCTTGTGTCGAATAATCAATTGTTGAACATGCACCAATGGGTGTCAAACCCCCTACTACATTCCATAATAAGCTATTCATTGTAACATGGGGTTGTGAGATTTTGTGATACCTTGGCGCCCTGAACTCGTGACAATGGATCTTGGGGGTTGAGGTTGTAAATCTGCCCGGGACCTGCGGTGGCGACGCGCTGGAGCAAGAGGAAGTTCATCAGCCAAAGGATCCCTAGAAGTCTGAGGCATTGCCGCAATGCGATGATCAATCAAAGAGGAGAAGGGTTGCATAAACGGTTGGATTTAATTTAATAAATCCCTGAATATGACCGTTTAATCGAATCAATGGACAAAGTAACAAAATGTGGAAAATATACCTTGCTCCATTGATGTTGTTAATCTGAACACGTACGCTGTAACTGCTCCGGCTGATGAAGAATCTGGCGTGATCCAAGGATTCACGACCTCCCACTAATTGCTGATACACCCCTTGAACGGAATCAATAATTCACTGCTTTACCCGATAGAGAGCCTAGGCAGTGTGGGCTTTATAGAACAAGGTTGGCACACCCTCCCACTTTTCTCTCTATGGCCGATTATCAACGTGCTACGCATCACACGTATCTCGAATTAATCCCAACAATCTCCCACTTGGACTATGTATGCATCTTAAAGATTATATATCATCCTTTTGAGCCCATATACCGTATGTCCCTTAGTATGTCTTTCTTTTTCCGGTCCATCAGCAAATGTTAGCAAAAGACTTAAGTCGCACGCCGTCACATTGTATTAGTGACTTATCCCTCTTAAATCATGATGCTAACATTCTACTGAATGACATGGATACTGAAATGGATATGTAGTGTGGAATTAATATGCTAGGTGATCGTACATATTTAATTCCAACTTGGCCCTCTTTAGCGAGATCAATAGAATTCAGAATGTATGCCGTAACTGCTTAATGTACATTACTTCTGTAGAAAACTTTAATATAGTCGGAATGTACATTATATTGTTTGTCTGAATTAAATAACTTTATTGAACACAAGACCACAGACTCCCACTAGGATAAAACATCCTCAACTTGACTAGGACCCATACAGCTAACATGCTTGTGGAACACAACCGGTTCCACGGCCTTAGTCAAAGGGTCAGCCACCATGGAGTCTGTACTGATATGCTCAATACTGATCAGACCACTCTGAGTTCTTTCTTTAACAGCCAGATATTTCATCTCTATATATTTCGCTTTAGATGAACTCCGGTTGTTAGCAACATTATTGTTACAGTAAATCCTCATTGGAGACGAGATAGTCTCTAATACCCGCAGTCCTGTGACAAAATTGCAAAGCCATATCGCCTGATTGGATGCGTGGAAGTAAGCTACGAATTCCGCCTCCATAGTGGAGAACGGCAATAAGGTTTGTTTCATGCTTTTCCACGAGATCGCACCTCCGGCTAAAGTAAACACATAGCCCGAGGTCGATTTCATGCTATCCTGACATCCAGCAAAATCGGAATCTGTATATCCAGTGATCTCTAACTCATCAGATCTCCAATACATCAGTACGTGTTGCTTCGAATCCTTGTAAATTTCTCAGCACTCTCTTTGCTACGGTCCAGTGATCCTTGCCCGGATCAGAGAGGTATCTGCCTAACATTCTCGTAATGAATGCCAAGTCTGGTCGTGTACATACTTGGGCATCCATTATACTCTTTACTATCGAAGCATAGGGAGTATTCCTCATTTCCGAACGTTCAAACTCTTTTTGGGGACATTGCTTCAGACTGAATTTGTCTCCTCTACCACAGGGGTATTAAGTGGTTTACACTTTTCCATGCTATACCGCTTCAACACCTTTTCGATGTATGCCTGTTGTGAGAGAGCTAAGATACCTTGGGTACGATTCCCCGTATCTCAAGTCCCAACACATATGAGGCTTCACCAAGGTCTTTCATCTTGAAATGTTTTCTCAGAAAGGCTTTGGTGTCGCTCATCATGTTTACATCGTTTGTTGCAAGCAGTATATCATCTACGTAAAGGATCATAAATATGAACTTGCTCCCACTGTATTGTGATACACGCATTCGTCAATTTGGTTTGCCTCAAAATCGAAGGAGACAACCACTCTGGCGAATTTGAAGTACCACTGTCAAGACGCTTGCTTGAGCCCATAGATGGATTTCTTTAGTCGACAAACCATGCCTTTTGGATCTCCCACCTCGAATTGAGGTGGTTGAACCATGTAAATGGTTTCGTCGAGTTCTCCGTTTAAAAAGGCAGTCTTAACATTCATCTGATGAGCTCAAGATCCAAGTGTGCCACCATAGCCATGATTATCCGGAAGAAATCCTTCGTCGATACTGGAGAGAAGGTTCCCGTATAGTCTATGCCCTCCTTTTGGGTAAACCCTTTAGCAACAAGTCGAGCCTTATATTGTTCTACGTTGCCTTTTGAATCCCGTTTGGTTTTAAATATCCATTAGCAACCAACGGGTTTCAAACCTTTAGGCAACGAGATGACATCTCATACCTTGTTGTCGTGCATAGACTTTATTTCTTCTTTCATGGATTTTATCCACTTTTCTGAATTTCGACATTGCATTGCTTGTTGGACATTTTTGTGGTCATCGTCCAACATACCAACATCGAATTTGTGTTCTTGGAGATACACCACATAATCACTAGGTATGGGGTTTTTCCGTTCATGAGTGGATCTCCTTAGGGGCACTTATTCTTGGGATACTGTAGGTTCCTAAACTGCATCAGCCGGCAATTCATCGGGTTCTTCAGTAACTTCCAGAACATTAACTTGTTCCTGTGGAGCGTCACTACTGGGATGAGGTATCTCAGGTGCGGGTATCGCTGATGCTATCTCCCCAAAAGATGGTTCGATTCGCATTTCTGTCGCATCTGAGTGTGCCTCATCTAACTCGATGATCTGTTGATACAAATAATTCCTCCCGGAACCAAAGTATCCTCAAAGAACTTTACCGAATTTGTCTCGAAAAACATTTTACTTGTGGGATCGTAGAATGTATACCCTTGTGACCTTTCCGAGTAACCAACGAAATAGCAACTAATTGTTTTGGTGTCCAGCTTTCTTTCATTTGGTTTGTAAGGCTTCGCCTCTGCTGGACAACCCCAAACCCTTATGTGGTTAAGGCTAGGCTTACGCTTAGTCCATAACTCATAAGGGGTCCTTATCGTTGCTTTAGTTGGTACAAGGTTGAGGATGTAAGCTGCGGCTTTAAGCGCTTCTCTCCAAAGGAATAATGGTAGCGTATTTTGACTGATCATACTAGGCACCATGTCCATAAGAGTACGGTTTCGTCTTTTAGCTACACCATTCATGCTTGGTGACCCAGATATGGTGTACTGAGGGACGATTCCGTTTTCCTCTAGGTATTTAGCAAATGGTCCTGGATATTGTTCTCTTGATCCATCATATCGACCGTAGTATTCACCTCCACGATCTGATCTGACAGCTTTAATCCTTTTGTTGAGTTGTAACTCAACTTCAGCTTTAAAAGATTTGAACATGTCTATTGCTTGCGCTTTTTCTTTAATCAAGAATATGTAGTCATATCGCGAATCTTCGTCAGTAAAGGTGATAAAATAAGAGTGGCCATTTCGAGTAACCAGATGAAATGGGCCACTAATATCGGTATGAATCAACTCTAATGGACTATTTGCACGATTTGCATCATATCTTCGGACTTTAGTTTTTTTTCTTTAGCACAAAATACACACGACTCTAAGTCGGTTAGGTCTAAATGATTGAGAATTTCTGTTTTGACAAGATGTTCTATTCTGTTTTTGGACATGTGTCCTAAACGTCGATGCCAAAGTGATCCTGAATTCTCATAAGTTAATTTTGCTTTAACGTTTCGCGTTACAACATGCAAGGTTTCCTGATTTGAAGTAACATTTATTGAATAAAGCTTATCAATTTTGGACATTATACCGTGACCAATCAATCTAGAAGCATGATAAAGTTGGAAATTTCCATTTCCAAAATAACCGCAATATCCACTTTTATCCAATCGATAAAACGAAATAAGATTTCGTTTAAATGATGGTACCACAAAAGTGTCATGCAAATCTAGATAGAAACCGGATGTCAACAACAATTTGAAATGCCCAATGGCTTCAACATTTATGCCGCTGCCATTTCCCCACTAGACGTATCTTTCATCGTCTCTTGGTTTTCTATGGCTTAGGTAACCTTGCATAGTCACAGATAGGTGAGTCGTGGCTCCCGTATCGACCCACCAAGTGGCTATATCCGAAACAAAATTAACTTCAGAACAAACTAAGAACATACCATTTTTCTTGAGCCAAGAAATATAACCGGTACAGTTCTTCTTTAAATGTCCTTCCTTATTGCAAAAGTAACAAGTTATGTTGTTGGATGCGTCTGTAGTAGGCGCCCCTTTTTTTCTTTTGACTTGCCTTTTGCACAGTAACCTTTTCCGCAGCTTTGCGTTTCTTACCATCGAACTTGGTGGCGACAGCATTCATAACTTCATGCCCCTTTATGATGCCGTTTCCATGGTACTGTTTTGAGAAAAGTTTCTTTAAGAGATTGTCTGCATCGACTTTCTCATTCTTTACATATCTTTGTTCGAGATCGGTTAAAAATTCTTTAGCCATCGTGGATTCAAAAACGTGTCCCCTGAAGCATTTGGGGATAGTCTTTTGCATAATCATAAGACACATGCGATTTGATCGTAGCCAGCGTGCCATGTGAGATTTTTCCTCACCGGTACTTTCGTCAGTTAGCAGAGTTGGACGATCTATCTGCAACGCAGTGTCTAGATCAACAATCCCCAGAAAGATCTCGAGTTGATCTTTCCGTTGCTTATAGTTTGAACCATTCAATGTAGGAATATCCTTGATGTTAGACATTATTGCTGAAAAGCAAACAAGAAACGGACATAAATACACAACACGTGTAATCTTTAAACTACATAAAATCCGAATATCAAATAGAACCTTAATTCCATCTACCAATTGTCTTTCAGCATAGGGCTCTTTAGAGTCATCCCAATACCTTCCGACAATTGGGTTAGTGGTCAATATGACGGCTCTCCAAGCACGGGTTAACCACCTTCCTTTGGGCCGATGAGTTAACTTATGCATTTAAAGCTTCGCCGCCGGGCCCATTTGGGTCCACTACCATGCTCATACGTATTTTCGACAATCACACCTTCCTTTGGGCCGGTCAATGATTGCCTCCAACACATACGTGCCCTTCACGATCATCACAAATATAGTAGTGATGATATGATTGCCGCACTTTAAAAGGATCATAGTAAAGCCCTACATTTGCTAAGTCGCGTAACTTTATGGTTCTAAATGATCCGCAGTTTTCTGACTTACCCTTTTGCACGTTCCGTGCATACTTAACCCCAACATCCTTTTTGTTTTACTTAAACCAATTCGAACCAGCTGATTCCCTTTACGGCTCAAATAAGAACCACCTTGAACCAAGCTCGGTTCTCTTTACGGTTTAGGAAAACAATATCTTTATCAATCAACTTAACAAGTGATATAACCTTATGATGGGTCACATTGAGTGTGAAGTGAACCGATTCAGTAATACGCACTTGCCATAAGGGTGTATTACCATTCCACATAATTTCCAGGCCACCGGTGGAGTCACAATGGTCTCGCTTGAGTACCGGCTTTCTTAGACAAAACTATGTGTACGGTGTTTTTATCACAACTCAATGAGTCATCTATCACGAGTATAAACGCATTGATTGATAAGTGTTGGTTAATTCAGTCAACTTAACCCATCGAATTAACTTGGTTGAACTCGGTCAAACTGGGTCAAGCAAGATTCGGATCCTTATTGGGTTAAGTTCCTTAACTTTATTTACTTATTTATTAACATGCATAAACATAAGGCATAAATAAATAAATAAACAATTAACTGTATGCATATAAAGAAATACTGCAATAATAACCGGAAATTAAACTTAACACTTGAGTATTATTATTTTGGATTTATTTAAAATAATAACAATAATAATAACAAGAATTTATTATTATTATTACTATTTTCTTTAATAACCTTTAAATAATAACAATAATAATAGAATTATTATCATTATTATTTACTTTGTTTTCCTTTAAATGAAACTTTAAAATAATAATAATATTAATTACTTATTATTATTAGTATTTTCCTTTATTAATAATAACAATAATAATTAAATTATCATCATCATCATTATTATTATTTTCTTTAAAAGAAAACTTTAAAATAATAATAATAATATTATTATTATTACTATTTTCCTTAAAAGAAACTTTAAATAATAGTAATAAAATTTATTATTATTTACTTTATACAAAATAATAACAATAAACCAAATAAATAAAAACTGAAAATTAAAAAAAGGGTAGGGCGCGGGTCAGATCGGGCAGAACCCGCCCGCCCCAATTGATAATCAACCCTTTTTTATTTGAATTCAGATTTGGGCCGAAGCCCTTCTTGAAACAGGGTTGGACTCGGATCAGAAAGCCCAACCCGCCAGGAAGCCTGCCAGCGCAGCCTCCAGCGCTAGAAGCCTAAAAAATTTCTAGAATTTCTGCCTGGAGGACGGTTCGAACCAGGGATTGTGCTGAAGGATGTCCCAGGCGCTGGCCACTAGGCCAGCAGTCTGTTTGTGTTATTAATGGGGAACTTTTATATCTATACTAAATTTCACAGAATTCCAGAAAAACAAAATAGGAGCCGAAATTTTCGCAAGGAGGATTGAACACGGGAATTAGGCTTCCTGGCGGAAGTGCTGGCAACCAGACCAGTGCATGACTTTTGCGAAAGCAGCAAGGAAGTTTATTTATTCCAATAAAAGAAACGTTTTTCTTCACCAAAACTTGTTTAGTAAAAAAACGTTTTTTTTCTACTTGAAAAATTTCCGTTTTTCAGCATGAACAGATTAACATGATGATTTGATTAGGCCTTCTCTGGTACCACTTGTTGGATTTAATTTAATAAATCGCTGAATAGGACCGTTTAATCGAATCAATGGACAAAGTAACAAAATACAGAAAATATACCTTGCTCCATTGATGTTGTTAATCTGAACATGTACGCTGCAACTGCTCCGGCTGATGAAGAATCTGGCGTGATCCAAGGATTCACGACCTCCCACCAATTGCTGATACACCCCTTGAACGGAATAAACAATTCACTGCTTTACCCGATGGAGAGGCTAGGCAGTGCGGGCTTTATAGAACAATGTTGGCACACCCTCCCACTTTTCTCTCTATGGCCGATTTTACTTGATGCTGTTATGAGGAGGTGAAGACCTCCTCCTTTATATAGAGGGAGAATAGGAGAATCCTGATTGGCATATTCCTTTATGGATAGAGATTTCTTTATCCGAGATACCTGGAATATACTTGATACTATAATCAAGTTATCTTTATCCATTATCAAATATTATCCAATAGGAATCTTGATGGGCATATTTCTTTATAGATAGAGATTCCTTTATCCCAGATATCTGGAATATACTTGATGCTAACATCAAGTTTATCTTTATCCATTATCAAATAATATTATCTAATATTTAATAATAAGTATTACTATTAAATATTATTTAATATTTAATTACTGTACCAACAATTATCTACTAGCCACACGTAGGTTGTCGCCCCTCGGGGACCAGACGTCATACACTTTATGGTCGTTGCACTTTGAGCCCATCCATCGCGGTCTCTGACCATATGACTGTCTACATATTCAGGGTTTCCATTTTAGACCACACTATACATCCACAAACATACCCGATGATCACTTAACGTGTGGATGTTTTACGCAATAATTAATATTATTACGTGACATATGTGACATATAATATTATCATACATAACGTCCACCTTATGATTAATTCGTATGAACTTTATCAACGTGCTGTGCATCACACGTATCTCGAATTAATCCCAACATAAAACAGTCATCGCGCGTGTAAACCAAATCAAAAATTTCCCTACGTAATTGTGCTTCAATATCTGCATCAGGAGGAGGTCCCCTCTTGACAAAACAAGGTGATGTGCCACTTTTCAAGGTCGTCAAGTTCAGAGTTAGAAACATTTACCAACTGAGGGTCATTTGGCAGAGATGGTATAGTCTCAGTGGTTGGGTGTCCTAACCGTGACACATCCTGTGTCGAAGACAATTGAATTAAGCCCAAGTGAGCCAAAGGGGAAGGGGCAGGCAAACCAGAAGAAGGGTGGGAGTCCTCCCCAGCATTATCAAAGGGTGCAACACAATCATCAGAAGCAGTGGAGTGAAGCTGTCGAGTAGGAACCTTGGTGCTTATGTCAATATGTTTCTTTGACGGCCATCGTTGAGGCAGTGGTTGAACGATTCTTGGGTGGCTGTTCGATCACAATCGCTTCGGTCTGTAATGGCTGAGGAGGAGCTTGTCCACACGTGTGAATGTTATGGCCTAGAATACAACAGTCTGAACAAAAAGATGGGACATCCTCATATTCTACCATTGGATAGAATACATATATGCCCTCTTGGACATAAAGTTGGGTGGATTGGGTTTGACTGGGTTTTTCTCCGGCAAAAGTGAGGGTTTTTTCTCATCAATACAATATCTCAAAAGGCTCGCCCTTCCTTCATATATGCTCCGTTTAATTTACTATTTAGTTGCTCGATCATTTATGCTCAGCACTCTGTCTCCCTTAGGATGCCTCTTTGGCAATCTCTCAGTGATCATTCACAACAATCGGATATTCCTTGGCTCGTGTGTGGGGATTTCAACACTTTTTGGTCTTTGGATGATCATTGTGGCCGCTCCCACCCTTTATTATCAGCATTACAGGATTTTAATGATTGTATAGAGGATTGCTCGTTGATGGACCCACCATTTCAGGGTTCACGGTATACTTGGACAGATGGACGTGGTCTGGGCCAAGTGCAGTGCCGGCTTGATTGGGTATTCATTAATTCTCTATTTCAAGATGCTTTTGATGTCTTGTGGCTTCCACACTTACCTCATGTCTCATCCGACCATACTCTTTTATTTGTATGTAATATGTCACGGGCTACTGGCCGATGCGCTTTTCGATTTTTAGATGTTTGGTTATCTCATCCGGATTTTCATACCCATGTCAAGGAAGCTTGAACGTCATACCCAACCACTGTCGGCATGTGTGGGTTTTATAGTAAATTGTCCTGACTTAAGCATGACACCCAATATTGGAATAAGAATATTTTTGGCAATATTTTTAATCGTGTGGAGCTGGCCGAGGCCAATGTCCGACATGTAGAGGTTGCATGGGATCAAGCACCGACGGATGTTAATCGCAGTTTATATCACCAAGCGAAAGCGGAATACATCTAAGCTGCTAACTATGAGTTTCATTTTGGAAGCAATAGGCACGTGTCTGATGGATCCGGGACGGTGATGCCAATACTCATTATTTTCATTCCGTTGTTAAGCGCCGACGTACTCACCTCGCATTCAACAAATCTATACCTCTACTGATGATTTATGTGATACACAGGATATCATTCAGGCTGATGCAGTTTCTTTCTATACAGCTTTATTCTCGCAGGAACAAACGGGAGACTATGATCATGTATTACAGCACATTCCGACGCTAGTGACAACAGAGGATAATCTATTTCTTACACAGCTTCCGTAGGCTGTTGAGATTAAGGAGGCTGTTTGGCACTTAGATCTACAAAGTGCGACAGGACCAGATGGATTTCATGAGAACTTCTTTCATTCATGTTGGCATATCATACATACGGATGTTATCTTAGTAGTCCAAGAATTTTCCCTTGGCATTCCATAACCTTTGGTTATGGCTAGCGCTCTCATAACTTTGATACCAAAGATCTCAGCGCCTCACACTTTCAGTGATTATCGGCTGATATGTTTGACTAATTTTCTGAGCAAGATCTGTACTCGTATTATCGCGACGCGACTTAGCTCTTTTCTTTCAAAATTGATATCGCCGGAACAAATGGATTTTTCAAAAGGCTATGAAATTTCTTCTCAAGTTCTGTTAGCCCGTGAAATGATACATATGATTGATAGAGGCAGAAATTAGTTATGCCTAAAGCTGGATATGATGAAAGCATTTGATTGGGTGAGTTGGGAGTATTTAGAGTTTTTACTGGCAAAATTCGGTTCGGCATTTTTTGTAGCGTATTTCTAAATCATTTACATAGTACCAGACTCTCGGTCCTGATAAATGGAGTCCCATTCGATTAGGTCGTATGCCAATGCACATTACACACCTTGCATATGTTGATGATTTATTGGTGTTCCTGTGTGGTTCAATTCGTACATTACGAATGTTTAGAGAATTTTTGACTTGGTGTGAGACAGGCTCTGGCCAGAAGTTTAATTACAGCAAGAGCAGATTTATACCTTCCTCAAACACACCAGTGCAATGCAAGCAGCGATATGAGGACATACTCCACATGCATTCAACAGGTTTACCTTTTCGTTATCTTGGACTATGTTGCATAAAGGTATCAGCCGCGCTCGTTACTGTTCATCTCTTCTGGAGCATATTAATGCGCGTTTAAATGGTTGGCATAACAAACTGCTTTCACATGCAGGTAGATTAGTATTATTGCAGTATGTTATCTCCTCCCTTCCCTTACATATTATTGCCGCTGGCGGACTTCCGCAATCTGTGATTAAAATCATAGAACGAAAGATGGCTAATTTTTACTAGGGACAAAAATGGCATTGGGTAGCTTGGTCCAATATTCGCATTCCTTGCTCCGAAGGTGGTTTGGGACTTCGCGATATTCGACTGCTGTAGGAGGCGTATTTTTGTCGTATTTGGTGGTATTATCAGCAAAACAATACTCTATGGAGTCACGATCTTCATACCAAGTATGGTCTCCGTGGGGATTATCATCCGCGTCTACCTGACTCTCCCATCTGGAAACTTATTTGTCAGTACCATGTGCTTTGTCAATCACATAGTCAACAAGATGGCTCACATTTAATCTGGACAACAACATCCTCGGGAGCTTTCACACTGAGCTCAGCCTATGACATTTATCGAATGTCACGTCCTACTATTTGGTCGGCACAATTTATTTGGCACAAACAACATTGGTCGATAATCAGCAACTTTATTTGGCACATCTATCATCGCGCAATCCCACTGCATGATTACGTATGTAAGTTCATAGTGGTTATGCCTATGCAATGTCCTTTCTGTAAACATGCATTAGCAGAGGTGGATCACATATTTTTACACTGCCCATGTATTCGGCCTATATGGGTCTTTTTTGCATCCACTCTTGATGGCCTCTTCCCTAGCTGTAGGCGATTATGGCCTTATTTATTATCTTGTTGTTTCCGGTCTTCCTCAAATAATCTTCTAGGTGTTCTACGGACTGTGGTTCCGGGTATCATTATCTTTCATATATGGCGCACTTATGCATCTCTAGTCTATAGAGAGGACACATCCTGCACCACAGAGTCAATCATGGCGGTTATACGTACAGATATTAATTTGAGCCACAATAATTGATGGTACGAAACTCGCTTCAGGATTTCGGTCGGTGCAGCATTTGGGCCTTCTGCCTCCACTCCGCATCAAGAGAGCTAAAGTCGTATGATGGTTAGTTCCTCCTACTGGTCGCTTGAAACTGAATACTAATGCCGCAGTAGGACGAACATTTGAAGCGGGAGGTGTTATTCTAATGGATGCTAGGGGAGAATGTGTTGGAGCGCTATCTTTTTGTGTACCTCTATGCAATCCGTTTCTTGCGGAAACTCAAACTGCATTATTTGGCCTGCTCTTTTTCTTGCCATTAAATCGTGACATTATATTGGAAACTGGCTGTCTACAACTTTCTCGGATTCTATGTCAGCCAGCCAATGTTGCAGGACCTTTCCTTAGACGGACAATATAGTGATACAGCACACCGTTCGCGAGACGAACATGGCCGCTCACTACTTAGCGCACACGGGTTACTGATGCCTAGAACAAGTTATTATACACAACATACCCTTCATGCCCTAGTTCGCAGCTGCGTCATGCTAGATGTCACTACAGGACACCTTCGCTATGCTTGACATTATAAGAAACCGCATCTCCACTGTCTTCCATATGGATTGGCTATGCTATACGGATGCTGCCTGCATACTGATGGATGCAGGCAGGCTGGGTATGACTTTATACTTATTGATTTGCATATGTTATTGCTTTGGTTGGCACATACTGATGTTTGCTTTCTTCGTGTTTGGCTTTGCATGGACTACAATGGAGGAACCTGCAGGTCTTCGAGATCTTAATCGACGTTGCTACTTTATTGTATTTGGCAGTACTTTCACTGTATTATGTATTTTTCAAATGGGGTAAATATGTACTCTTTTTTCATTCGTGCAAGATTTTATCCACAAGGGTGGTTTTGCTTTCCATAGTTTTAAAGAGGCATATCATACTCCATTTGGACATTATCCTCCCCTATATCGCCCTAGACAGAGCTTTGAGTTTCAGCCTCGTAGTAGTTATATTTTCATGTGCTTTGACTTATTGTGTATGAACGGTATTCCTCCGCCATAACTGAGGGCAACTAATAAAATAGGGGACTCTGTGTTCCTTTGTTTAACAAAAATTACGTATAGATAGAGAAGCCCTACTCTTCTAATCCGGCGATCTAGGAAGCCATCGCTGCCATGCTGCCGCCGGGCCTGCTCCTCGCTCTTTCGCTGCCGTCCTCCAGGGCACAGCGACACCCGCCATTTCTCCGAAGGAAATCTTACGCTTCAAGAGCTTTCTTTCCATACACTTTGTGGATGAGGAAGTCGATGCCCTCATTGCCCACTTCAAACATGCCCTCATCGCCTCCTTTTGCCATGGCCGCTCGGGGATGGCAGTCCTCAAGAAAGTTTTTGATCGGATTGGGTTCACTGGACTAGTGCAGATCGAATTAATGGATACTACACACATACCGTTGTATTTTGAACAAGGACATGATTACAATCGCTGCTTCTGGTGCCGGACATGGAACATTCTTGGATATCCTTTGCGTGTTACTAAGCATACGTATGATTTTGATCCTCGTTATGATGCTTCGATCATCCTCATCTAGATCTCTTTGCCAGGAATGCCTGTTTGCTTACACAATCAGTCTGCCCTCTTTGCAATCGCCTGAATGATCGTCAATCCCATTGGATTCGATACCGCCACACATAAGCTTCTTCGTCCATCAGTTGCTACAGTTTGTGTTGAGAATGATGTGTCGAAAGAATTGCCTGCCAAACTCCATATTCAAAGTCGATAGCACCAATTTCTTCAGGCCGTCGTGTATGAAGATATGCCTTCATTTTATGGTAAATGTTGCATCATAGGGCATAAGCATGGAGACTGTAAAAAGCTTGCCCCACCCGCTAATCAACCAGCTGCCCCTGAAATGCAAAGAATTTAGCAAGTGAAGTCGGTGCTAGACAAAGGGAAGGTAGCTATTAAGTAATCAATGGATGATCTAACACATACTGCTGATGCAACCCTCAGCCAGCACTTGCTGGCTCAGACACATATACAATTGGCGGCACACACCACTCCATCTTTCCAACAACCAACTTTTTCCCAGAATCTGAAATTGCTTAGACGTGCTTCGAATGATCTCTAACAGGAAGCACGATTGTTTGAGGAGGTAACTTAATTAACTTCTACTTCTGACACTGCGGTACAGGATTTCATGCCAGCGCCACGTCAAGGAGGAGCATTGGCGGATCTCAGACGTGAGCTTATGGAGGTGTCTGAATCTGTGGCGCGTCACATGCTACATTTGTCGAAACATACATCAGATGATGACATTCTTCAACAAATATTGCACCCCACAGACACTACGGAGAATCATGGATTTGTGACATATATTAAAAAAAATTAGGCGTTGTCCTTAGAGTCAAATGCCCCGTCCTCCTAGATGGGTAGTTACACGTAGCTTTGGACGGCCTTCATGCTCTCAGCTAATCAGTCTTGATGCATATCCTTACATGGAATATTCGAGGTCTTCGAAACTTATTGGCTCGTTTGCGTTTATTGTTGCAGCAGTTTCTCATTATGTTCCTATTTATCATTGAGCCACAACAGCCTGTTACTCGCCTGGCACGGGCGAAAATACAGCTGTGATTTTCTTATGGTATGTCGTTGTGTGAAGGTCGTGCTTGGTGTTTCTAGCGGGCGGATGTATTGGAGCTCATGGAGTCTCGGTTAGGAGAGCAGGTTTCCCATTTATGGCTATGTCTATTATCTTCTAATCACACTTTTTGGCATTCCTGTGTATATGGGCGGCATACGGTTGTTGAGCGTCAAGGGTTGTGGGCTGACTTGAAACTGCTTGGTGATCCTATTCAGGAGCCTTGTGTAATTTCGGGAGATTTTAACACCTCTCTTTTTGATCATAAAGGGGTTGCTCGCCCAGCATTATCCACATTCTCTGATCTTAATACATTGGTTGATTATTGCGCATGGCATATTCTCCCTCATATTGGCACTCGGTTTACATGGCTTGGTGGTCGGGGGTTAGGTCACGTATGGCACCGGATGGATTGGGTTTACTGTAATGAGGCTTTTCATGATCTCTTTCCGAAGCTTAAGCTCACACACTCGAGTCGGACCACTTCTGATCATTGTCCTTTGTTGCTTGAATGTGGGCAGTCTGGGGCTTCTGATCCCCATCAATTTTGCTTTGTGTCTGTGTGGACTACATATCCTAATTTTCACTCTTTTATGCATGCAAAATGGAGCTCATATCCTACCATCGGCGGCATGAGGGGCTTGTGTGCTAAGTTGCGATTATTCAAGCGGGATATCACTAAGTGGAATAAGGACGTCTTTGGAAAAATCTTTCACCGAGTAGACTATGCGAAAAGAATAGTCTAAGGTGCAGAAGAAGCGTATGACATCGACCCATATGATGAAACATGGCAGGCATATTCAGTAGCACAAGCGGAATTCCAGTTAGCGTCCTCCCAAGAAATGGAATTTCGGAAACAAAAGGCCAGAGTGAAATGGTTGAGAGAGCGTGAGGCCAATACTAGATATTATCATTCCATTGTAAATGATAGACGGCGACGGAAATCCATTCGACACATAGAGATGGAGGACGGCATAGTCTACGCCACACCAGTTGACATTCAACAGGCAGCCGTGTCATTTTATGCACACATGTTCTCGGGTCAACGAACGATGGACAGTTCTACGCTGTTAGAATGAATTCCCCAACTCTTATCTACTGATGATAATTTGCCATTCATTGTGATGCCTACTGAGGATTAGGTTAAACTGGCAGTATGGGATCTAAATCCCAAAGCACTGCTAGCCCTGACGGTTTTAATGGATGTTTCTTTTGGTCTTGTTGGGAGATCATACACGCTGATGTATATAAGGTGTTTAAGAAGTTCTTTTTGGGCTTCCCACTACCTAAGGCTATGGCTCACACTATGCTTATTCTTCTACCGAAAGCGACCACTCAGCATTCTTTCAGTGACTATCGGCCTATAGCATTATCGACATTCATGAGCAAGATTCAGACACACATTCTTGTGACGAGATTAAGTAGTGTTCTTTCGCGAGTTATATCTCCTGAGTAGGCTGGCTTTCAAATTGGCCGAGGCATTGCCGAGCAGGCGCTATTGGGCAATGAGATGGTACACTGGTTTGATAGAGGTAATCGTTCAGCTCACGCCATTATAAAATTGGACATGGCTAAGGCTTTCGACCGTGTTAGTTGGCAATCATCATGCTCTATCCTGCGGTGGTTTGGTTTCTCTGAGCTCTTTATTACTCTAGTTCTTAACCATCTGGGTAGCACCTATTTTCCATTCTGGTGAATGGGATTCCAAGTGGATTCTTCCGACCCACCCGAGGAGTCAAGCAGGGTGATCCTTTGTCTCCTCTACTTTTTATTTTGGCTGCAGAAGGTTTCAGTCGGGACCTAAATAATCTCATGACTCGTGGTCTTATATCCACTTTCTCTCTAGGGTGAATACATTTTTCCATCTCTTATTTATCATATGCAGATGATTTATTTGCATTCTTGGCTACTAATCGCCGAAATCTTCAGCGATTTAAACAATTGTTAACTACGTATGAACAAGTTTTAGGACAAGCGGTAAATTGAAATAAGAGCAGTGTGGCTTTCTCTTCTCTAGTATTCGTTGCTCACTGACGTGGACTTCTTTCTTTGTTGGGCATGCGACAGGCTACTTTGCCATTGAAGTATTTGGGGTCTTATATGCATAAGGGGATTGCACGTACCACACATTGTACGGATCTTCTCTAGCATATTGATTCCAGATTAGGCAGCTGGCAGCAGAAACTATTAGGTGCCGCAGGTCACCTAGTTCTTATTCGCTCAGTTCTCTCTTCTCTGCCTATTCACCTGATGGCAGGTACCCATCTCACACAAGGAGTGTTCAGAATTATAGGTAATCATTTTGCTAGATTTTTTTGGGGTGCAGGCCGACATCACTAGGTTTCTTGGGATCGTCTCTGCTATCTACACAGGAAGGCGGCCTCGGTGTCAGGGACTTGGGGGCAATTCAGGTCGCATTTGCATGCAAGCTTTGGACCATGTATCATAGCAATAACACTTTGTGGGGCCGATGTATGCGCGCCCAATACAGTGGTAGGGGAGACTACCACCCGTGACTTTATGACTCGATAGGTTGGAGACGTATTTGCGAGATTCACACCTTTTGTTTGGAGACGTACTCCGATTTGGCCTTCCCTTCTGGTGAGTTTGCTTTACGATATGCCTATGACATTGCACAACCCTCTTAGGCTACACTTCTCTTTCATACCTTTATATGGAGGAAAACTCAGTGGCCTGCTAGTCAGCTATTCCTTGGTAACTATATCATGGTGCCCTTCCGCTTTAGGACAATCTTGTGCGATTTTCAATGGTTCTCCCCTCAGGCTACCCTTTTTGCAAAGTGGCATCTACCTCCATCACACATCTCTTTTTCTATCGTCGAGAGGTACGCTTGCTTTGGAGCTATTTTGGTGCTTTCTTGGATGTTACCCCGCATTCATCTCGAAGTTGGAGATCTTACTTGTTGATGATTTGTGTTGGAACCTCACGATCGTTTTTAGGCGAGATACAACTGATCTATCCTGGTGTACTCTTGTGGAATATCTGGAAGATATATGCTGCTATTGTTTTTGACAATTCTGCATGGTCGCTGCGCCTTGTCATTGGTTTTGTTCGCCATGATCTTTTCATATGGGCTAAATCCATGTCCGGCCGAAAAATGGCAACTAACATTCCAACACTCATTCATGCTGGTCTTTCTCCCCCTTTGTGGCGCCCCGCACCCCGGCCCCGCCGAAGTCGGTGCACCTGCCGTACATCACTAAGGAGAGTACTAGGCGTCATCCATACGCGTCGTGATCCATGATAGAATTGCATGGATTTTCGTGCTTACGCGCAAATAAGTAAGCGAAACCGTGGCAGAATTTAAAACTTCAAATTGAAATCATCCACATGATCATTCATGGTTTACATCTCAAATCCAAAGTATTGAGAGTCACAAAACAAATGTTTTTCCATCTCAATTACATAACTCAGTCATCCCTTAGAGCTGACAAGTCCGGCTTCCTAAATCTGTCCATCCTTCATTGCACTCACAGGTAAGGAACCCTAGGTTTGTCATCGATCCATTCTACTTTGTCTCCTGCAACCTCTGGGAGGAAAAATAGGGGGTGAGTGACAAAGTCACCAGCAAGTATACCATAAACAATCATGCATTAACTGGAAAGTACATACAGGAACCGAACCCCCGAAATTCGGTTTAGGACATACCTGACCTTCCATTAAACACCCGTAAGAAGTCAACACAAAGTATATCTAAGATCATAGCTTAACAAAGATTGAAACTTAACAGAGATCATAGCTTATGAAAGGATCATCATTCAATAAGGATCATGGCATACAAAAGGTCATTACTCAATAAAGATCATAACCTAGGAGCTACCAATTCATAACAACTTGACCAAAATGTCATGAATAAGATCATAGCTTACGCATCAACAGTAGTGAAGTCATAACTTAGGTAACAGGAGGTAGGAGGACCATAACCTATGTAACATTACAGTTAGCATTTGGCTAGCGTCTCATCCCTTCAATCAATAACCAATAAGGCAATAAAGTCATAACTTAGTCACGAAGCAAGTAATAATACAGCCTAGTGCAAATAGACTCAACATCATGCTCATGACCATATGCAATGCGTATGAATGTGCAAAAGTAGCGCATAATGCCCTCCATCCAATACCCGTTAATGATCAACACTTACTGCGTCAAGATCATATCCTAACAAAATCGTCACTTAATACAGGATATAACAATAAAAAGACTGTAACTCGCCTTAATTCGTAACATAACAAAGATCATCACTTAAAGAAGTCACACTTAGGTTCTACAAGGTCATGCCAACTTAGTCTAAGTATCATGTGTTACTATACAATGACTCCATAACGTGACATGCATGCATATGCACATGTGATGCATCATGATAAAAATGAAAATATGATTTTTCATGCTTTTCTTTCAAATCATCATCGTCATAAAACAATAGAGTGTTCAGATCTATCTTCTCGGATCTGAGGCGGTAACTTCTCCCCTTCGAATCTATTACTCCCGGATTCGGAATGGTAACGTCATCATTCTTTCAGATTGCTTAACCCGGATCTGCTCAGGTTCATACTTCTTTCAGATCACTTAACCCGGATCTGCTCAGGTTCATACTTCTTTCAGATCACTTAACCCGGATCTGCTCAGGGTCATACTTCTTTCAGATCACTTAACCCAGATATGCTCAGGTTCATACTTCTTTCAGATCACTTAACCCGGATCTGCTCAGGTTCATACTGGCCAGTTCATACTCACACACGGTACCGGTAGGGAAGCGTTCTTTTAAAAACACAAAAATCATCTTTTTGAAAACGCTTTTCATCTTTCTTTCACGTAAAATCCATGCCATAAATCATGCAAGTGACGATGATGCAATGTATGACATGCATTATGCGACTTGAGAACAAATGCATCATAACATGCATGCACGGACTTGTCTTTTAAACTGAAAAAACTGTCCAGCAATCACCTTCTGTTCATAATGCCTCGTGCTCATCAATTCGTGCTCATATTCATAAACCCATGTCATACATATGCATAATGAAGGCTTAGACACATGCTATAAGAATTTCGTAACATTCCGAAATGTCTAACGACCTCAAAACATCATACTATCCTCAAATGTACTGCTGAAATCAGCAGGGCAGTACCGCCTTACCTCAGTTTCGTGGGTCATAAAACCTTATTCATTTTGATCCATCACCTGGAAATCATAGCTAATTCACCAAGGAACAATATTCATAAGGCTAAACATCACATTTAAGCTTAAATGAGCAAGATCAAAGCCTTACAACCTATGACAATAAACTGTCCTGTTTTCCAGTTTTGTACACTAACTTTAACTCAGTTGTTAACCGTCAAAATGGTAGTTTCATACTGGTTTCTTTACATGAACATGTACATCAATACCCTAGGTAATTACCATAAAAATTCCAAGGCAATCCAATAAGTTTAAGGGGGTCATCTAATTACTTTCCCAAACTGGGTACATGCAGAAACTGGAATGACCAATTAAATCACGAATTGAATTGTGACCAAACCACAACTCCTTTTACCAAACTTCCAACTCATAGATTTCATACACATATCAAACTATCATCATGTCAAAAATCAGCTCATTTGCACATTCCTAAGGTTCATTTTAAAGCCACACAATTTACTACTCAAAACTGTCATGTTCCAGCAACTCTGTTTGAGCAGTTTCACCAAAACTTTCATTAATAATAATTCACAACTCCTTTTATCAAAATTCCACCTCTCAAATTTCTTATACACATAAGGATATCACCATACCAAAAATTAGACAATTTGAATGCTCCTAAGATTCATGTTCAGGTCGTTCAACATAACACATAAATCTGTCCAGTTCCAGTACTTCTGTTTGACCACTTCTTACTAAAAACTTCATTAAGGACAAACCACAACTCCTTTTACTGAAATTCCAACTCACACATTTCATATACATATGAGGCTAACATCACACCAAAAATTAACCAATTTGAATACTCCTAAGGTTCAATTTCAGGTCATGCAATACGTCACACTGTTCTGCCCGGTTCCAGTAGTTTCTTCTTGAGCAGTTTTATCAAAAGTTTTATTAAAAATAAACCATAACTCTTTTTACTGCAATTCCAACTCTCACGTATACTACACACACAAAGCTAGTGTCATGTCGAAATTTATCTTAATTGAACACCTTTAAGGTTCGTTATCAAGTCACACAATCAGCAACACAAATCTGCCAGCTCCAGTAGTTTCAGCACTTCCCCACCTTTTTATGGTTCAAGCATTCTTCAAATAAGATTCGTAACTTAAAAATGGCTAGACATTCAAGCATACACTTCACAAATAAGGCAAGATTGGCTAGAGTATACTTGCCTCCTTGATCCTTAGAGATTTTCCTTAGCTTGAACCTTGATTGATATGGAGTGAAGTCTTCCTCCAACTTCATCATGTAGTGCACGTTTTTGAGAGGAAGAAAGGATGAATCATTAGCTACCTTCTTAATGAAGAAATAACTACATTGAGGTTATGATTCTCTTACCAAAATGAAGCTTGAAAATAGATTCAAACCATCAAGATGTTAGCTTCTCCTTAGTAGCTTGAAGAATCTTCTCCTAGTGACCTCATGAAAGTCACGTTTTTGTGCAAGGAGAAAGGGGTACTAGGTGAGTTTCATCCTTTGAAATATAGAACTCACTTAGAAGTTTAACATTCAACTTACCTAGATGAGTTCTTGGAGGTTAAAGATGGAGTTTGTCTTGACACTCCTAAGCTTCCACATGGCCGAAAATTGATGATGATGTTAGAGGAGTTGCCTAAGTGTTCAATGAGTCCTCCATGGCTTGTTTAGGTGAGTTCTTGAGGGTGTTCAAGACTTAGATGATGGAGCTTCTTAGTATGAATTTAGATAAAACTCCATGGATGAAGTTAAGCTCCTTCATGACTTGAAGAATTCTTCATGGAGAAGACAAGGGGAGGGGGGCGTGCCTTAGGGAGGGGAAGGGAGACATGGAGGATTTCCAAGAATGCCTAGAAAGAGGAAGTTTCTTGTGTCTTGCATTGGGCTGCCCTTTTGTCCCCCACGCTTGCAATTCTTTTTTTTTTTGTTTTATTTTATTCCAAGACAACTTGTCTTGTCTTTCCTTTTGTTTATTTTATTTTATTTCTTAAATAAGAGTTTGTTATTTTAGTTCAACTATAGTTACTTTATGCCAACTATAGTTACTTTATGTCAACTATAGTTACTTTATGCCAACTATAGTTACTTTATGTCAACTATAGTTACTTTATGGCCAACCTTGGTTACTTTATGGCCAACCTTGGTTACTTTACCCAACTAGAGTTACCTTGTAGTAAATATTAAGTAACCATGGTAATTTTTCTTGGTCAACTAGGGGACCGATTTCTAGGCTTGGTTGACCCCTTTACCATGCTTAATTTTTCTTGTTCCAAGACAACCTATTTTATTGTAGTCTTACTAATTACATAATTGTGATAATAAAGAAAATTCTAGACTCCTCCAAGGCCCTTATGGCCGAATTTTACATAATGTTGGAAGGGTAGTTTGTCATTTCACTTGTGTTGTGCGGCACACTTACATAATTATATTAGATTTCCTATAGTATTTACTTTAAGGAAATTCTATCGGAGAATGTCAAATTAATGTAGTTACATTTAAATAATGTAACCGGTTGACTAATTCTTAGTGACTCATCTCATAATAGTCGGCGGTATAGACGAATTCCCGTGGGGTATAACATTATTCCCTCCTTAAACCGCTTTATATGATTCTTAGTATATACCGATTTTCGTGGGGTACAACATTCTCCTCCCCTTAATAAAAGTTTCGTCCTCGAAACTTCAGGCTAGTCAACACAATGGGGCGTCTACTCCTCATGTTGCCTTCCGTTTCCCATGTTGTTTCTTCTTTTGGGTAAATAAGATCGCATAAAACGTCTGTTTAGTTCCTTCAGAACTGCTTTGTTCTTTTCATCTTAGAGGTTTCACCAGAACTTATCCTTATTCTCTAGAGGTGTTGTCGTAACCTATCTCATATCTAGCACTTGCAACCTTGATACTATGTACTTGATAACGAAATCCATCATGATCATAGTAGGCTTATAATTTCCTTTTTCATAAAATAAAAAAAACTTGGCAGAGATCATTAACTCTGGGATATAGACCTTTAGCTCTTTTATGTAAACATCCTCTCAGCGATCATGTGACGGTCATCCACATAAACTAGCCTTACATGGATACGGTTTCCAACCTCTACCTCGTTTGCTTGTTAATTCGTTTCATTCATTCTTTCATTCCCTTACTATCGCATTCCGCTCCGTAGCGGTCCTTCAATACTTAGCCTATTTTGATCTGGGGGTTTAGACCACGCACCAATCTGATCTCCTTAAACCTTTCATCTCTCTTAATCAAAGGAACACTGTTCCAAAGTAATGAATGAGTATAGAGATACCTGACCCTTCTCGTGGCTAAGTCCTGAGAGGAAGAACTCACAAAACTCCTCTTAGAACTTTGCTCTCATTCTATCCAGTACCAGTATCAGCATGGAGTTACTTTCAACTTTACTTAATCATCTTTCTGCCTACTATGAACTAAATTCCCTGCCAAACCTTGGAATACGTGTTCTTACTAACTATTGCTAGTAATGTTTACTGCCTCCTGGGGTGACAGTGATGATGTCATCTTACTGAATTTTTGTGCCATCCGCACCACGAAGTGTCGGAGCCTTACTTAAGGTATAAATATTCAGAATAAGCAACAACATTTTATTCGTAATCCATATACGATCTTATGGTCATGCAAGCAGGCACGATTACATTCTATAGGTGGCCATCGACTAGGGCTTTATCATTTGGTCAAAACCCTAATTTCCAGTCTAAATCATCCTGGTCTAGGGTCAACTCTCATCTAAGATCAGAACTTAGGTCTAAGATCAAACTTAGTTGACTATAATCATAACTTAGTTCTACATTCTACCCGGATCTGGAGCCTTAGCTCTGATAACACCTGTGGCGCCCCGCACCCCGGCCCCGCCGAAGTCGATGCACCCGCCGTACTTCACTAAGGAGTGTACTAGGCGTCATCCATACGCATCGTGATCCATGATAGAATTGCATGGATTTTCGTGCTTACGCACAAATAAGTAAGCGAAACCGTGGCAGAATTTAAAACTTCAAATTGAAATCATCCACATGATCATTCATGGTTTACATCTCAAATCCAAAGTATTGAGAGTCACAAAACAAATGTTTTTCCATCTCAATTACATAACTCAGTCATCCCTTAGAGCTGACAAGTCCGGCTTCCTAAATCTGTCCATCCTTCATTGCACTCACAGGTAAGGAACCCTAGGTTTGTCATCGATCCATTCTACTTTGTCTCCTGCAACCTCTGGGAGGAAAAATAGGGGGTGAGTGACAAAGTCACCAGCAAGTATACCATAAACAATCATGCATTAACTGGAAAGTACATACAGGAACCGAACCCCCGAAATTCGGTTTAGGACATACCTGACCTTCCATTAAACACCCGTAAGAAGTCAACACAAAGTATATCTAAGATCATAGCTTAACAAAGATTGAAACTTAACAGAGATCATAGCTTATGAAAGGATCATCATTCAATAAGGATCATGGCATACAAAAGGTCATTACTCAATAAAGATCATAACCTAGGAGCTACCAATTCATAACAACTTGACCTAAATGTCATGAATAAGATCATAGCTTACGCATCAACAGTAGTGAAGTCATAACTTAGGTAACAGGAGGTAGGAGGACCATAATTTATGTAACATTACCGTTAGCATTTGGCTAGCGTCTCATCCCTTCAATCAATAACCAATAAGGCAATAAAGTCATAACTTAGTCACGAAGCAAGTAATAATACAGCCTAGTGCAAATAGACTCAACATCACGCTCATGACCATATGCAATGCGTATGAATGTGCAAAAGTAGCGCATAATGCCCTCCATCCAATACCCGTTAATGATCAACACTTACTGCGTCAAGATCATATCCTAACAAATCGTCACTTAATACAGGATATAACAATAAAAGACTGTAACTCGCCTTAATTCGTAACATAACAAAGATCATCACTTAAAGAAGTCACACTTAGGTTCTACAAGGTCATGCCAACTTAGTCTAAGTATCATGTGTTACTACACAACGACTCCATAACGTGACATGCATGCATATGCACATGTGATGCATCATGATAAAAATGAACATATGATTTTTAATGCTTTTCTTTCAAATCATCATCGTCATAAAACAATAGAGTGTTCAGATCTATCTTCCCGGATCTGAGGCGGTAACTTCTTCCCTTCGAATCTATTACTCCCGGATTCGGAACGGTAACGTCATCATTCTTTCAGATCGCTTAACCCGGATCTGCTCAGGCTCATACTTCTTTCAGATCGCTTAACCCGGATCTGCTCAGGTTCATACTTCTTTCAGATCACTTAACCCGGATCTGCTCAGGTTCATACTGGCCAGTTTATACTCACACACGGTACCGGTGGGGAAGCGTTCTTTAAAAACGCAAAAATCATCTTTTTGGAAACGCTTTTCATCTTTCTTTCACGTAAAATCCATGCCATAAATCATGCAAGTGACGATGATGCAATGTATGACATGCATTATGTGACTCGAGAACAAATGCATCATAAAATGCATGCACGGACTTGTCTTTTAAACTGAAAAAACAGTCCAGCAATCACCTTCTGTTCATACTGCCTCGTGCTCATCAATTCGTGCTCATATTCATAAACCCATGTCATACATATGCATAATGAAGGCTTAGACACATGCTATAAGAATTTCGTAACATTCCGAAATGTCTAACGACCTCAAAACATCATACTATCCTCAAAGGTACTGCTGAAATCAGCAGGGCAGTACCGCACCTCAGTTTCGTGGGTCATAAAACCTTATTCATTTTGATCCATCACCTGGAAATCATAGCTAATTCACCAAGGAACAATATTCATAAGGCTAAACATCACATTTAAGTTTAAATGAGCAAGATCAAAGCCTTACAACCTATGACAATAAACTGTCCTGTTTTCTAGTTTTGTACACTAACTTTAACTCAGTTGTTAACCGTCAAAATGGTAGTTTCATACTGGTTTCTTTAGATGAACATGTACATCAATACCCTAGGTAATTACCATAAAAATTCCAAGGCAATCCAATAAGTTTAAGGGGGTCATCTAATTACTTTTCCAAACTGGGTACATGCAGAAACTGGAATGACCAATTAAATCACGAATTGAATTGTGACCAAACCACAACTCCTTTTACCAAAATTTCAACTCACAGATGTTACACATATCAAACTATCATCATGTAAAAAATCAGCTCATTTGCACATTCCTAAGGTTCATTTTCAAGCCACACAATTTACTACTAAAAACTGTCCTGTTCCAGCAACTCTGTTTGAGCAGTTTACCAAAAATGTCATTAATAATAATTCACAACTCCTTTTATCAAAATTCCACCTCTCAAATTTCTTATACACTTAAGGCTATCACCATACCAAAAATTAGACAATTTGAACGCTCCTAAGATTCATGTTCAGGTCGTTCAACATAACACATAAATCTGTCCAGTTCCAGTACTTCTGTTTGACCACTTCTTACTAAAAACTTCATTAAGGACAAACCACAACTCCTTTTACTGAAATTCCAACTCACACATTTCATATACATATGAGGCTAACATCACACAAAAAATTAGCCAATTTGAATACTCCTAAGGTTCAATTTCAGGTCATGCAAAATGTCACACTGTTCTGCCCAGTTCCAGCAGTTTCTTCTTGAGCAGTTTTACCAAAAGTTTTATTAAAAATAAACCATAACTCTTTTTACTGCAATTCCAACTCTCACTTATACTACACACACAGAGCTAGTGTCATGTCGAAATTTATCTTAATTGAACACCTTTAAGGTTCGTTGTCAAGTCACACAATCAGCAACACAAATCTGCCAGCTCCAGTAGTTTTCAGCACTTCCCCACCTTTTTATGGTTCAAGCATTCTTCAACTAAGATTCGTAACTTAAAAATAGCTAGACATTCAAGCATGCACTTCACAAATAAGGCAAGATTGGCTAGAGTATACTTGCCTCCTTGATCCTTAGAGATTTTCCTTAGCTTGAACCTTGATTGATATGGAGTGAAGTCTTCCTCCAACTTCATCATGTAGTGCACGTTTTTGAGAGGAAGAAAGGATGAATCATTAGCTACCTTCTTAATGAAGAAATAACTACATTGAGGTTATGATTCTCTTACCAAAATGAAGCTTGAAAATGGATTCAAACCATCAAGATGTTAGCTTCTCCTTAGTAGCTTGAAGAATCTTCTCCTAGTGACCTCATGAAAGTCACGTTTTTGTGCAAGGAGAAAGGGGTACTAGGTGAGTTTCATCCTTTGAAATATAGAACTCACTTAGAAGTTTAACATTCAACTTACCTAGATGAGTTCTTGGAGGTTAAAGATGGAGTTGTCTTGACACTCCTAAGCTTCCACATGGCCGAAAATTGATGATGATGTTAGAGGAGTTGCCTAAGTGTTCAATGAGTCCTCCATTGCTTGTTTAGGTGAGTTCTTGAGGGTGTTCAAGACTTAGATGATGGAGCTTCTTAGTATGAATTTAGATAAAACTCCATGGATGAAGTTAAGCTCCTTCATGACTTGAAGAAGTCTTCATGGAGAAGACAAGGGGAGGGGGGGCGTGCCTTAGGGAGGGGAAGGGAGACATGGAGGATTTCCAGGAATGCCTAGAAAGAGGAAGTTTCTTGTGTCCTTGCATTGGGCTGCCCTTTTGTCCCCCACGCTTGCAATTCTTTTTTTTTTTTGTTTTATTTTATTCCAAGACAACTTGTCTTGTCTTTCCTTTTGTTTATTTTATTTTATTTCTTAAATAAGAGTTTGTTATTTTAGTTCAACTATAGTTACTTTATGCCAACTATAGTTACTTTATGTCAACTATAGTTACTTTATGGCCAACCTTGGTTACTTTATGGCCAACCTTGGTTACTTTACCCAACTAGAGTTACCTTGTAGTAAATATTAAGTAACCATGGTAATTTTTCTTGGTCAACTAGGGGACCGATTTCTAGGCTTAGTTGACCCCCCTTTACCATGCTTAATTTTTCTTGTTCCAAGACAACCAATTTTATTGTAGTCTTACTAATTACATAATTGTGATAATAAGGAAAATTCTAGACTCCTCCAAGGCCCTTATGGCCGAATTTACATAATATTGGAAGGGTAGTTTGTCATTTCACTTGTGTCGTGCGGGCACACTTACATAATTATATTAGATTTCCTATAATATTTACTTTAAGGAAATTCTATCGGAGAATGTTAAATTAATGTAGTTACATTTAAATAATGTAACCGGTTGACTAATTCTTAGTGACTCATCTCATAAGAGTCGGCGGTATAGACGAATTCCTGTGGGGTATAACATTATTCCCTCCTTAAACCGCTTTATACGATTCTTAGTATATACCGATTTTCACGGGGTACAACACCCTTTGCGCTCTAATCGAATTCGGACCGTTTGTTGGCTTCCCTCACCGGCTGTGCGCGTGAAGCTTAACACAGATGCTGCCATTGGATGATATGCGGCAAATGGAGGTGTCATCTTACATGACTCAGCTGGTTCTTTTGTGCACGCGATATCTTTCCAATTGCGCCTCGATTTTCCACTTCAAGTCGAGGCTCAAGCTGTATACATGGCACTTATGTTGGATTTTATACCTAATTATGATACGAAATCAGGAAATGTAGTGGAAGAACAGGGATGATGGAACCATGATGAGACACAATTGTGTGAAAAGAAAAACAATCTTATTTTATTCGTTCACTAAATACAAACTGAAAAACTAATAACAAGGAGATAAGAACATAGGAAGAAATCAGTTGAAGAAGAAAACAATCTATTGCATCTTACAAACTGATGGAATAGGTACATATATAGAAGGTGGCTTCTCCTCAAATGTTACTGTTGAACTTCCCCTGGCAGTAGCAGACGAAGCCTCGGACAGAGCAGGCAGCAACGGTCGAGAATCAGAGAAAAATTTTTAAGATTACACCCCTCGGTTAAAAAAAAAAAAAAAAAAAAAAAGCCTCTTAAAGTTCACTTGTGTGAACTGTATGCATCTATGTGTATATAACTATGTATTTACATTTGTATAGTGAGTCATTTATATATATACATATGTGTTACATTTTTCCTTCGTACTGTCTTTGAGTCTGAGTAAAATATTGGTATGAGCCTATTATGGTTGGTGTATATCTCAATATTCTCCCTCAAACTCAGTGCATAGATAGATGCAAACTAAGTTTGAAGTATAAACTAGGAAAGCTTTCAACAGGTCTTCAAACAAACCAACATTTTTATCATGCTCTGAGCATTGCTGGATTAACGCTTGGAGAGACTTCCAGATAGACATTGAACCCACAGATGCGGTGGTACACTGGAGGAGAACGAAGTTGCTGAAAACAGCTTTATTGTTATTATGCTTGCAGTGAATAAATCCACTAGTGGGAGCTGTTAGGTCCGTAACACACTCTAGAGGGAGGGGTGAATAGAGTGTTGGGCAATTTGCAGAATTTTCTTTTGTGGTTCAACTTAAATGGAATTCAAAATCAATGGAAGAAAGGGAGATGAGAAACAATGAATGAGTACACCGGATATAGAGTGGTTCGAACCGTAAATGATTCTACTCCACTACAACTTTGTTGCCAAAGTGGATTTTCAACAACTACTCTTCTTATTAAAGCTAATAAGAACAACCACAACAAAGCTTACACTAACACCTTAGTGTAAGCAACCACAACAACAACTTCTTTTACAAAATACACTTGTGCAACTACAGCAACTATAGCTCTAGCAAGAACAATTTCTTGCTACCTCACAACTTCAACAAAGTTCTCTGAAGAACTTCATCACAGTGGGTTGAAGGAAATAGTAGGGTTTACACTTTCTCACTAGTATAAACACAAGCAAGAGATCAAATATTTATGGTTCCTCTTGTGTTACTCTCTATCTCCCAATATACAACAATGAAGAACAAAGAAAGGCTTAACAAGCTTTAATCACTTTTAGAAATATGAGAAAAGTATACTACAATGAATGATGAAGCTTGATGATGGTGAAAGTATCATCCAAGCTTCTTCCATTTATAGATGATGTTCACCATATTTTTTGAAGCATCCACTATGTCTTCAACTCCATCCAAAGTCAAGAGAATGTCCAAATAGTCTTTAGGCATCCTACGGAGTGATTTATCCTCAATAGCCAACCTAAGATTGCTTAGACATAGATAAAATAGTCAAGGAAGCATGTATTATGATGTAGTAAAGTCTACAAGAAATTTGAGCAAGATTGGATAGAGAAAACACCGTGAATCTCCCTTGGATTTTGTTACAACGTTCATAAAAATTTGAATTCTGGGAGTCATCGATCGATCGAAGTGCCTGGGGGAGAGATCGATGTCTTCCAGAAAATTTGCAGTTTTGAAACTGCTTGACATCGATCGATCAAAGTCTCCCCTGGAGAGACTGATGTCACTTCGATCGATTGATATCCCCTGGACTGAGAGATCGATGTTGGATAGAAAGTTTTCTGCCTGACATCGATCGATCGAAGTCTCTCTCGGGAGAGACTGAAGTGACATTGATCGATCGATGTCCCCAGGTTGAGATATCGATGTTGGACAGATACTTTTCTGCCTGATCGAAGTCTCTCTTTGGAGAGACTAAAGTGACATCGATCAATCGATGTACTCAGTCTAAGAGATCGATGTTGGACAGTAAGCTCCAATTTCAACCATTTTTGACATAGTGTATTTTTTTTCATTTTGCATCAAGTCTCAAGTGTCAATTAAACTTATTAAAACATCTTTATATCATCAAAACAATTTATATCTTAGAAATCTCACCCTTTTTGATGATTTCAAAACCATGATTCAAAAGATGTTTTTACTTGATAACTTTACATCTAAACTTGATATTTTACAACTCCCCCTTAGTCCATGCTCCCTCATCACATGAACACATAAAAAAAACTCCCCCTTAATGTAATCTTCCCAAAATCAATAAGTATGATGAAAATATCAAAAATGCTCCCCCTCAAACCATACACCAAATTCCATATTTCAACATGTGTGCTATCAACAAGCATACCATAATACTCATGCCAATGTCAATCATTTTAGATGTTACCAAGCATATCAAGCATGCATTTTGTATTCACATCAGGCAACTCATGATGCAACCTATATTACCAGGCAAACAACGTTAAGTTCAAAAACAACCATTAGCAACTTCTAATGTCACCAAACAATTTCATGCCAAATCCAAATGCTACCATTTTCCAACCATGCCATGTCATACCAACTTAAACCAACTTAAACATGCAACTTATGCAAAACATCAACTTATGCAACATCAACTATCAACCATCAACTATCAACTATCAACCATCAACTATCAACATCAACTTTATGCCATCAAACCAACTTATGCATACTTACGCAACTTATGCAACATCAACATCAAACCAATTTAAGCAACTTATGCAAAACATCAACTTATGCAACATCAACTATCAACCATCAACTATCAACATCAACTTAACTATCAACATCAACTTATCAACTTCTCCCCCTTTTTGAAAACATAAAAAAATAGCAAGAGACAAGAAAATGAAGGGTTAAAATATCATTAAGAAAATATCAAGTTTTGAGATACAAAAGTAAACTCAAACTTCTAAAACGAACCTTATAGCTACAAGGGGAATAGGGAGAACTAAGAGCTCTACTCTTCATCAGAAGAGAAACATAAACCGGATAGAGCCGCTTTGAGCTTTGCCTTCAGTTTTCGGTACTTGGACTTTTGATCATTAAGCTCTGTTTGCAGTTTCGTGACCTAAGTGTCGACCTTTGTTTCTAACATCTTGACTCTCTCCTGAAGTTGTTCGTAGCGTTCTCAATATCATCAATGCAGACTACTTCCTTGGTTAATCTTCTCCCCATTGACCAAGAGTACGATTTAATTCTTCAATCTCAGCCTCCGCGTCAAATAGCAACTCAGAGTCACTACCTTGCTCCATTGGAGCTTTTCCCTTGTCCACTCAGGAGATAGAACTTGATTGTGAGGGCGGTTGTGTTTGGGGGTGAGATGAGGGTTCAGTGCGAGGTTCGGTGGGTTGTGTTGGAGGAATGGGATCTTCGGGTGGGATATCTTCAGCTTCTTCCTCTTGTTCATTCTGACCTCCCCGCCGTTGTGCTTCTTTTCATGACTTATGGATTTGTGGAATGTTATCCTTTGTGTAATAATCTCGAGAGGCTATTTTCTCCTAATATTCATCATTCAACTCAACATTCGACTTTCTTAGCAAGCTATAAATGAGATTGCTATAAGGGAGGGCTTTGGATTTCTTAGTTACTGCCTCCCATATATTTGTAAACACAATCTCATCAAAATTCAATTGCTCCCTCATGGCTATACGGTAAGCAATATAAAAATCCAAGTTGCTCGGGAGTTTAGCCGACTTACCATTGACACAAAAAGTGACAATGACGAGCAAGACTCGGTACACTAAAGGCATGTCATTAGTTTTTTGGTGGGGTGAAATCCAAGGAAGGTTTTAACCTCATCTTCGGATACCTTGTACTTGTAGTTATCCCACTTCCAAGGATCAAAGTCATCAACACCCTCATCAGGAACACCAAGAAGTTCATTTATTGTCCTTGAATCAAAAGAGACAAGATGACCTTCTACGATTGAATTTAACGGAAAAGACATGCCATTTAGATATTCTACCCACATATTTGCATAAAACATTCTTGTGTATCGGGTGGACATGTAACTCATTTTCGATACATCCCAAACTGGTATCCATTTTTTATCATCAAACCAATTGATGATTGGCATCGGCTCCTCATTGCTCAAAATATCTCCAATTTTGAGCAATTTCAATGGAATGGTGGACCTCTTATGGTCTTCCCATTCACTAAACAATAATTGAGCTCTAAGGGATATATAGCTATATATACCTGTACAAGTTGGCGCCTTCAAAGCATCCTCATATTCCCCAGATATGAGACAGGAAAAATTGTTGAGGACAAGTCTCCCCCGTACCTCAGCTAGCATACTCTCTTGAGATGGGGTTGCCCTCTTCCTTAGACTTAGTGTTCTAGACCCCGTTGGAACCTAAAGATGAGATTGTTGAGGCACATTGTCTTCCTCATGAGATGTTCTTTGCCTTTTGGATGAGGGTTTCGTTTTTGGGGCCATGGAGAATTAGGGTACAAAATTTTTCAGCAATTAAGGATGAGAGTGATGAAGATATTGACTTAATCAAAGAAAAATGGATTTTAGTGCAAGAAATTTGAGGTTTGAAGATGAGGGTTTCGGAGTTCAGTTGAATATGGGTAGGTTTGCAGTTTGGAGAAGGTAGAAATGGGGAAAATTAGAATTTTCGCAGCTTTTAATTTTCCTGTCCGCGATGACATCGATCGATCGATGTATGGGACTTCGATCGATCGATGTCCTCAACTTCGATCGATCGATGTCTGTTTTACATCAGTCTCTGAAACAGCTACATAGATCGATCAATGTATGCTGAATTTTTTCTTTTTGGCAATTTTTACCCTCTAACCATTATTTATCATCTCTAATCTTGTTCTAATTGATTCTAATGTCTCAGTAGGAAGAGATTTGGTAAAGATATCCACTAGTTGGTCATTGGTTGGAACAAATTCAACATATACTAATCCTTTTTGAATGCAATCCCTTATAAAGTGATGTCTTACTTCAATATGTTTGGTCCTACATGGATGAACTGGGTTTTGTGCTATACTTATGGCTGATGTGTCGTCACATAAGATGGGGACTTTGTCAAACTTAACATTTTAATCATTTAAGGCGTTGATCATCCAAAGTAGTTGTGCACAACACGAAGCGACCGATACATATTCAGATTCTGCCGTTGAAAGTGACACACTATTTGTTTCTTGGAGAACCAAGAAACTAAGCAATCTCCAAGGAATTGACATGTTCCGGAGGTGCTTTTTCTATCGACTAGGTTTCAAGCGTAGTTGGAGGCACTATACCCTCTTAAATCAAAACAACCATTTTTAGGATAAAACAACCCAAAGTTGGTGGTGTTCGTGACAATTGTATTATCATACAAGGTTTGTAAAGGGTTGGAGTTGGTGTGTAACTCCATCAACCCTGTGGTAAGTTGTTCTTTGTGTTGTGTGATTAGTGCTAACCAAGGAAGGTTGTCCTCGAAGACTGGAGTAGGTTGTTTATAACCGAACCAGTATAAAATTCCTGGTGTCATTTACTTTCAGCACTTACTTTCTGTTTCAGCACTATTTATCGTTTTTAATCACGTTCGTAAAAATAGTAAACGATTTTCAAAAATCACGAAACTTTCCAGAATCATAGTCACACGTTTTAAAGTTCTTTTGGCGCAAGTTTTAACCCTTTTGGACAAGTATAAGTCATTCAAACGTCCAATGTTCTGAGACTAGTGCAGTCTGATTTTCAGGCTTGCAAAGGTTGAGACTTTGATCGTATTTGACTAACTTCCCAAAAGAATTTTTCAAAACTGTTTCAACCCATTTAAATACACCTAATAAGGGGTTAGTATTTAAATTTTCATAGCATTTGGAGTCACGGTTTAATTGGAATTAATTTTTCAAATCAGACTACCGTTTCTGGCAGATTTTCACAATCTGACCATTAACGATATTTCAAGGGGTTAGAGGTTGAATTTTAATCTGAAATTTTTAGGAGATACTCAGAACATCTGAGGCTAAGCTCTCTCCAAATTTCAGAATTTTTGAAGACCTGCAACCCAGTTTTCAAAACGTTTTAAAACTGGTCCTGAAAACAGAAACTGTTTTTAGAAGTTGGGTTTTTGGTTTAAAACTATTTTAAAAACCACATTTTCCGCACCCACTATTCAACCCCTCCCCCTTCTAGTGGTGCCTTGCAGATCCTACAAGTGGTATCAGAGAGCAGGAACACTCACATCAAAAGGATCCAACGATCTAAGTGAGATGGAAACCACAAACTTCAAAACCGAGCAAGAAGGTATGTCCAGTCAAAGGCCTCCTTTCTTTGACGGTGAGTCTTTCATTCAATGGAAGTTAAGAATAAAACTTTTTCTTATGGCAATTGATATTGATCTTTGGTCAATTATAGAAGATGGTCTATTTGTTCCATCAAAGTTATCGTCTGTAGATGGAGTCACACTAGTGGTCATTAAGCCTAGACAAGAGTATACTAGTGAGGATAAAAAGAGACTAAGCATGAACGCTAGGGCTATGCAGTTACTTTTAAATGGACTAAGTAAAAGTGAATCTAGCTATGTTTCAAATTGTTCTAGTGCTCAAGAAATGTGGAGAATTCTTGAAATAAAACACGAAGGCACTAGTCAAGTAAAAGAGTCCAAGATCAACATGCTTATGTCTACACTCGAGTCATTTAAATTATTGCCAAATGAATCTATAATTGATATGGATCTTCGCTTGACTAACATTTACAATTCTCTTGAGTCTCTTGGCAAGGCCTTTACTATGCAGGAAAAGGTACAAAAGGTTTTGCGAAGTCTTCCATCCGAGTGGGACCCTAAAGTAACGGCAATAGAAGAAAGCAAAGAAACTAAGTCAATCAAGATGGAAGAATTAATTGGATCACTTAAGGTTTATGAGAACAAACTCACCATAAGGAAATCAGAATCATCAAAACAAGGTAAAGCTATTGCATTTAAATCAAATGAATACGTCTCTACTTCCTCCGATCACGTAGAAGATAATGATTCTGAATCAGATAACGATGATTTAATTTTATTGGCTAAAGGCTTAAGAAAATTCATGAGAAAGTCGTTTAGAAATAAAACTAAGGCTACTTCGACTAAAAGAAATAAGAACAAGACAAACAACAAGGATGTTAAATGTTATGAATGCGGTAAATTTGGACATCTATCATATGACTGCCCTAATAAGGAAAAGCAAACAAACAAATACCCTAACAAGGATCGGAATAAGAATAGACTCGTTTCAGAACCTAAGCAAAGGAAACGAGCTCTCAAAGCCTCCACTTGGAGTGATACATCGGATTCTGAGACTGAAACAGAAGAGGAGACTGCACAAGTATGCTTTGTGTCCAAAGCATCAACTGAGGTATCATCTGACTTTGATTCTGACTCTGAGCCTTCTTATGATGATCTTTTTAGTCAGTACTTAGAATTGCATAAATTTACCAAGACCCTCGCGAAAGAAAAGAAACGATTAATTGAAGACAAGAAGGTGTTAGAATCTTCTAACGAGAATATTGTCGCTCAATTAAATGATTCAAAAGAAGAGTCATCATGCATCATTACTGCATTAAAGACAGAGATCTCATCTTTAACCACACAAAATAATGAAATGAAATCCGAGATTTCAAGTTTAAAATCAAGGAATACAGACTTAGAGAAAATGATGAAACAGTTTGATACGGGATCTAACATGCTAGATCGTATTATCTTATCACAAAAGCATGACAGTGATAAAACAGGATTAGGATACATTGAGACAGATGAAGTATCCATTAAACCAACCAAGTTTGTATCGTCTAAGAAAGTAGACACTCCAAAAGCACATACGGCATCTAAGATGACGCAAAGACCTCCTCTACCCTCATCTCGTAATATTACTTCTTCATATCATGCGAAATATAATTTTGTGCCATATAGATATGAGAAGAAACAAGTGATGCATACATGACATTCATTTCATCCATCTAGATCACGCACTACGCAAACTAACACAAGGACATATCGAAAACGTCCTACATATAATGAGTATAAAGGAGTTCTTGGCCTTTTACATTGCACCTTCATCTATATTCTTGCCATTTGCTAGACCGAGAAGGATCACCCAAGTATGGGTACCGAAAGGTACTTTTACTAAGAGGTGAATAACTAACTCGTAAGGACCCAAAATTAAAAGGGTACCTAAATCATTTTTGCACATTGCAGGGAACCCACACATCAAAAGATACATCAATCAAATGGTTCCTTGACAGTGGCTGCTCGAGGCACATAACGGGTGACTCGAGCCTATTCACGAAATTGAAGAAGGTCACAAAAGTCGGATCCGTGACCTTTGGAGACAACAATGAAGGGAAGATCATTGGAAAAGGTACAATTGGAAACCCAAGCACCCTTCAAATCTCCAAAGTCTTTTTGGTAAGCAACTTATCTTATAATCTTCTTAGCATTTCGCAATTCATTGACAATAGTTTTGATGTGTGTTTTACTCACCCATATTGCAATATAATAAATAAAAATGGAGAAACAGTCTTAAAAGGAAAATGGGAAGGAAACATGTTTACGCTTTCTATGGATGATGTGTTAGACGCTAAGGTTAAGTGTTTCATGTCAAATGAACCTAACGTAAATTTGTGGCATAGACATTTAGGACACATTGGCATTTCTACACTAGAAAAACTCCAACGAAAGAACCTAATACGAGGATTGTCTACACTTGATTTAGACAACTTTCAGTTGGATGAATCTTGCATAAAAGGCAAACAAACACGCGAGTCACTCAAACCTAAGAATGAAATAAGCACAACTAGAGTTTTAGAATTATTACACATTGATTTGTTTGGTCCTAGTCGCACTACGAGTCTTGGTGGGCATCACTATGCTTGCGTGATTGTTGATGATTTTTCTCATTATACTTGGACTTTGTTTCTTGCACATAAGGATGATAGTACTATTGAAATTGCTAAACTGATAAAACAACTTGAAAATCAATATGGCGTTAATGTGAAAAAGATAAGAAGCGATAGAGGTGGTGAATTTAAAAATAAGGACATGATTTCATTTTGCGAAGAAAAAGGAATTAAGCACGAGTTTTCGCCATCTAGAACTCCACAATTAAATGGAGTGGTAGAAACAAAGAATAGGACATTACAAGAAATTGCTAGAACTATGTTGTGCGAGAATAAATTGCCTAGATTTTTGTGGGCGGAAGCCGTAAACTGTGCATGCTACATAGTAAATCGCTTGTCCATTAGAAAGAAAATAAATAAGACGCTTTATGAGATATTAAATGATCGCATGCCTAAAATTGACTATTTTCGTGTGTTTGGATGCAAATGTTTTGTTTTAAATACAAAAGACAATTTAGATAAATTTGAATCTAAGTCAATTGAATGCATCTTTGTTGGGTATTATGTGAATTCAAAAGCATATAGGTGTTATGATCCTCTCACTATACAAATTCTAGAATCTATTCACGTAAAGTTTAATGAATTTGGTGAGATTGATAAAGATAAAGAATACAATGATGATTTTGAATTGAAACCCGTGTTGAATGATGATGATGGCACGTTTGATATGCATGATATGCATGATACACTAGATATGTATGATCACTTAGAAATGCATGAGAACGTAGAAAATAATCAACCAAGATGGCATAGAGATCACCCACATGATCTCATCATAGGCCATATCACACACGGTGTGCGTCCACGTAGAAGAATAAATCCGGAAGAAATAAATCAATTTCATGCCTTGATTTCCAAAATTGAACCTAAAAATGTGCATGATGCTTTGAGTGATTCTTCTTGGATTGATGCTATGCATGATGAACTTAATCAATTTGTTAGAAATGACGTATGGGATTTAGTGTCACGACCACAAGATAAGACCATAATAGGCACAAAGTGGGTGTTTAGAAATAAAATGAATGAAGAAGGAAAAGTTGTTAGAAATAAAGCTAGACTTGTAGCACAAGGCTATAATCAAGAAGAAGGAATTGATTATGATGAAACATTTGCACCCGTAGCACGTTTAGAAGCTATACGACAGTTACTTGCCATTCCTTGCATGAAAGATTTTAAACTTTATCAAATGGACGTGAAAAGTGCATTCTTAAATGAATTTATACAAGAAGAGGTATACGTGAAACAACCACCCGGTTTTGAAGATTTGAAACATCCCGATCACGTGTACAAACTAAAGAATGCACTATACGGACTAAAGCAAGCACCTAGAGCATGGTATGATCGTTTTGCTACTTTCCTATTAGAAAATGGTTTTAAAAGAGGCACTATAGCTAGTACTCTATTTTTAAAACAAGATAAATCGGATTTACTTATTATTCAAATTTATGTTTATGACATTATTTTTGGCTCTACTTCTCATAAACTTGTTGAAAATTTTGAAAATTGCATGAAATCTGAATTTGAAATGTCTATGGCTGGCGAATTGAACTACTTTCTTGGCTTGCAGATTAAACAAATAAGTAAAGGTATTCACATAAGCCAAGCTAAATATGTAAATGATATGATTAAAAAGTTCAATTTTGAGAATTTAAAACCATCCCCTACCCCTATGAGTGTTACTACTAAATTAGATAAAGATGAACATGGTAAGGATTTTGATAATGCCATATATAGATCTATGATTGGCTCTTTGCTATATCTTACTGCTAGTAGGCCTGATATCATGTTCAGCGTATGTATGTGTGCACGTTTTCAAAGTCAACCTAAGGTGTCCCACTATAATGCGGTAGAAAGAATATTCCGATATATTAAGCACACACCCACCTTAGGCATTTGGTATGATAAAGATTGTGACTTTAATTTACATTCCTACACTGACGCTGATTATGGTGGATGTAAGATAGATAGAAAAAGCACAAGTGGCACTTGCCAATTTATAGGAAACTCACTTATTTCATGGTTTTCCAAAAAGCAAGCAAGTGTAGCTTTATCCACTACTGAAGCTGAGTACATGGCACGTAGTCTTTGTTGCACACAATTACTATGGATAAAACAACAACTTTCTGATTTTGGAATTACCGTCAATAAAATTCCTATATATTGTGATAGCATAAGTGCAATTAACCTATCTAAGAACCCCCGTGCTACATTCTAAGGCCAAGCATATAGAAGTACGCTATCATTTTCTTCGTGATCACGTAAATAATGATGATATTGTCATAGATCACGTACACACAGAGGCACAAGTCGCGGATATTTTACTAAGGCCTTAAATCAAGCCACGTATGAAAATCTTCGTTCTAAGTTAGGCATGATTTCTGCTGATTTGATTTGATTATCTTTCCATATTTACATGCATTTTTGATTGACTTTCCAAAATAAAGGGGGAGAGAATGCATGATTTAAGGGGGAGAGAAACTGATTGCATAAATCAAGGGAGAGCGGATTTGAAATTTAAAATTCAAAATTTGAATTTATGCATGATTGAAGGGGGAGCGATAAGATTTAAATCATGAATGTTGGTTATTTTGAAAATCATCAAAAGGGGAGATTGTAGAGAAAAAGGGGGTTTGAGTGATTTTAAAATACATGATTTAAACGTGTTACAAAGAAATGCATGACATATTTTATGACATGACACGCACTTGCATAAAACATGCCTTATATAGTTCATATATAATGTTGTCGTACTAACGAGCCATGAAGCTTTAAAGCTTACATCAAATGGCAAGCATTTGTTGTGTTTGAACTATTTTCAGGTGCCACCATTAATGAACTAAACTAGTTCATTAAGTGAAGTACTTAGTTAATTAAACTAAGTAGTTCATTAAAGGAAGCTATATTTAGAAAAGGCACAAAGGCAACAAGTTGAAGAAAGGAAAGTTCTCCACTCCCTCTCCACACATATCACACGCCAATTTTTATATATATATATATATATATATATATATATATATATATATATATTCAGATTTTTTGAAAAAGGCACATACACATATATTCCAACGTACTACCGACACGTTATATATTTTACGTACGTACGTTAACGCCACACCATTATACTTAACTCATATTTATGAGTATATTCAGGTCTTATATCATATGATATAAGTCATGGTGATGACAAATTTATTACGACAAGGTATGTAAATGGTTGTAGTTGGTGTGTAACTCCATCAACCCTGTGGTAAGGTGTTCTTTGTGTTGTGTGATTAGTGCTAACCGAGGAAGGTGTCCTCGAAGACTGGAGTAGGTTGTTTATAACCGAACCAGTATAAAATTCCTGGTGTCATTTACTTTCAGCACTTACTTTCTGTTTCAGCACTGTTTACCGTTTTTAATCACGTTCGTAAAAATAGTAAACGATTTTCAAAGATCACGAAACTTTCCAGAATCATAGACACACGTTTTAAAGTTCTTTTGGCGCAAGTTTCAACCCTTTTGGACAAGTATAAGTCATTCAAACGTCCAAAGTTCTGAGACTAGTGCAGTCTGATTTTCAGGCTTGCAAAGGTTGAGACTTTGATCGTATTTGACTAACTTCCCAAAAGAATTTTTCAAAATTGTTTCAACCCATTTAAATACACATAATAAGGGGTTAGTCTTTAAATTTTCAGAGCATTTGGAGTCACGGTTTAATTGGAATTAATTTTTCAAATCAGACTACCGTTTCTGGCAGATTTGCGCAATCTGACCATTAACGATTTTTCAAGGGGTTAGAGATTGAATTTTAATCTGAAATTTTTAGGAGATATTCAGAACATCTGTGACTAAGTTCTCTCCAAATTTCAGAATTTTTAAAGACCTGTAACCCAGTTTTCAAAACGTTTTAAAACTGGTCCTGAAAACAGAAACTGTTTTCAGAAGTTGGGTTTTTGGTTTAAAACTATTTTAAAAACCACATTTTCCGCACCCACTAAACCCCCCCTTCTAGTGGTGCCTTGCAGATCCTACAGTTTCTTGTTTCCATTCTTCTAAATTTTCTCACTAGAAGAGCAACTTCCTCATCCGATTCATAGGACTCTACCACTAATCCTTTATGTGATGTTTGTGTAGGCCTGATAGGCTTCATCCTATTTTGTTCATCAATAAGAATTTCATGAGTGAGAAGATTGCCGGATAGCTCATTAAGTGTAAGAGTCTTGAGATTCTTTGATTCGGTGATGGCTGTGACTTAAGGTGTCCGTTCTCTTGGTAAGGAGTTGAGGAGTTTTGAGACAAGGTCTACATTTGAAATTTTCTTGTCCATCATGGAAAGTTGATTCACTATTCGAGTGAATCGGTCGATTGTCTCCTCAATCTTTTCACCGCTCTTCATACCAAACATTTCATACTCCTTCATGAGCATAAGTCTTTTGACCATTCTTACTTGCTCAGTCCCTTCATGTATCATTTCAAGCCTTTTCCATGCTTCATGGGCTGTTTCAAGACCTTGAAGTCTTATGAGCTCGGTGGTGGTAAGAGCACTTGAAAGAATATCGAATGCTTTACCATTAATGGCGAAGTTTATCTTCTTTTCATCGGTGTAGTCATCCTCATCTTTGAACATTGATTCTCCTTTTGAGTTGGTAATCATAGGAACTTCGATTCCTTTGACAACGGCTCTCCATATATCAAAAATCCACAGCCTTTCAAATGATTGATCATTCAAAATTTCCACAAAGAATAGTTTTGGGCATCAAACATAGGTGCTTTAGTGTTTGATCCTGAGAATAGTGCAGTTGGCTTGGAAGTTGAAGTGTAGGATGAAGAGGTAACCTTGCTATTTGCAAAGATTGGCCAAACAATCAAGATTAAGCTCTGATACCAATAATTAGGTCTGTAACACAATCTAGAGGGAGGTGAATAGAGTGTTGGGCAATTTTGCAGAATTTTCTTTTGTGGCTCAACTCAAATGGAATTCAAAATCAAAGCAAGAATGGGAGATGAGAAACAATGAATGAGCACCGGATATAGAGTGGTTCGAATCGTAAATGATTCTACTCCACTACCACTTTGTTGCCAAAGTGGATTTTCAACAACTACTCTTCTTATTAAAGCTAATAAGAACAACCACAGCAAAGCTTACACTAACACCTTAGTGTAAGCAACCACAACAGCAACTTCTTGCACAAAATACACTTGTGCAACTACAGCAACTACAGCTCTAGCAAGAACAATTTCTTGCTACCTCACAACTTCAACAAAGTTCTCTCAAGAACTTTCTCACAGCGGGTTGAAGGAAATAGTAGGGTTCAAACTTTCTCACTAGTCTAAACACAAGAAAGAGATCAAATATTTATGGTTCCTCTTGTGTTAGACTCTCTATCTCTCAATATACAACAATGAAGAACAAATAAAGGCTTAACAAACATTAAACACTTTCAAAAATATCAGAGAAGTATGATGAATGATGAAGCTTGATGATGGTGAAAGTGTGTATTTGCCTCATCCAAGCTTCTTCCATTTATAGATGATGTTCACCACGTTTTTTGAAGCATCCACTATGTCTTCAACTCCATCCAAAGTCAAGATAATGTCCAAATAGTCTTTAGCCACCTTATCGAGTGATTTGATCATTAATAGCCAACCTAAGATTGCTTAGACATATATACAATAGTCAAGGAAGCATGTATTATGAAGTAGTAAAGTCTACAAGAAATTTGAGCAAGATTGGATAGAGAAAACACCATGAATCTCCCTTGGATTTTGTTCCAACATTCATAAAAATTTGAATTCTAAGGGACATCGATCGATTGAAGTGCCTGGGGGAGAGATCGATGTCCTCCAGAAACTTTGTAGTTTTGAAACTGCTTGACATAGATCAATCGAAGTCTCCGCTAGAGAGACTGATGTCACTTCGATCGATCGATGTCCCCTGAACTGAGAGATCGATATTGGACAGAAAGTTTTATGCCTGGCATCGATCGATCGAAGTCTCTCTGGGGAGAGACTGAAGTGACATCGATCGATTGATGTTCCCAGGTTGAGAGATCGATGTGTGATAGAAACTTTTTTGCCTGACATCTATCGATCGAAGTCTCTCTTTGGAGAGACTGAAGTGACATCGATCGATCGATGTCCTTAGTCTGAGAGATCAATATTGGACAGTAAGCTCCAATCTTAACCATTTTTGACATAATGTATTTTTCTCATTTTGCATCAAGTCTCAAGTGTCAATTAAACTTATTTAAAACATCTTTACATCATCAAAACAATTTATATCTTAACAGGAGCGCGACTACATTGGTTTCTCCTGTAAGTACAATCCAACCTCCTACTACAATCTCTCAAAGTAACATAGCTTGTGGCAGCTACTCCAGCTCCAAGCACCAACAAAGTAGTTCCAGTGGTTGTTCTTGAATCAGCTGTTGTCGATGTGAAACATGTATTCTGCAAGAACTGTTAGTATAAAATCTTTCATCTCGTACACTTACAAGGAAATATCATTCTTCATCGTGCAATACAAAGGTCAATAAACAACTCCGTCTCCTTTCCTGAAAAAAATGTTAATGTAGGCCTCCAGTCTTGTTACACCTGTAAGGGAAATAGCCTTGATCCTGCAAATAATATATGTGTCTAATTTCTAAGCTTTTGTGAGGCACCTGCTGTAGCGCCCCGCTCCCGAACCCTATCATCGGGAACAGTGCACCCGCCGTATCTCACTGAGGAGAATACAAGGCGTCGAAACAATTTCCGACCTGTCCGAAAAGACGTATAAATTTTTCGCGGAAACGAATTACCATACATCAAATTACATGAACAAGGAGATCCTCAATGAAATACTACATCAGTGACGGTAATAAAGTCACTGTGCCAACCTCTAAATGCTATGGTTTAAACAGGATAGTGTCTGATGAAACCCCAATAAAATAACGATAGACAGCCGCCTGGTCTCTTCGTATCCTAGGTGCGACCATCAGTCTGTCCATACTAATGTGTCAGCCCCGTCCTCTGCAACGATATAGTCGTACACTTCTTCGTTTCCACCTGGTGGGGGGGAAGTAGGGGGTGAGTGACTGGGAAATCACTCAGTAGGCACCTGCCTCCAAGTAGCACAAGACAAGCATACAATAATGATATAGCACATAGCACATAGGACATGGTATCACATAACATATAAATGCGGAAAAGTAATTCACTCCAGATAAAGGATGCACAACATCGTGATGCATGTCCCACTATGTATGTCACACGCAACGAAGTCATGTCACGCAGGATGCCAATATCCATACCGTGCAATGCATGAACCCGGGTCCTACTGAGTGGCTGCAGGTCGTACACCCCACAGTCACCATACTGAGTGTGCGTGGCCGCGCCTCCGCACACCATCCTGAGTGTCGTGGCCCCGCCACTGTACACCATCCTGAGTGTCGTGGCCCCGCCACCGTACACCATCCTGAGCGCCCGTGATCCGTACGTCACGACCCGCCATCAATGCAATGCACGTGCCATGAATGCAAAAACACAATCGCCTGAGGCCCCTGGCCCATCCTCACCATCCTCCGGCACTCAATTCTAGGTTCACTTATTATCCGGTTGCTAACTCAACCTTGTTCGGCATCAAATCCACTTTTCCACGTCTTGTATACCTTTATCGTGCCTTTTCTATATTTTCCTCATTTTTTTCCCTATTTATTTCTATTTATTACCTAATTATCCAAATTATTTAAATTATCACAATTACTGAAATTTAAGGAAAATAATTTAATTTCAGCAATTTATAATTTCTGGAATTTATTTATAATTTTCTTATATTTATTTATATTTTTTCCTTAATTATTTCTATTTTTAATCAACTTAATAACCATTATAAGAATTTACAACATTTCAGAATTTATTTCCAATATCCCTAAACGCATTGGGCTGGCCTTTTTAATTTCGGCCAGCCCTGGTCCGTTTGCAGCGAACAGGTTTGGCCTGCTTACCCTTATTTCCTTTTTTTTATTCGCGCTATTGGGCCGGCTGGCAGCTGGCCCGGTCCGTTGGCCATTCGGCCCGGTCCGCTGCCGGCTGACCCTTGAAAGGCTTTTTTTTCTGATATAATTTGGGCCAAGCCCTTGTAGCAAAGTGCAGCCGGCCCGTTAAGGGCTGGCCTGCCTTCTGACTTCAGGCTTCGGCCCTTTTCATTTTTTTTAAAAAATATTTTAGAATTACTGCGCAGAAAAGCCAAAAGGCGCGTGCAGCCCACGCGCGGCCGCTTCCGGCGGCGCGTGCGGCGCTCCGACGGCCTCCGGCTGCCGCTTTTCGACCCCGATCCATATTTTCGCTTATTTCCGATCTATGGAAACCTATTCTAAGGCCAAATCAACAACTAACAACTGATATTTTTGATTATCAAATTTTTCCCTAAAATCAAATTCAACCACTTTTACTATTTTGATTATCAAATTTTTCCCTAAAATCAAATCCAATCCACGTAAAGCAGTATACGCCTCCACAGTCATCAAACGCAGTAATCAAACGTATTCCACAGTAATCAAAACTCATGCTTTTCACAGATTAGGCAACATAGCATAGATTTTAACAATTAAAAACAATAAACACATAATATATCACTAAAGCATGTTTGAATTTGTACCAAATGGAGGGGGAAAAGGGAACCTACCTCTATTGTAGACTATTTACACACGTATACGGACTAGCGCGTAGACTGAGACTCCCGGCTTCCTCTTCTCCTTCTCCTCTTCTTCTTCTCTCTTTCTCCATTCTTGCCGCTGCCCTCCACTTTTTTTTTTTTAATAAAGAGTCCCCCCAATCTGCCGCCCCTGTTGCCCCCTTTATCATTCCCATCGTGCGAAACATTTGGGGGCGGTTACAACGCCCCCTAAACGTTCTCTTTTCCTTTTTTTTTAAATTTTAAATTTTATCTTTATCCCTTCCTTTCATTTAGACTTTTCCCCTTTTTTTTAATCCTTATCCTATAGTACCTTTTGAATTTCTATATATTTATTCATGATTATTATTTTGTTTTATTTATCCATCCCATATTTATCCCTTATATGTATATTTAATACTACGCTTATGATTATAAATCACTTGAACATACACAACTTGCTACGATTAATTTAATTTCGAGGGGTTGATACCCTCTACCGCTGCTCTAGTTTAAATTATTACTTAACGGCTACTCGAAAATTTTTGGGGTATAACATCCTACCCACCTTACAAGAAGTTTCGTCTCCGAAACTTGATGTACCTTAATCTCATGGGTAGGAATAGCGTCCGCACATCTAATCCTCTAGTTCCCATGTCGCCTCGTTCTTCTCTATGATTCCCCACTGCACCTTGACATACGGAATGATTCTCCTCCTTAGCTCATGATCTTTGCGATCCATGATTCGAACAGGAGTCTTTTCATATGACGCGTCCGGTCTAATTCCTGGAGGTGGTGTGTCTAATACACGACTAATGTCTGCAAGTACCTCCTTAGCAGAGAAACATGGAATACATAGAGCACTTGGGCTATCGTCGTAGATTATGCCAAAAGGTAAGCTAACAAACTAATCTTTTCGAGCACCTAGTAGGGGCCAATGTACCGAGGCCTCAGCTTATCCTTCAGAACAAGTTGTGCCACACCCTTCATAGGTGACACCTTCAAGTAAACCTTGTTCCTGACAGCGACCTCCAAAGGACACGCCTCTTCGAATCTGTCCAACTCTTGCTTCTGTCCTGGGGCAACCTTAAGCCTTTCTCGAATCCACTTTATCTTCTTTTTGATCTGCTCAACTAGTTCTGAACCGGTAATAGTACGCTCTCCAACTTCGTCCCAATAGAAAGGAGACCCACACTTCCGCTTATAAAGCACCTCCACTAGTGCCACGTCGGCAGCGTTATGTTAACTGTTGCTGCTAATATACTTGATCATATCATCCCAGTTTCTTCTGAAGTCCAGTGCGCAAGTCTTCAGCATGTCCTCCAAAGTCTGCATCGTCCTCTCCTTCTGCTCATCGGGTTGGGGATGGAATGCAATGTTCAACGTAGCTAGGTCTACTATATATCAACATACACGAGTTTTTTTTTTAACATGTGTTGTCGTTTTACTTGTTAAGTTGTTAAACATGTTTGGTATAGATATATATAGTATGTTGTGTATCCTTATGTCATACGCATGTATGACTTGTGTATCATACGCAGCTCATGGATTCACAATCGTTATCTGCAGTCTGTCACGTGTATTATATTTCTATTGTTTGTTAGTTGAGTTTTAAAGAGTGCTCACATTATGCGTGTTCATTTTAGTCTTTGTTTATCGTGACCTCTCTTTTGTACATATATTAGTCGTTAACGATATTTGTTACGTGTACTCTATATTTTTTTGTACTAGCTTATCTTATTGTTGTATAAACATCGTTATATAAATAACGACGAAAGAGATGCATAAATGCCTAGATTTTACTTTAATGTACATATATAATTCATTTAGGTGTTCAGGTACGATATATATATATCACTATATTTTTTTTATTTTTTTTTCTTTTTTATAAGTCGTATAATTAAGTTGTTACACTTTAATCTAATTCTATGTTATCATGCTATACTATGTCGTTAGTAACTCGTATTTAGCATGCTTACTTCAACTGTTTACGTTAATGCTTCGTTCTAAAACTTGTAACTGTATACTTACATCGTACCCCATGTCTTGTATGAAAGGTATATGTGTTACTGTATTCCTTGTAACAGTGTTGTTTGTTGTCGTTATATATTATGATATTTATCACTATCTTGCCGCATTAGTTATGTCGCGGCGTCCTTGATACAATTGTGTGTATACTTGTGTATATTTGCTTAAAATCATTTAATTATCTTTTCGTTTCGTGTATCTTTTTGTATGTCTTCTTAGATCGACTTATTATATCTTTGATGTTGTAACAAATTGTGAGTAGCCATGTGCTCTTTTTTTTGTAATTATGTATTACTCTATGGGTTCGCAACCCATGAAGTGCCTTAATAGCGGCATAACTGTTATAAGTTCCTAAGTTGATTATTATTGTTATTATTATTATTCCTTTTTTTTCCAATAGTCGTCGTTTAGTAAATATGGTTTTGACTTATCGTATTATTTATTGATTTTGATTTTTTTTTCACTACTCCTATGTTTTATTATATTCTATACATATCGTGAGCTTTTTTTTTTACCTATTGCTGCTGATCTTCTTATTGGTCGCTTTGTATGTATATGTATATGTGTATATATTTAGGTATAAGTGTAAATATGTGCATATTTTGTTGACTTACGTTACTGTATATTCATAGTTCATTATGTTATATGATATATCTCCCTTTTTTTGTGTACTGTGTTATGTCTCTTTGCGTAGTTATGTTGGGTTTCGTATGTTAATGTTCTAGTACGTGTTTGATATGTGGAATTATGTCACTAAAGTATGTTGCATTGATCAGTGCGTGTATATATAGTTAATTTAGCAGATTTTTTGTGTGTATTATGATCTTGTGCTTTTTTTTTCGTCGAAGCCTTGTTGAATATCTTTGTTGATATCAATTGTACATTCGAACTTCGCCTCCTTATGCTTCCTTCTGTTCCGGGGCACCAGTATTGACGAAAATCCTTAACGAATTTCATGTAGCAGCTGGCTAACCAGGAAATCTCCTTGCTTCAGTCACCTTGGTCGGTCAGGGCCACTCAGCGATATCCTTAATCTTCTTCGGATTCACTGAGGTTCACTCTTCTGAACTATGTGACTTAAGAAAACCATGCTTCCGCTGCGCAGCTCTGATCATTTATATTTGACTAACGTCCTCTGTACTGACGATGACTCATTGATACTTGGTCGGTGACGGTTGAACTTTGCTATGATGTCGCCAGTTTCCATGACGTCTGCAGCGGTCGTCACGTGGATCCGGATACCGATCCTTGCTCCCCTTTAAGCTGCTCCTCATTTTGTTGTGATGGCGGCGCCGGCTTTGCTCAGTGCTCTCTCTCATAAAATGTCCAGGTTGTAGCACTCATACTTGCTAAATTTTCCCTTACTCCGACCCGAGTGTGGCGTCCATAATGAGCACATGGTGGCGGCGGTGGCCATGCGCTCCTCCACGGCTGTACTGCTGACACGGCGGTCCTGTGATTATTAGCGGTCACGTTGCATATTTCTGTCTCCTCTGGTGATGGGTCCTAACATCGTAATTCGGACGTCCTGCATTTCGATGTAATAGAACCTCAGGCCCGGTGGCAGTAGCGACGAAAACCGCTGGTTCAACTGTTACTGCCGCTATTGCGCCAAAGTGGTGTCCATGGTGTCAACCAATGCATGGGGAATGACCCCGTGATTCTAGTGGTCGTTACCATAACCGCCGTTGCCTCCTTTGCCGGATTTTTTTTTGTTTTTTTTTACGACGCGGCAGTATTTCCTTGGATTTCGCGCGAACCTTGACGAGAATTTGGATTGACGGAAATAATAGACGGATTTGGTCATTTAGAGTGCTCATGCGAAAAGTTCAGGGGTACAACGGTAATTAAATGAAGAAAGCTCACCAACGGCACACACCTCCCTTAACCCGATCATAACTTAGGTCTACTTTATTTATTAGGGGTATAATCGTTATTCCTAGGTAAAGATCATGGCTTAAGTCTAAGTGATCTAGTTAATCCTTTGTTTCCGAGGCGGATCTGAAGCCTCGGCTCTGATACCACCTGTAGCGCCCCGCTCCCGAACCCTATCATCGGGAACCGTGCACCCGCCGTATCTCACTGAGGAGAATACAAGGCGTCGAAACAATTTCCGACCTGTCCGAAAAGACGTATAAATTTTTCGCGGAAACGAATTACCATACATCAAATTACATGAACAAGGAGATCCTCAATGAAATACTACATCAGTGACGGTAATAAAGTCACTGTGCCAACCTCTAAATGCTATCGGTCTAAACAGGGTAGTGTCTGATGAAACCCCAATAAAATAACGATAGACAGCCGCCTGGTCTCTTCGTATCCTAGGTGCGACCATCAGTCTGCCCATACTAATGTGTCAGCCCCGTCCTCTGCAACGATATAGTCGTACACTTCTTCGTTTCCACCTGGTGGGGGGGGGGAAGTAGGGGGTGAGTGACTGGGAAATCACTCAGTAGGCACCTGCCTCCAAGTAGCAAAAGACAAGCATACAATAATGATATAGCACATAGCACATAGGACATGGTATCACATAACATATAAATGCGGAAAAGTAATTCACTCCAGATAAAGAATGCACAACATCATGATGCATGTCCCACTATGCATGTCACACGCAACGAAGTCATGTCACGCAGGATGCCAATATCCATACCGTGCAATGCATGAACCCGGGTCCTACTGAGTGGCTGCAGGTCGTACACCCCACAGTCACCATACTGAGTGTGCGTGGCCGCGCCTCCGCACACCATCCTGAGTGTCGTGGCCCCGCCACTGTACACCATCCTGAGTGTCGTGGCCCTGCCACCGTACACCATCCTGAACGCCCGTGATCCGTACGTCACGACCCGCCATCAATGCAATGCACGTGCCATGAATGCAAAAACACAATCGCCTGAGGCCCCTGACCCATCCTCACCATCCTCCGGCACTCAATTCTAGGTTCACTTATTATCCGGTTGCTAACTCAACCTTGTTCGGCATCAAATCCACTTTTCCACGTCTTGTATACCTTTATCGTGCCTTTTCTATATTTTCCTCATTTTTTCCCTATTTATTTCTATTTATTACCTAATTATCCAAATTAATTAAATTATCACAATTACTGAAATTTAAGGAAAATAATTTAATTTCAGCAATTTATAATTTCTGGATTTTATTTATAATTTTCTGATATTTATTTATATTTTTCCCTTAATTATTTCTATTTTTAATCAACTTAATAACCATTATAAGAATTTACAACATTTCAGAATTTATTTCCAATATCCCTAAACACATTGGGCTGGCCTTTTTAATTTCGGCCAGCCCTGGTCCGTTTGCAGCGAACAGGTCCGGCCTGCTTACCCTTATTTCCTTTTTTTTCATTCGCGCTATTGGGCCGGCTGGCAGCTGGCCCGGTCCTTTGGCCATTCGGCCCGGTCCGCTGCCGGCTGACCCTTGAAAGGTTTTTTTTTTCTGATATAATTTGGGCCAAGCCCTTGTAGCAAAGTGCAGCCGGCCCGTTAAGGGCTGGCCTGCCTTCTGACTTCAGGCTTCGGCCCTTTTCATTTTTTTAAAAAATTTTAGAATTACTACGCAGAAAAGCCAAAAGGCGCGTGCAGCCCACGCGCGGCCGCTTCTGGCGGCGCGTGCGGCGCTCCGGCGGCCTCCGGCTGCCGCTTTTCGACCCCGATCCATATTTTCGCTTATTTCCGATCTATGGGAACCTATTCTAAGGCCAAATCAACAACTAACAACTGATATCTTTGATTATCAAATTTTTCTCTAAAATCAAATTCAACCATTTTTACTATTTTGATTATCAAATTTTTCCCTAAAATCAAATCCAATCCACGTAAAGCAGTATACGCCTCCACAGTCATCAAACGCAGTAATCAAACGTATTCCACAGTAATCAAAACTCATGTTTTTCACAGATTAGGCAACATAGCATAGATTTTAACAATTAAAAACAATAAACACATAATATATCACTAAAGCATGTTTGAATTTGTACCAAATGGAGGGGGAAAAGGGAACCTACCTCGATTGTAGACTATTTACACACGTATACGGACTAGCGCGTAGACTGAGACTCCCGGCTTCCTCTTCTCCTTCTCCTCTTCTTCTTCTCTCTTTCTCCATTCTTGCCGCTGCCCTCCACTTTTTTTTTTTTAATAAAGAGTCCCCCCAATCTGCCGCCCCTGTTGCCCCCTTTATCATTCCCATCGTGCGAAACATTTGGGGGCGGTTACAACGCCACCTAAACGTTCTCTTTTCCTTTTTTTTAATTTTAAATTTTATCTTTATCCCTTCCTTTCATTTAGACTTTTCCCTTTTTTTTTAATCCTTATCCTTATCCTATAGTACCTTTTGAATTTCTATATATTTATTTATGATTATTATTTTGTTTTATTTATCCATCCCATATGTATCCCTTATATGTATATTTAATACTACGTTTATGATTATAAATCACTTGAACATACACAACTTGCTACGATTAATTTAATTTCGAGGGGTCGATACCCTCCACCGCTGCTCTAGTTTAAATTATTACTTAACGGCTACTCGAAAATTTTTGGGGTATAACACCTGCAACCAAGAAATCTCCTTATTGATGGAGAACAACTTGGAAAGTTTCATTAGCTGAAGAAAAAGAAGGACAATAATAACAAACGTTAGAGTTAAGCAAAGGATGATTAGGTTATATAAGCTAGAGGAACCAAACTTTTCCCTCATTGAATGCATCCAAGAGCTCAACACCCAAAAGAATGAAAAACAAGGACAAACTTGAGCATTCTCAAAGTTACTAATGATACAAAAAAAATTACTAAAGTTTCGAAAGGAATAATTCAAGTGTAAAAGCATGACTCTAATTCTGCAGAGAAGATCATTATATTCCTGCTATTCATGGAGTAAACAAACATTAGATTAGATGCTTTATCCATCTCTGATCGATTACTTAGGATGTAGTAACATTTAACAAGCAGATACTAGTCCCACAAATATTTAGTAGCAAAATATGCAAGACTAGACAGTAACAATCGGAACGGATCAGAAGGAATACCTAAAGAATGTTGTTATGTCAGAATAAATGAGGTGAAAGGTGATAAACATATATTTCAGAATAAATGTGGTGAAAGGTGATAAACATATATTTCAGGAACACTGAATTGATATTTGACAGATGGAACAAGAAAACACAACAATCATATAATATCTTAGTACATATTGACCCAACATTCATTCAGAAGAAAAACGACTAACACCTTTTTATTTACCTGGTCATATGCAAGTTTTATACCTCTAAACCAGCGATTATTGTGCCGAATAATCCCTTGATAAGATTACTTCCAAACATCCACCCAGCATTTACATAGTAAGCAAGTCTAATGCTTACACATATGAATCTTATAATACAAGTAAATACACTAGAAATTTTATTTCAACCTGATGAAGAAATTTTTTCCAAGCCGCTTACAAGAAACCATAGCTCTTCATCTTGCAACCTGATGTCTTTCTAAATGCAAAACAATTTGGAATTTTGTTAGTACAGAACAACAAATAAACACATCAGACTTCATCATAAACATAGATACATATTATTTTGACAAGAAACAGAAGTTATCAATAAATCAAACAAGTTAACAATCTCAGTAATGTATTGAAATACAGAGACATTATGAGTGAGGGACTTAAAAACATTTAGACGGATATTTGCAAGGTTCTTGTTATTATTACTTTTTTCATACATTTCAAAGAACAGTGTATAAGTTACACATGGCGTTTGAATCAAATCTATTAATCATGTCAACATTAGAGAACTCGGTGTTAATCATCACAATATGGTCATTTAGCATGCTAGGAACATCATCTATACAATGCATATATATCACCACAGCATTCATATTCAAGAAGCAACATTTTACAAGTGACAATAAGAACATGTATGACATTAACACTCATAATGATGATTGGCACCTCTGCCCTCAATAATCATGCTGGGAAAGCATCCAACTCAACAATAATAATGGAATGGCTCAGTGGGGTTCATGTCTATGACTCAGAGGAATAATTCTAGATTATTCGTGTCCATAGCTCAGAGGAACTCTTGTCCATTCAAATAATAATGGCAACAACGGCCTCAACAAAGAACACTAGTTTAGGGACATAGAGGTGCAAACTGTATGAGGTAAAGTCCCTCCTTCCTTAAGAAGCAGAAGGGGCCTCATCCTTTGAGGAACTCACCTTCCTTTCCTTTCAATCATCTGACGGGGCCTCAACACTAACAAGAATGGCACACGGTTTATAACCGGCCGACACACTTGCTAGGAATGACCATCTAGTTCAACAATCACGACGTAGCCGGAGAAAGAATGGCAACTCGCCTAACTAGATGGCCAATCACAAGGGCAACTAAGGCCAACAATAAACAAAATGCCATAATAAATGCCTTAAATGTCACATAAGATGTTTCCCATAATCAATAATCATGTTCTAATTCTCCAATAAAATTTATGATAACTATTTATCACAACATCAGTTGGCTTTATTGGAAACTCTACACCACCAATTTTAACCAATCATACGAGGCATATAACAGCACAAAGAGGAGAATTCTACAACCATCATTTAAAGATAACTTTCAAGTTTTCCAAAATATTTCAACTTTTCTGATTATTTAGAAAAGAAGGTTAATAACGAATTTAAGATTCATTTCTAGCGAAGAAATAATTAGATTCAACTTGCCATTATATTTCAATAGACTCAATACAATGTCGTTAGTTCCTTAGAAATCATTATGCAATCCCAGAAACCACATGACCAGGAAGAAAGCATAGAAGGTTCATTTATCTTCATATATTATGCAGTAGAGCAGACCATGTTAAGGTTTCAGTTAAGACACAAGATATGAATTAGACACAGGAACCCCAAGAGATACTTGAAGGTTTAGAATTTACAAAGTCAGCAGTAATCAATTCACTTTGCACATAGGATACCGACTGGAGTAGAAACAGTCCATTAATAAGAAAAAAAACATCCATCATAAAAGCAGAGAGATGAGAAGGAATTATATGTGAGAGAATTATCCCTCACAAATATATGCATCTGTGGCACTCTCCAAGTGTAAAACAGCAGCACCAAGTAATAACAACCATTTTGAAGACATCCATGATTATGTATCAAACACAACGAAGTTGAAATAATTAGAGATAAGATATGGTATTGACAGATCAATCCATGATGCGTTTAAGACAAAATATGTAGTGAGGGAACGTTATACCACAAGCTCCCCCTCAAGGAAATCAACAACATGCACCATTAGTATATATTCTTAAAAGAATATTTCCAACAATATGGAAAACATAGAGAGACTGAGCCCACTGGAATGATCAAGATATGTTTACAAGGAGGTAAGAAGGAAAGATAGAACCTTGAACTTAGAAATCTAAACACCAAGATTTAGACAAGAGCAATCAGCATCTAGCTCATGGAAGTTACCACAGAAGACATGTGACAAACACCTTGAGGGCAACATTTCAGCATCAAACACAAGACATAAAACTCCATGTCCATCCTTCGATCAGAGAAGAACAAAGATCAATCCAGCAACCCTAATGATCAGAGGGGTCAAATAACAGGAACTGATAATCAACAGAGCGCACTTGTTGAGGACATATGTCAAACATGTGATGTGCAATCGGTCGGCGGTTTATCAATAGTTTAAAAAGCTACACTTTGAAGCTTAGTCCAGAGCAGATCAAATAACAACACCAGTAGACCACAAAATAGCTACCCTTCCCAACAATGGCTCTGATACCATGTTGGATTTTATACCTAATTATCATACGAAATCAGGAAATGTAGTGGAAGAACAGGGATGATGAAACCACGATGAGACATAATTGTGTGAAAAGAAAAACGATCTTACTGTATTCATTCCCTAAATACAAACCGAAAAACTAATATCAAGAAGGAGATAAGAACAGAGGAAGAAATCAATTGAAGAAGAAAACAATCTATTACATCTTACAACTGATGGAATTGCTACATATATAGAAGAAGGTGGCTTCTCCTCAAATGTTACAGTTAAACTTCCCCTGCCAGTAGCAGATGAAGCCTCGGACAGAACAAGCAGCAACGGTCGAAAATCTTAGGGAAAAATTTTTAAGACTACATCCCTTGGTTACAAAATAAAAATAAAAAGAAAGCCTCTTAAAGTTCACTTGTGTGAACTGTATGCATCTATGCGTATATAACTATGTATTTACATTTGTATAGTGGGTCATTTATATATATATATGTGTTACATTTTTTCTCTGTAATGTCTTTGAGTCCGAATACAATATTGTTCTGAGCCCATTATGGTTAGTGTATATCTTAATAACTTAATTATTATCAGTTACGCTATGACCATTTGATCATTGAGGTTGATTGTTCGAAATTGATTCGGATCTTTGCATCGACAGCTATATATTTGGCCCTTGATATACATCGCCTACGCATATTATTAGACGCTCTGCATCTCCACTTAACTTACACGCCCCACGAGAATAATCAGCCAGCCATTTATTAGCACATTCGGCTCTTACCACACATAATTTTAGTTCATATTCCTCCTCCTCCCCACTCCCTTCATATATTCGCGGTTATGTTCATACTGATGTATCTTTAGCTTCTTTCCGGCATCCTAGCTCTGATACGTACCACAGTGGACCTCCACCCTGATGATATGTCATTGGACCCTGCTGCAAGCCGACATTGGAAACACGATAACAGCCTCATCATATTGTTTGTTGCCTGAATCTCAAGATGCAGGCAACTGCGGTATATTTTTCACATTTTTGTTGGATAATTTATGAATTGTGTTATTTATACATGAATATAACTTGTGTTTTCACCATCTTCTTTGTAATGGGGAAATTGGATGCACCAACATTTCAACCAGGTTGCAAAGCTGTTCCACGACTAGGACGTCTATTCCCTGCCAGCATCGACACTCACAGACACCCAACATGCATTTTGGTTTTATTATATTCATTTTATGTCCGATTATTTGTATATATTCAAATTTTCATTTGCAGGATTATGTGTGTCTTTGAAATGGGAGAGTCTCCCGTAGCAATTGGAATCATATGTAACTATGGTATTCTTCCGCCACATGTGAGGGCTTTTGATTAACAAAACCTGGACGGTACCGTCCGTCTTTCCCCAAGTTCACCTCCCAATGCTGAGATTCAATCTGGTGTCTTCGGATTATTATACTTCCTTCCACTGTATCGCTCACTTATTTTAGAGACGGATTGTTCACAGCTGATATCCCGTCTCTCGTGGCCGAGCTTGGTTCATGGAAATTATCATCTTCATATGCTTCAAAATTTGACGCATCTTCATCGGCTGGATTTTCTGCATATTTATAGGGAGGCAAATATGGCTGCCCATTATCTTGCTCAACATGCAATGTTGAACCCTCGCACGCAAGTTTACACTTCTCCCACGCTTCCTCCACTAGTGCGTAGCTCCATTTCTTTGGATCTCTCTACAGCTCACTTGCGGGTTCATTAATCACGTCTTCCTTATGGATTGGCACATTTTTCATTTCTTTGCCTGTATTCTGCAGGATGCAGGCAGACTGGGTATGCTTTGTATTCTTTGGTTGATACAGTTGATGTTAAGCTCTCTTGCTATTTTTAATGCTGATTATATCCTCATATGTGCATGGTATGGATTCTTCCTCTGGATACAACCTGGCCCTCTTACTCTTCACAGCTATTCTCGGCGACGATCACTGATGGGAATCTGCACGGCTACTCACCCTGGTCGTTGTCTATGTTTTCTAACACAGGCAACGTTGGTGCGTTTTCTTCTCATATGCTATTTATTCATCGTACGCTACTACGATTTCTCTGCTATATTGTTTCATCTAACCTCACTTCTGTGTTTCTTTTGTTATTCTGGACTCCACTGCAATTTTTATTGGCGAGAATGTCACCGCTTAGCATCACGCTAAAACAAGGCAACATATTGGATTCAACTATCACCATCTGCGGTTCTTCAACGGCATCACGAACTCATCCACGCAAACGAGACATCATTGTTTTTTACTATTCAACAATCACTTTCATGTATTTTAATTCCTATAGCAATATCAATGATAGTCGTATAAATATGTACGATTTTTCCTTCGCCAAGGTTTTATCCACAAGGGTGGTTTTTCTTGGCAAGATTTTAATGCGGCATATCATATACGACTGGAGATATACAATTCTTACCTCTTTGTTTCATTTATTCGCATACGACGATCTTTGTAATATGGCTTTCCTCCGCCATAAGTGAGGCTTTTAATAATAAAAGTTTCCTTTAAAAAAAATATATGCACATTCCTATCTTAGATACTTCATAATAATACTTGGTTAACTATGCATTTTTTTCCTGAGTTTGAGGCTAGGTGCAACTTTCTACATCATCTGTTGATCACACGATATCTATCGCTGACTATTTATTTGGTTGATTGCATTCATGATGAATACATACAACATGGGTATGTACATGACAATTTCGTTCTTGGTTTCTTTACTTGTACATTGCATTCTTTAACCAATTCTTTAATGTGACCAATTCTTTAATGTGACACACGAGCTGGATGACAACATATATATCTCACTGGAGCATATGGATGGCGAATAGGTCAGGGGCTACAATCACGCGTCTCACATGGCATAATCACATTATATTTACATAGGGCTATTTATGTTTACTGCTTTGCGTTTCATTTACTTTTGCTCATAGATTTTTATTTGCTGCAGGTATTATGTACTCATTACATATTTTTCAGTGAGAGTCTCCCACACCATATGTAACCACGATATTCCTCCGCCACAAGTGAGGGTAAACTTTATTAATAAAATAACTGGACGGTGTCGACCGTCCTTCACACACACAGATATATATATATATATATATATATATATATATATATATATATATATATATATATACACGCACGCACAGAAACACAATGCTCTCTGCCGATGCAGTTCTCTGGCGACAGTAGCCGCCGTCATTGCAGCCCGTCCCTGCGCCTGCCGTTACTGCGCTCCCTTTCTGTTAAGCCCTGCACCGGGGCTATTCTATTTCTCTATATTCTCACTACAGGCTTCTCGTGACTGCGATTGCAATGCCACATCTATCACCATCACCCTCTTTTTGCGGCGGTTTTATTCTGTAATAATGCTGCCTCAATCGCCATCTCCCCCAAAACAGTCTCGCGTCATAAAGGTATTCCGATGATTACTTTTTCTGATGAAGAGATAGATGCTTTAGCCACTCCGTTTTGATTCTCGTTGGTGGGTACTTTTTGGTATGGCTGGCTACCAATGAAGGTAATTCGAGATGTCTTTGAGAAAATTGGCTTTCAAAGTGATTTACGCATTACGTTGATTGATCAATCCCATGTTCTCTTGAATTTTTGACATGAACATGATTATGTCAGATGTTTTTATCGTCGATCATGGAATATATCTGGATGTCATATGCATGTTACTAAATGGACAATAAACTTTGACCTTGCCGCCGATTTACCGATTGTTCCATTATGGATTGCTTTCTCGGGATCGCCAATATATTTCCATCAAAAAGCTGTAATCTTTGAGATAGCCCGGCCCATTGGACCCCAATCAAATTGGATATCGCTACTTCAGACGGCTTGAGGCCCTCTGTAGCCCGTGTCTGTGTCGAAGTGGATGTTTCGCAGGATCTGCGTAAGAAGATTTATTTGCAGGCAAAACAAAAGATCATATTGCAACAGGTTATTTACCAATGTTTTGCACCACATGTCGACGACTTGGGCATGCGACAGGAAAATATGAGGAGCCTTCACCTTATGCAGCTCCAAATCATAAGCCAACCACCAGGTGGACTCTAAAAAAGCCTGACCCTCCACGCGACTCACCCTTTGCAAAGTCTCCCCTAATTCTTCAAGATCCGGTTATACTGCAATCCAGAATATGTGCAGATACTCATATGCAGAATCATCCTATTATTGCTGATGTACAGTTGCCACCCCCTAGTCATGCACAAGATATTTCACGTCTAGGCCAAGATGCAGAATATCCTCCATTGCAGGAATTCAATGATACTGGCGACATCGGTCATTCCTCAGACATCGAGATAAATGTGGAAGACATTCCCCCGAATCTTCCACCAGTTACAGATGATGTTATTCGTAGAATGCGATCACTGCCGGAGTCACCCTCAGAAGAGATTCTGTTATCCCGTCTTGACGTGCTGCCTTCATATGAGGGGTTTATACCAGTCGTACATAGAAGACATAGAAGAAATCGTAAGGAATTGCCACCTTTACCACCCTCTACTATTCTTACTCATAGTGCTGTGCGTTTGGTCCATGGGAGTGAAGCTACCCTTTTCTCAATAAATATTATGGTTTAGAATGTTAGGGGTATAAGACCCTCGCTGTCGTGTTTGCACCAATTAGTTCACTTGCATAATGTTAATCTTCTTGCAATTATTGAGCCCAAGCATCCACCTTGCCGCATCACAGGTTATGGCATGGATCTCGGATTCTCAAATCAGCTTTCTTCTTCCACTAGTAAGATGTGCATTTTCTGGCGAGATTCGATCTTTTGGCTTGCTGATACACATGACGATAACCAAGTGGTCCATCTTCAATTTTGCTATGTTTCGTTTAATTTATTATTTAGCTGCTCGATCGTTATGCTCAGCATTCGGTCTCACTTCGAATGCCTCTTTGCCAATCACTTTGTGATCGTTCACAACAATTGGATATTCCTTGGCTTGTGTGTGGGGATTTTAACACCTTCTGATCTTTGGATGATCATCGGGGCTGCTCCCATCCTACATTAGCAGCCTTACAGGATTTTAATGATTGTATAGAGGATTGCTCGTTGATGGATCTGCCATTTCAGGGTTCGCGATATACATGGACAGATGGACGTTGCCTCGGCCAAGTGCAGCGCTGGCTTGACTGGGTATTCATTAATTCTCTATTTCAAGATTCTTTTGTTCTCTTGCGGCTTACACATTTACCTCGTGTCTCATCCGATCATACTCCTCTTTTATTTGTATGTAATAAGTCACGGGCTACTGGCGGACGCGCTTTTTGATTCTTAGATGCTTGGTTATCTCATTCGAATTTTTATACATATGTTAAGGAAGCTTGGACGTCATACCCAACCACTGATGGCATGTATGGATTCTATAATAAATTTTATTGGCTTAAGAAGGACATCCAATGTTGGAATAAGAATATTTTTGGCTTTATTTTTAATCGCGTAGAGCTGGCCAAAGCCAATGTCCGACATGCAGAGGTTGCATGGGATCAATGACCGACGGAGGTTAATCAGAGTTTATATCATCAAGCAAAAGCAGAATACATTAAAGCTGCTAACTATGAATTCCATTTTTGGAAATAAAAGGCCCGTGTTCGATGGACCTAGATGGTGATGCCAATACCCTTTATTTTCACTCTGTTGTAAAGGGACGACGCACTCACCTTCTTATTCAGCAAGTATATACCTCTACTGATGATTTATGCGATACACAAGATACCATTCAGGCGGAGGCCGTATCTTTTTATACAGCTTTATTTGCGAGGGAACAAACAGGAGACTACGATCGTATACTATAGCACATTCCCCTGTTAGTGACAGCAGAGGATAATATCTTTCTTACATGACTTTCGCATGCTGCTGAGATTAAGTAGGCTGTTTGGCATTTAGATCCACAAAGTGCGGCAGGACAAGATAGATTTCATGTGAACTTTTTTCGCTCCTGTTGGAATATCATACAAATGGATGTTATTTTAGGAGTCCAAGAATTTTTCATTGGCATTCCACAACCTTCGGTTATAGCTAGCGCTCTTATCACTTTGATACCAAAGATCTCGGCGCCTCGCACTTTTATGACTATCGGCCGATATATTTGACTAATTTCCTGAGCAAGATATGTACTCGTATTATAGCAACACGACGGGAACAAACAGGTTTTTTAAAGGACATGACATTTCTTCTCAGGTCCTCTTAGCCCGAGAAATGATACATATGATTGATAGGGGCAGAAATCAATTATGCTTAAAGATGGATATGATGAAATCCTTTGATAGGGTGAGTTGGGATTATTTAGAGTTACTACTGGCGAAATTTGGCTTTTCAGCATTTTTTGTTCGCATCATTCTAAATCACCTCCATAGTACCACACTCGGTCTTCATAAATGGAGTCCTGTCAGATTCATTTTGGCCATATCGTGGAGTTAAGCAAGGAGACCCTTTATCTCCTCTATTGTTTATACTGTCTTCAGAGGGATTCAGTCAGGGAATAAAGGCTCATGTGGAGGCTGGCCAATTACACCCCTTTCGATTGGGCCGTGTGCCAATGTATGTAACACATCTTGCATATGCTGATGATTTGTTGGTGTTCCTACGTGGCACAATTCGTACATTACGAATGTTTAGAAAATTTTTGACTTGGTGTGAGACAGCCTCTGGCCAGAAGGTTAATTACAACAAGTGTAGATTTATACCTTCCTCAAACACACCAGTGCAACGCAAGCAGCGCTATGAGGACATACTCCACATGCGTCCAACAGGTTTACCTTTTCGCTATCTTGGATCTATGTTGCATAAAGGTAACAGTCGTGCTCGCTACTGTTCATCTTTGTTGGAGCATATTGATGCACGTTTAAATGGTTAGCACAATAAACTACTTTCACAGGAGGGTAGATTAGTCTTATTGCGGTATGTTATCTCCTCCCTTCCTTTACATATTATTGCGGCTAGAGGACTTCCGCAGTCCGTGATTAAAATCATAGAACAAAAGATGACTAATTTTTATTGGGGACAAAAAAGGCAATGGGTGGCTTGGTCTAAGATTCGCATCCCATGCGTTGAAGGTGGTCTGGGACTCCGCGATATTCGAGTGCTGCAGAAAGCGTATTTTTGTCGTATTTGGTAGAATTATCAACAAGACAATACTCTATGGAGTCGATATCTTCATGCCAAGTATGGTCTCTGGGGGGATTATTATCCGCGTTTACCTGACTCTCCCATTTGGAAACTTATTTTTCGCTACCATGTGCGTTGTCAATCACATTCTCACCAAGATGGAACGCATTGGACCTGGACAGCCACATCCTCGGGAGCTTTCACATTGAGCTCAGCCTATGACATTTGTAGAATGTCACGTCCTACTATTTGGTCAGCGCAATTTATTTGGCACAAACAACATTGGGTGGTAATGAGCAACTTTCTCTGGCGCACCGCGATCCCACTACAGGATTACGTATGTAAGTTCGTAGTGCCTATGCCCATGCCATGTCCTTTCGGTAAGCAGGCATCAGCGGAGGTAGATCATATATTTCTACATTTCCCCTATATTCAGCCGATATGGGTTTCTTTTGCGTCTATTCTCGATGGCCTCTCACCTAGTTCTAGACGATTATGGCCTTATTTATTATCTTGGTGGTTCAAGTCTTCCTCAAATAATCTTCTGGGAGTTCTACAGATTGTGGTTCTTGATATTATTATTTTTCATATATGGCGTACTTATGCCTCTCTAGTCTATGGTGAGAACACACCTTGCATCACAGAATCAATCATGGCTGTTATATGTACAGATATTTATTCATGGGCTAAAACTCTTGATGGTACGAAACTCGCTTTGGGATTTCGGTCGGTGCAGCATTTGGGCTTTATGCCTCCACTCCGAATCAAGAGAGCTCAAGTCATACGATGGTTAGTTCCCCCCACTGGTCAAATGAAACTGAATACGGATGCCGTAGTAGGACGAACATTTGCAGTTGGAGGCATTATTCTATGGGATGCTATGGGAGAATATGTTGGAGCGCCCTCTTTTCGATTATCTTTATGCACACCATTACTTACGGAAACTCAAACTGCATTATTTGGCCTGCTCTTTTTCTTACCATTATATCGGGACATTATATTGGAAACTGACAGGCTACAGCTTTCTTGGATCCAATGTCACCAAACCGATGTTGCAGGACTTTTTCATTTCAGGATGTTGCATTCTCTACTTCGGCAAACACACATCGTGATACAGCACACCGTTCGAGAGACGAACATAGCCACTCACTACTTAGCACAACATGGGTTAAGGACGCCTAGAACGACTTATTATAAACGGCATACCCTTCCTCCTCTGGTTCGCAGCTACGTCTCGCTAGATGTTACTACAGGACACCTTCCCATGTTTGACATTATACGAAAGCACACCTACATTGTCTTCCATATGAATTGGCTATGCTATACGGATGCTGCGTGCACTCTGATGGATGCAGGCAGGCTGGGTATGCCTTTATACTTATTGATTTGCATATGTTCTTATTTTGGTTGGCACATACTGATGTTTGCTTTCTTCGTGTTTGCCTTTGCATGGACTGCATTGGAGGACCCTGTTGACCTACGCGCACTTCCTTGACGTTGCAACTCTATTGTAGTTGGGCAGTTTTCTTACTGTATTATGTATTTTCTAAATGGGATAAATATGTACTCTTTTTCCTTCGTGCAAGATTTTATCCACAAGGGTGGTTTCGCTTGCCAAGGTTTTAATGAGACATATCATACTCCATTTGGACATCACCCTCCCCTATATCGCCCTACTCAGAGCTTCGAATTTAGGCCATACAGTAGTTATCTTTTATTATGATTTGACTTATTGTATATGAACGGTATTCCTCCGCCTTAAGTGAGGGCAATTAATAAAAATAGGGGACACTATGCCCTTTATAATATATATATATATATATATATATATATATATATATATATATATATATATATATACATTGTAGATAAAGAAAATTTTTATTAAGATAAGCCTTCACTTATGGTGGAGGAAAACCATATTACGTGTAGGTTCATCGTACGAAAAAAGTGAATAAAGTGATGTAATGATTGTCAACCTTCAATCATATATGATATTAAAACCTTGCCAAGTAAAACTACCTTTGAGGATAAAACCTTGGCGAAGGAAAAATCGTACATATTTATATAATTTGAGTGTTAATCCTGTTATTCATACTGCATAATTTAACTGAATTAAAATATGTATAATATGTGCCATACAATCCGACAGAAATTGCCCGATCAACCCACTTCTGAGTATCCAATGTGTAGACCCAGCCACTGTCTGACTGGCCCATGATAGAAGTTCTGCCAACATCTTTAGAGGAAAATCCTGCGTCCTTCTGTGCTTGCGGCAAAAGACGGTTCCATGCGTTGCAAACAGAATCGGTGCATGTCATATAAAATAATCGGTCAATACAGTCTAAGCGATATGTAAAAAGAGTAGCAAGATTTTCATGAACATACCAACGTTGCCTGCATTCACAGGAAAAATAGAAAACAGCGAGATAGCCATGCCCCTGATATGTATACGTCTCATCTAAAGCGCTATGCTGCCATCCATTTTATCCTCAAGCGAAACAGAATTAAAATTGTTACTGTCCATATGATAAGTGAGATAGAGTGTGGCGGAGAAATGAAATAGTAACAACTTCACCTGTAGCGAAGGAATACCCAATTACAAAGGAAAGTGTACACCGGAAGATTAAAGCTACCGTGTGGCCTAATTATGGCAATCTCTAAAGAAAAGAAGCCTATCTGACGCGACCTAGTTGGGTTGGGGGGAGGCAACAACCAACCGTATATGATATGTCACATTAATACCTTGCCAAAAAAACCACCCTTTGTGGAGAAAAACTTGGATGAAGGAAAAAGTGTACATATTTGTACGATTGGTATGTTTTTTGTCTATTACATGCATAGGCGAAATAAAATGCTGAAAATATAATGGCCGGCGTAAATAGTAACATCCAGTCCGTGACGTCTTGCGAGTTGATTGTCTCTGAAAGAGCTGGAGCAATATGTGGAACTGCATTCTCCAGTTGCATATAGGAAGAAGCTCAAATGCAATTGAGTGGCAAACATGCAAAGCAGCAAATACAGCATAAAGTCAATAAACAGCTATATGGAACAATCAATCCCAGAATCAGATGGAGTGATGCATGTATCAAGAAATACATGCAACAACAAGGCATACAGGCAATTGTGGGGACGCAAGCTAATCCGTGTGTCCAATTGTAGTACATGTCCAAGTGAAATCTCATATCCCAGAACACCAATTTGAATCAAACCGGGGTTGCCTGTATTAAGAAATATAGGCGACAACAAGGCATACAAGCAGCAGTGTCCCAACCAGAGCCACGATGGTCCAATCATTGGCCAAGTCTCCTGGAAATCGTATGTAGTTGGATCATATTCGGCTTTCAGCAGTTGTGATTGTTACATGTCCCCGTCCCATACAAATATAAGAAAACCCTGATTAAAAGCAGTAATATGCAATAGGACAATATGGATTAGAAAAAGAAGGCATGTATAAATAGTACCGTTGTTGCCAGTATCATACAGTGACACTGGCAACAAGGTGTTATAGCGCACTGCTGTGAAATCATAACCGAATATACCGGGTCGCAACATCTGTCTACACACTTCCTTTAACAATTCCAGGCAACGAAGCATAAGAAAGAAATATAGAGAGATAATTATGAAGCCGGCCGCAGTGAGCAAGATAGTGTGCAGCAGCATTGGCCTATCTAGGCACTTGTCTTAAAGTATGGTGACCCAGGGCAAGAACGGATAAGAATACGCGCCATGGGATAGTCACCATCACGAACAAGGTTCATCACTCCAATTGAATCGATTTCTAAGTCAATACTACTGTGATTTTGGGCAAAGTAAATAAGTGAGAGCAAAGCTGCCTGCAATTCAGATGTTTGCGGCCCAACATGGGCAAATGAAAAGCGAGGGCGCAATCACTAAGCCCCTGGAGTAACGTAGAATGGCTCTGCCCGAGGCCGAACGGAGACCATGAGAAACATCCACATTTAATTTAAGAGAAAATTTAACTTATCACCCAAAAGTTCGTCAAATTTTCCAATTAATATTTAAACGTTCTGAAACCTCATTTGAAAGCCAAAGGTGGCCCAACTTCACTCAATTAACACCAAGATACCAGCTGTAACATTTGTCTTTTTAAATGCAACCGTTGACTGACCCAAAATTGATTGTAACCCACATGATTTACCGATTTTACCCTTGATTTATTTGGATTGGCGATAAAATATTCAAACCGTCTGCCATTCCATCCATTTTCCCTTTTCACACAGACAAAATTGTTCCCTCTCCCCTGCGATTTTCTGTAGATTGCATGTTTTGATTTTGTGGTTAGGTCATAGATTTTCTGTAGTTTTTGCCATTTTCTCGCTGATTACGTGTTTGTTGGAGTGTTTCGGACAAGGAGCAATGAGCTTGAGGGTACCTAACAGACGGAACGAGCCTCATCCCATTTATGGCCAGATTTAATTCACTTTTGTGTTAAAGATCATGTTTTGGTACGATTTTTAGACATGATCAGTGTATTCTGTCCTGTTATGCCGGAAATCTGGCAGATTAATGCCCGTAGACCCTTACTATTTGCATGCGTAGAGATTCCGTGGATGACATGAACAATTTTTGAGATGAAGTTTAAATTTTTTCTACCGTTGCTAAGTTTTTTTTGGAAAGAATCAGTGTGTTTTGTCCAAATAGGATGAAAATAAGTGATCTATATACCCTTGTCTCTTTAGACTGCTACATGTGAAGGTTTTGTTGATAATAATTATTTTGTGGGTTACGCCTAGTTATTCCTTAAGCAAATTTGTTTTGGCTTCTGCATTTGTGTTACGAGTTGCGGTGGTGTATTTTGTTTTCAGTTCAGCAATTGTGTGTGATTGTAAATTGTTTTCACATTTGCTTGTGAATAATGCTTGGCTTCACAGCTCCACATACTGGGCAATTCATATTGATTATGGATTATCGGGGGCTGTTGCTGCATTTGCCTAAGGCAAACTATACTAGGGGTGACTTTTTCATCTATGATAATGAGAAAAAGGACGGGATATCATTAGTGTACCTGGAGAAAATGTGTGATGAAAATGGGGTATTAGGTAAGAAAAAGTACTATAGGGTCACAAGTTTGGTCTGTTATCAAATGATGGGGCATTATAGTTTGCAGCCAAGACTTGTGTGTGTGCATCAAGGATACTTGAATTGTATGTGGAATAGTTGGTTGAGCAGGTGAGTAAACTTCCCTTGGCCATGGAGTCTGGCGGACAGGAAAACCAAAATGTGTATGAGGAGGTGGAGGCTGGGTGTAGTGAGGGAGCGTCATATTCTGAGGGGGGAATGGGTGATGGTGGTGCAGAGGCAGATAAAGATGCAAACGCTGATGTACCTGTAGAGAAAGATGATGTGTATGAATCTGATAAGTCTAAGTAAAATGCTGAGGAGGGTGGGGATAGTGAGGGAGAGGACCATATTGATGAGGAAATTGGTGAAGGTGATGTGAATGTAGAGGAAGACACAAATGCTGATGTGAATGTAGAGAAAGATGAAGGGTATGATTCTGATGAGTCTGAGTATAGTGCTGAGGGATTAATGGATTCAGAAATGAGCTTCAATGAATATAGTAGGGATGATGAAGAAGATGATTCTTTAGTTAGTGAGGGTGGGGATGATGGAGATGATGCATGTGTTAGTGAGGGTGGGGATGACAGAGATGATGCATGTGTTAGTGAAGGTGGTGATGGTGTACGTAATGATAACTACGTATCAGATGAAGGGTGTCCGAACATAGCTAACAGTGGTGGTGAGGATCAACTTACGAGTAGGATGTTTAATCCTAATCATGATATGAATAAGCCTCACTTTTTTTGTGGTTTGAGGTTTTCTCATGTGCAAAATTTTAAAGATGCAGTGAAGATGTACTCAATAAATGTGAAGACTCAAATCATTGTAGTTAAGAGTGACAAGGGCAAGTGTTACAGCCGTGATTTTTTTAAAATAATAATAATAATAATAATAATAATAATAATAATAATAGAGGATAAAGATAAACTGAAAGGAAGGAAAATTATCTAATTTAAATCATTCAAGATAACTACCTTATCCTATTTTCATAAATTATTACATCAAATTCCTAAAATCTCTCCCTTAACCAAAATAAAATCTCCCAGACCCCATACCCTAAAAGTGGTGCATCCTTTAGAGAAAAAAAAGAGAACGGCAGTGAGGAGGGGGAGGAAAAGAGAGGAAAAAGAAAGAAAAACAGGAGAAGAAGAAGAAGGCTAGCACGGACCCCAATCTGATATCTAATCTGTCTAGATAGCGTCAATCAAGGTAGGTGCCTCTTTCCCCTCAAACGGGTATGATTCATGCATGCTTTAATGGTATATTAATGTGATTCGTTTCTTATTTGTTTAAGATGTGAATTTTGTTTTGTTTTATATGGGAAAGCATGAGATGTGTTGTTTATGGCTGTATGTGTATGTGCGTGTGTATTCAAATTGCTGGTAGTTGTGATTCGGATTGGAAACACCCTTGAATAAAATCAAAAGGTTGAATATTTTCATATTTAGGGTTCTTTAAAATTGCGTTTTGGCCTTAGAATAGGTTCATCTAGCCCATAATAGGTTAGGATTGGGTTAGAAGTCGACAAAATAGGTCTGAGGTGCGCATTTCAGGGGGTGGCGCGTGGGACCCACGCGCAGCCCCTGACGGCACGTCCGGACACGTGCTGACATGTCTACTTTCAAAAGATGAGCTTCGTTATAACGAGTCCAATGCAACTGGTTTGAGGTCAATCGGAATTAAAACGAAGATTTTGTTGAGGTCAGAAGAAAATAGAATTTAATAAAAGAAAAAAATAAAATAATAAAAAAATCCGGGTCAGCAGGCCGGTTAGCATGGGTGCTGGTCTATCCATTAATGGGCCGTACCGAAGATTTTAAAAAAAAGGAAAAAGTCTATCGGACCGGCATGCTGCCGGACCAGACCGACATGCTGCCGGACCAGACCGGATGACCAGCGGACCGGACCATGGCAGCAGCGGCCCAAACCGAAAATTTAAAAAAAATCCAGAAATTAATTTCTGAAATGAATAAATAATAAATAAATAATTAAAATTAGTTTAAAATTCCAGAAAAAAATATTTAATTATCAGAAAATTTTAAATAAATTCCAGAAAATATCATCATCTGTCATCCATACCCAATATATCCTAACGACAGCAAAAGCTATCGCTAGGGTCTGGGGAGGGTAAGTGGTAGGCAAACAATAGCTCTTTCCCAAGGGATAGAGAGTCTGCTTCCAGTGAGACCCCCGGCTCTATATATACCTGCGTAAATGATATAATAGTATATATATGATGTGCCAGTGTGTTAGTGAGGGAATTCAAGAAATACAAAAAAGAGGCTTTCGATATTAAAATACATGTAACATATATATGTACATGTAATGCAAAATACCGGTAAAACATAAGCAAACAAGTGCAAAGTCAAGTAAGCGTAGATAGTGTCTACGCCTATCTATGTCCCTAAATATACTCTAAGGTGTCCCTATATATGACATATACCTCGTTAACCTTAATCTTATGTCTCTATGAACTCCTATCCTGGACCATGTCCTCAGAGAGGTGCAAATCTAATAGGTCATGCCTAATCTGCTCATCCCAAGTCAGTTTGGGCCTGCCTTTACTCCCGTTCCCCTCTACAATGAGACTTTCAATTGCTCTGACCGACGCCATTGTCTGTCTCCGCTTGACATGCCCAAACCATCTCATTCTTCCCTCCCTTATCTTATCTGCTATACTAGTCACGCCTAACCTTTCTCGAAACACATCGTTTCTGATCCGATCTAGCCTTATATGCCCACACATCCACCTCAACATCTTCATCTCTGCCACTTCCATCTTCTGCAATTGTGACCTCTTGATGTCCCAACAGTCTGTCCCATATAGCATGGCCGGTCGCACTGCCATCCTATAAAATGTTCTCTTTAATTTAGTTGGAAAATTCTTGTCACACAGCATCCCTGAGGCCGCCCTCCATCTACACCAGCCTGCTTGAACTCGATGTGCTACATCACTATCTATATCCCCATTCTGCTGCACAAATGATCCTAGGTACTTAAACTTACTTACCTGTGGAACCACTTGACCATCGATGGTGAGCTGGCTATTCTCACTGTCGGCTACACCGCTGAAGTCGCAGTGCAGATACTTGGTCTTAAAATAACTAATCCTTAAGCCTTTTCTCTCTAAAATACCTCTCCACTGTTCTAGTCTCATACTTAGAGTATGTCTATTCTCTGCGACTAATACAATATCATCAGCAAAAAACATACACCACGGAACCGCCTCCTGTATCGGCTTTGACAACTTATCAAGGACAACTGCAAAAAGAAATAGGCTCAACGCAGACCCTTGATGGAGGCCTACCTCCACCGGGAAGAAGTCTGTATTCCCCACTTGAGTGCGAACGGTTGTTTTCGTCCTAGCATACATATCTCTAATTATGTCTATATGCTTCATAGGGATCCCTTTTGCAGCCAGACTATCCCAGATCAGACTACGTGGCACACTATCATACGCTTTTTCAAGATCGATGAAAACCATATGTAAATCGCGCTTCTTCTCCCTATACTTCTCCATTAATCTCCTGAGAATGTGTATTGCTTCCGTAGTTGATCTTCCTGGCATAAAACCAAATTGGTTCACCGTAACCTGAGTTTCTCTCCTAATTCTAGTGTCGATTACTCTCTCCCATAACTTCATGGTATGTCTTAGCAACTTAATCCCTCTATAGGTCCCACAACACTGTGCATCTCCTTTGTCCTTATATAGGGGGACCACGACACTCTTTCTCCACTCATCTGGTATCTTTCCTATTTTGTGAATATGGTTGAACAGAGAAGTTAGCCATTGGACCCCTTCCTCTCCCAAATACTTCTATATCTCAATGGGTATGTTATCTATGCCGACCGCTTTAGCTCTTCCCATCTTCTTTAGTGCTCTCATCACCTCTCCTTGTGTGATATTCTGACAGTCGGAGTTATTATGTTGTCTTCGTTGGTTAGTGATGCTTTCTTGTTCTTCGTAGTCGGCACTACCGCCGTTGAAAAGATTGTGAAAGTATGTTTGCCATTTCAACTTGATGTCTTGTGCTTTGACTAACACATGTCCATCTTCTCCTTTTATAAACTTTCCGCCTCCTAGGTCTTGCCTCTTTCGATCCCTAGCTTTGGCAATCTTGAACATATCATGCTCTCCGTCTTTTGTTTCTAGTCTTTCATACATCCTTTTATAAGCTGCAGTCTTTGCCTCTGTCACTTCCTTCTTCGCCTCTTTCCTGGCGATTTTGTAATTCTCCTTCAATCTCACTTTCTCTTCCCCATTTGTACAGCTCAACAGTTCTCTAAAAATCATTTGTTTGTCTTTTATTTTTTGTTGCACATCCTCGTCCACCACCATGTCTCTTTGTGTACAGACGTCTTTCTTGTTCTTACCCCAAGCGTTTCTCTCGCCGCGTGAGTAATAGTAGTCGATATAGCCTCCCACATCTGATTTGTGTCATCACCCAGACGATCTAATTTTGTAGAGATGACCTTGTCTCTGAATATATTAATTTTTTCATCTTTCAAACTTCCCCATCGAATCCTGGGTGGGAATTTCCAACCCCCTTACTCAACTTTTGGCTCAATGCTATAACTACCACTAATAAACGATGTCGCGTCACCGCTGTCTCCCCTGTTATAACCTTGCAGTCCCTCCACAACCGTCGGTCTTAATGCCTCGTCTAAAAATAGTCGATCTGCATCAAATGCGATTCTTTTTTCTTAAAAAACGAGTTTATAATGCCTAGGTCACGAGCCACTACTAGGTGTAGCAGATCTCTACCCTGTTCGTTTCTATCTCCATAACTAAACCCGCCATATGCCGACTGAAAATCATCACTATCCTTTCCAATGTGTCTATTAAAATCACTTCCGATACAAATTCGTTCCTTCCTGGGTATTGACTTTAACATTACATCTAAGCAATCCCAAAACCCTTTCTTCTCCTGTTCTCCTAGTCCCACTTGGGGTGTGTAGGAGCAAATCACTGCCACTACCTCCTTATTTAATACTAACTTCAATACCATAATTCTATCATTATATCTAATCACATATATCACGTTCGTGTGTAATTCTAACTTTACTAGAAATCCTACCCCATTCTTGGTCTCATCTGACCCCGAATACAACAATTTATATCCATTACACTCTTTACCTTTATTCCCTCCACCTAGTCTCTTTGAGGCATGCTACATCTATCTTACGTCTCTTAAGTGTATCTACAACCTCTAACAATTTACCACTTAAGGTTCCTACATTCCAAGAGGCTACCCTTAGACTATCTTCTTTTTCCTTCCCCTTACCTACACCTCTCTTCCTTAGACATGGTCTCACGGAAAAATCATGACGCCTTCTATCAATTATTGCAACTAAAACTAAAAATCCAAAGTATGCTACTGATGCCGAAAGTTTAAAACTAAATGTAAACAATCAAAATTACTTCAATGATAATAAGACAAACAAAATAAAATAAAATTATATCACCTGGTTGGGTTGTGGCACACCTAGATGCAATAAAGCAACAGATCTGGACCTATATTTTAAGCCTTTCTATTTCCATAGAGAAACAGCAAAATGCTTCCAAAATTCAACCCTGAAATCTTCGCACCAAATACCTATAACGGCCTCAACAAATAATCTGCAAGTGTTTCTCAGCTAATCTAACTTAGAACCAGACCTCAGCTATTTCTTTTGAATCAAAAGAAATAGCCAGAAACAAATAACTTAAAACAATCGACGGGAGGCCTGACCGGGGGCAATCTGTAATAGAGAAGAAGCCCGTAAAGATCTCGTCGCCGGAGGAGATGTCTGGAGCAGATCTAGTCACGGGGGAAGAGGACCAGGGATTAAAATTAAATTATTTCCACTTGATTTCTGAATTTTGGTAAATGTAAGTAATTAAAAATAATTAGTAATAAATATAATTAAATAAGGAAAAAATAGGAAAAATTAGTAGAAAATTCTAGAAAATTAATACAAGCTAAGGAAAAATAAGGGTGATGATAAATAATAACTTTGCAATATTCGGAAAATTTATGTAACCAAATATTGAATGTGAGAGGTGGTGAGGATGGGCGTACGAGCCCCATGCGACTCTATTGTTGCATTCATGGCACGTGCATTGTATTTGGGGTGAGTTGAGATGTACGGGTCTCAGACGCTCAAGCGGGGTGGATCATGGTGTACGGGCCATGGGCACTCAGTCATAGTGCATCATGGTGTACGGGCCATGGGCATCGGTTTTAGTGGATCGTGGTGTACGGGTCACGGGCATCGGTCAGGGTGGATTGTAATGTACGTGCTACAGGCATCCAGTCAATCCCGAGATCATGCGTTACATATAGGTCTAGGGGCATATTGCGTGACACGAGTCTTGTTGCGTGTGACACGTGGATGGAGCATGCATCACGTAGTTGTGCATTTTTATGTGGAGTGCTTTACTTACCGCATTTACTTTATTCTATGCATGTTATATCATATTTATGTGCTATGCGGTTATATCATTTCGGTATGCACGTTTTATATTGGTTTGAGACGAGCACCTACTGGGTGATTTCTGTCACTCACCCCTACTTTCCAGGTGAGCCAGATGAGGACTACGAGCATATCTTTGTCGAGAATGGCAAGGACATAGCAGAGTGGGCTGGTTGATAGCTGCATCTAGGATGTGAGGGGACTCTGCAGGAAACTATTCTTATTTATCTTTTTGGGATTTTCGCCGACTTCTTTATTATTTTTATTATCGGAATTTTTATTCACCAATGTAATGACGATTATTTGAGTTTAATTTAAGTTACAAATTTTACGTTTCCACGAGAAAAATTTCTAAGTCATCTCTGACATGTAAGAGATTGATTCGACGCCTTGTACTCTCCTTAGCGAGATACGGCAGGTGCACTGTTCCCGATGCTAGGGCTCGGGAGCGGGGCGCTACAGGTGGTATCAGAGCCGAGACTTCAGATCCGTCTCGAAAACGCAGGATTAATTAGATCATTTAGACATAAGTTATGATCTTTTGTAAAATTACGATTTTACCCATAATAAACAAAGTAGACTTAAGATATGATTTTAGACCTAAAGTTATGATCGGGTTATGGGAGGTGTGTGCCGACGGTGAGCTTTCCTTGCTTAGTTATCGGTTTATCAATGTCCAACCCTTTCAACTTGATCTTGACTAATCTGAATTCTTTTCATGAATTGGAACCCAAAAAATGCCTCCACGACGTGAGCTAGATGGAAATGGAGGCCATAATGGTGACAATCAGCAGGGTCAGGGGACTATCCCCCAAGTACTTGCAGATACGCTGGCCACTTTGACTACATTGGTGGCCCAGCAGCAGGTGCACGACTCACCTGCAGCAGGAGCAGCAGCAGCTGCAACCACCGCTGCCACCGGATCTGAGGTTCTACTACAAGGAAATGCAAGACGTCTGTATTCAATTTTTAGAAGGACCCTTCACCGGAGGAGGTAGAGATATGCGACATGGCTGTTAATAATCACAGGACCGCCCGTGATGAAAGTACAGTCGCAGAGGAATGCAAGGTCACCGCCGCCACCGTGTGCTCATTATGGATGTCACACTCGGGTCAGTGTGGGGGGACTATGCAAGTATGAGTGCAACAACCGGGATGCTTTACGAGAGAGGGCACTAAGCAAGGGCTGGCACCACCACCACAATAGAATCAGGAGCAGCATCAAAGGAAACAAGGATTAGTGCCCAGATCCACGTGATGACTGATGCGGACGTCGAGGAGGCTGACGACGTCATACCAGAGTCAACCGCCCGTGACCAGGTATCAATGACTCATCATCAGTACAGATGATGTCAGTTAGAGATAAATGATCAGAGTTGCGCATCGGAAGCATGGCTTTCTTAAGTCACGTAAGTTCAGAGGAAGGGACCTCAGTGAATCCGTAGAAGATTAAGGCTATCGCTGAGTAACCTTAACCGACGAAGGTGGCAGTAGTAAGGAGTTTCTTGGTTTGAGCAGCTACTACATGAAATTTGTCGAAGGACTTCCATGAATATTAGTGTCATGGAATATACAGAAGGAGAAGAAGACAAAGTTTGAGTGGACCGCTGATATCAGCAAATTTTCGCTAAAAAAACCTTAAACACAAGGTCATAATACAAATAATTAACTATATATATACGCACTGATCAATACAACATACCTTAACGACATATTTCTACATATCAAACACGTACTAGAACTTCAACCATACAAAATCCAACACAACTACAAAAAAAAGACACATAACACAGTGCAAAAAAAAATATATCCCATAACATAATGAACTATTAATATACAACAACATAATTCAACAATATATATATATATATATATATATATACACCACATAAAAATCAGGTACACAAACACAACATAATGCACCCCATACTCATGCACGACAAAAACAAATACATAGCCTACAATAACATATAAACGAAATAAATTAAGTTGTTAGTAGAAAAAAATCGCAGTCACGTCTGCAAAACCAATAGCTCGCCCCACCATCACATACCACCACTCCATGCTTAATAAAATTTACTAATTCAAGTACAACATGAACAATAAACACCACAAAAGTGCAAAATAAAATTTAAAATTTTTTTGACAACCATATATAACAAAAAGAGGAAAAATTTACCAGCTTATTGTAACATACTAACATAAAAATAATATGCACCATACATACTAACTACTGAAATGTGTGTCCCCTTACAGTAGAATGACTCTGTGGGCTGTAATTAACCAACCAACTTATTAAACCATATAATGTTATCTCCACACCAAACTCAAACAGTATAAGTGCAAAAGACAAATAATAAATGTTTATATACACATATACCTATACATAAAAAGCGATCAACTTGAAAATACGAAGTAATAGATAAAAACTCTCAATATATATAGAATACGATATCAATGTAGGATGCGATAACAATGTAGGAGTAGCGAATATACAAAAAAAACATACGAAAAGACAGGAGTATATGTGCTAAACGACCACTACACACAAAAAAAACCCAGTCTGTTACAACAATAAAGAGGCATATAGACAACCACAATTTGTAACAACATCAATTAACGTAAATATGTCGACTTAAGAAAACATACAAATAGATACACGAAACAAAAGTAACTAAACGATGCTAAGTAAATATGCACTAGTGTACACACAACTATTTTAATGACACCGCAATGTAACTAATACAACAAAACAGTAATAAACATCATAATATCTAAATGGCAACAAACAACACAATACAATAACACAAACACTTTTCATATAAGATATGGGTTGCGAAATAGGCATATATCTACCGGTTTTAAAACAAATCATTAACATACACAATTGAAGATCATGAAAATTACGAGCTAGGAACGACATAGTCGCATGATAGCTTAGTAATAGATTAAATGTAAATAATTTAATAACAGAAAAAAACTTGAACCCCCAAAAGAATTATAGTAAAATGTATGCATTTATGCATTTCCTTTGGAAATATATATACAACGATATTTATATAACGATAGAATAAGCTATACGAAAAAATAGAGTACAGGTAACGAAAAATATTATTATTATTAACGACTAGCATAAGTACAAAAAGAGAGATCACGATAAACAAAGACTAAATTGAATACGAATAGCGTGTGTACCGCTGAAAACTCAACTAACAAACAATATAAACATAATGCATGTGACAAACTGAAGATAATGATTATGAATTCATGAGCTACATATGATGCGTAAGTCATACATGCGTTTAACATAAGGATACACAACGTATTATATGTCTATACCAAACATGTTTAACAACCTAACATATTAAACTCGTGTATGCTGATATATGTAATGAACGGAACTATGTCGAACACTGTAATTCATCCCCAACCAGATAGGCATTTAGAGTGGACGATTCAGACTCTTGAGGACATGTTGAGGGCTTGCGCACTGGACCTCAGAGGGAACTGGGATGGTATGATCAAGCTAATTCAGTTTCCTACAACAATAGCCACCATAGTGCTATCGGCATGGCACCCTTTGAGGTGCTCTATGGAAGTAAGTGCAGGTCCTCCTGTTCATTGGGACGAGGTTGGCGAGCGTACTATTACCGGTCCTGAGTTAGTCAAACAGACCAAAGAACAGTGAAGTTGATACGTAATAGGCTCAAGGTTGTGCAAGACAGAAGCAAGAGTTGGGCAAATTCAAAGAGGCGTCCTTCAGAGTTCGCTATGGGTGAGAAGCTTTACTTGAGAGTGTCGCCTATGAAGGGGGGTTTTCACGATTTGGTTTGAAGGGTAAGCTGAGGCCTCGTACATTGGTCTATATGAGGTATTCGAGAGGGTCGGTACCTTGGCCTACCGATTAGTGTTACCCCCTGCCTTGGCTCAGGTTCACAACATATTTCATGTTTCTCAGTTGAGGAGATATGTTCCGGATCCGAGCCATGTTTTAGATGCACCACCGTTGAGAATTCGACCGGACACAACCTATGAGGAGACTCCTATCAGGATCGTGGATCGCAAGGACCAGGTATTGAGACACCGGGTCATCCCTTATGTTAAAGCCCAGTGGACAAATCACACCAAGCGTGAGGCGACCTGGGAGCTCGAGGAGCAGATACGAGAGAGATATCCATAGCTCTTCGAATAAGGTACGTCAAGTTTCAAGGACGAAACTTTTTGTAAGCTGGGTAGGATGTTACTGTAGGACCTTAGTCGCTACCAACTCTCCTAAAACCAATTGGTGATAGGAGATGCGCATACCCTAGCCTTATAGTGCATTCAGCACACACAAACGCCCACGGCATTTGACTGTGACTTGGCCCACACGGCCTACTCGCCACGGGACAATTGCTGCACCCAACGATCTCCCCCTCAGCAATTGCTCCCGCTGGGAATCGAACCCGTGACCTTGGCTCTGATACCACTTGTAGGACCTGTAAGGTACCACTAGAAGGGGGGGTTGAATAGTGGGCGTGGAAAATTTGTTTTTTAAAATGTTTTGACCCAAAAACCCATCTTCTGAAAACAGTTTCTGTTTTCAGATCCTGTTTTGCAATGTTTGAAAATTTAGGTTACAGGCCTTCAAAAATTCTAAAATTTAGAGAGATTCTAATCTCGGATATTCTGAGTATCTCCTAAAAATTTCAGATCAAAACTCAACCTCTAACCCCTTGAAACATCGTTTGTGGTCAGATTGCAAAAATCTGCCAGAAACAGTAGTCTGATTTGAAAGATTTATTTCGATTAATCCGTGGCTCAAAATGGTCTCAGAATTTAATGACAAACCCCTTAAGATATTTCTTTTAATGGTTTGAAACAGTTTTGAAAAATTCCTTTGGGAAGTATGTCTAATACCTTCATGTTCTCAACCTTTGCAAGTATGAAAATCAGATTGCACTAGTCTCAGAACTATTAACGCTTCAATGACTTATAGTTGTACAAATGGGTTGAAACTTGCACCGAACCTTAGGAGAGGTGTCTATGTTTCTGAAAAAGTTTACAATTTTTGAAATTCGTTTACTATTTTTAAGGTTTCGACAAAATGGATGCAAAGTGCATGAAACTGAAAATAATGTGCAGTAAAGTAAAGAACATAAGGAATTTTATACCCGTTCGGTTAAATCAACCTACTCCAGTCTTTGAGGACACCTTCCTCGGTTATCACTAAACAAAATAACACCTTACCACAAGGGTTGCTGGAGTTACACACCAACTCCAACCCTTTACACAATCGTTACAAGCAATCACACCTTTCACGAACACCACCATCAAACGGATGAAGGATTGATCACACCATTATCAACCTTTTACAACAATGATCGTGTATGGTGGTCTATGCAAAGCCTATTCAATATATTTGAATATAAGAACAATAGGCTTAAGAGAGAAGAATAAAGAAAGATAGAAGAAGAAAGTGGAAGACACTTTTTGCACTTGTGATAATATGAGAATTGTCTTGCTTTTGTTTGGCTTTCTTCTCTTCTTTTTAAGCATAAGTTGGCCGCCCCTAGGGCTTCTCCTCCATCTTGACAATTCTCTTTTAAGTCCTTGGAAGAATTCCTTGTGTAGATGTGACACTATCTTGCTTACTTGGCACAACTTGATTGGAAGGATGACTTGACCTTGCTTACTTGTCACTTGATGATTGGTCCAACTTGTCATCATTTTAATGAGCTGTAAAATCTGAAATAAACTCATAAAACATGTGCCAAAAGTAGTCAAAATATTACCATACAATCACACATTAGTCCCCCTTCAATTTTGGAATAAAATTGAAGACAAAAAGGAGTCAGAATTCGGCCATAACATGCAACATCTGCTGAAATTTCAGCATATGTTGTATTTTGAATTGTTTCCTTGTGTGTTGCCTTCTTCAATGTCACCAATCATGTGTGGCTTATTTTTCACCAATTAAAGTGCCAAATAAGTGCCAAATAAGCTCCACCTAAGCTCCATCATAGCTGAGAATTATGTGTAGAACCAATGTGCATGTGCTGAAATTTTACTTTAGTAAGCTTTGTCAAATAATGCACAATAATTACACATATATGGTAAATTCCAATCAGCCCTAATTTAAATATTCTAGAACTCTTTAATATGTCTTGAATATGTAAAAAGTGTCTAGATACATGTTACATGTAATGCCAAAAATGTTACATGCGTTATGTTCGTAGAAAACAAAATTTTTGTTCTTGTAGGACCTGCAAGACATCACTAGAAGGGGGGGTTGAATAGTGGGTGTGGAAAGTTTGGTTTTTAAAATGTTTTGAACCAAAAACCCTACTTCTGAAAACAGTTTCTGTTTTCAGGCCCTGTATTGCGATGTTTGAAAAACTAGGTTAAATACCTTTAAAAATTCTGAAATTTGGAGAGATTGTAGTCTTAGATATTCTGAGTATCGCCTAAAAAGTTCAGATCAAAATTCAACCTTTAACCCTTTGAAAAATTGTTTGTGGTTAGATTGCGCAAATCTGCCAGAAACGGTAGTCTGATTTGAAAATTTTATTCCGATTAACCCGTGGCTCCAAATGGTCTGAAAATTTAATGACAAACCCCTTACTATATTTTTTTAATTGGGTTGAAACAGTTTTGAAACATTCCTTTGGGAAGTATGTCAAATACATTCAAGTTCTCAACCTTTGCAAGTCTAAAAATTAGATTGCACTAGTCTCAGAACTATTAACGTTTGATTGACTTATACTTGTCCAAATAGGTTGAAGCTTGCGCCAAATGAAACTTAAAACATGTGGCTATGTTTCTGGAAAGGTTTGTGGTTTTTGAGATTCGTTTGATATTTTTATTACTGCAATGAAAATGATGCACAGTGCTGGAAATTGAAAGTAAAATGCTGAAAGTAATAACACCGAGAATTTTATACTAGTTCAGTTAACACAACCTACTTCAATCTTCAAGGAAACCTTCCTCGGTTATCACTAATCACAAAAAAGCACCTTACCACAAAGGGTTGCTGGAGTTACACACCAACTACAACCCTTTGCAAACGATACAAGTAATCACACCTTTCACGAACACCACCACCGAACGAATGAAGGATTGATCATACCTTGATCAACCTTTTACAACAATGAGTGTGTATGGTGGTCTATACAAAGCCTATTAAATATATTTGAATATAAGAACAATAGGCTTGAAAGAGAAGAAGAAGAAAGAAATGTGGAAGAAGAAAGTGGAAGACTCCTTTTGCACTTGGAAATTATGAGACTTGTATTTGAGTGGCTCTCTTTTCTTCTTTTTATCAAGACTTGACCGCCCCCTAGGGCATTTCTTCATCTTGGAAATTCTCTTTTAAGTCCTTGGAAGAATGCCTTGTATAAATGTGACATCAACTTGCTTACTTGGCAACACTTCATTGGAAGATCATCTTGGCTTTGCTTACTTGACACTCTTTGATTGGATGAGATTTGTCATCATTTGATGACTGTACAAATCTGAAAATTACACTTAAAACATGTGTCAAATTAGTGTTTAAAAAATTTCCAAATATCACATAATTAATCCCACAAAATTTGGAAATAAATTTGTCTCATTTCAAGACAAAAATTCGGCCATTCCCTTTCTCACATGCTGAAATTTTCAGCATGTGCTAAATATCAATATCTTCAAATTATTTCCATATTTTCATCACATCAATCCATTGAAAATGAGAAACAAATTAACCACTATTAGGGTAGTAACACACACATGCTGAATTTTCAGTATGTGTTATATTTGTGACATAGTTTGAAACATTACCTTGTGTAGCTCTCTCCATTATGTCACTAACCTTGTGTAGTCCATTCTTGACCAATCAAGATGCCAACTAAGCTCCACATAGGCTCCACCAAGGTGTATTAGGCGTGTGATATAGGATTAGCATGTGCTGAATTTTATTTTTGTAAACTTTGTAAAATAGTGCACAATAATTATACACATATGGTATATTCCAATCAGCCCTAAATTGATTTTTCTAGAACGCTTTAGTATGTATTGAATATGTAAAAAGTGTCTAGATACATGTTACATGTCATGCCAAAAACGTTCCATGTGTCGTGTTCGTAGAAAATCGAATTTTCGACTTTTGTCGATTATGCGATTTTTCTCCGATTAAATTCAAACTTTTTATACATGTTATATATATTATGTCACACATAATATACATATAATAACTTGAATATTCAGCTCTAAAGACTGAGTAAAGTGGCACCCCGTGTGACAAAAATGTTGAATTTGAAATCTCCACAATTTGGCCTTAATTGGGGGTGATTTGTGTGTGTCAACATGGAATGATTTTATGGCTGAATATACCATGTAAGCCACGAAATTTGTGGCCGTTTTTGAAGTGTAGGGGCTGGTCATCTATATATGGCAAGTACGTGACACATTGGCGAAGTTTCGGTTGTCACCTGATACGACAATTTTTGGTTTAGAACCTTGTAACATGTCGTAATGATTGTGTCATCACCATGACTTATATCATATGATATAAGACCTGAATATACTCATAAATATGAAGTAAATATAGTGGTGTGATGTTGACGTACGTTCGTAAAATATATAACGTGTCGGTAGTACGTTGGAATATATGTGTATAGTGCCTTTAAAAAAATCTGAATATTTTTTTTACTTTTTTTTATAAAATAATATATTTATTATGCAGCCTCACTTATGGTGGAGGAAAACCATATTACATAAGAATCCGTATAAGAAAATACATAGTAGAGAAAGCTAATGAGTGTCAACCACCAATCATATATGATATGCCGCATTAAAACCTTGCCAAGTAAAACCACCCTTGTGGATAAAACCTTGTCGAAGGAAAAAGTGTACATATTTATATGATTGGAGAGATGACCTGTATCTATGGTATGACGAAAAAATCAGTCATTGGAACTATTGTAGGCGCATGAAGCTGTGAACAGATTGTCCGAGATGACGATTGCAGCAGTAGATAAGTTGGAAGAATTCCGTTGTGTCGAAACCATTGCACCTCAAAACAAGATATGCAAAGTAGTATTAGCAGTGTTGGTAGGAGATAAGTGTTTGATAAGTAAATTGTTTCGAACGTACCCATGCCACCTCGGGTCCAAAAGAACCAAGGTGGCGTCCAATTGATGCATGGCCAAACAGTGGTAGAAGCTGGACAGCGCGTGCGATTGTATGCAGGTTGAAACTCAAGTCGCCAGGCAGACCAACGCGTGAATGTCACCCACAAAGAATAGCATGAGGATAAGCACAAGTCATATAAGAAAAGAATCATGTAGAAGAGCTGAATGAGAGATCGAGTATGCACCCGTGTTGCCTGCGTATATTTACACAGGCAACCAGAGAAAATAAACGCCAACACTATGTGAGACATCTTAGAGTTGAAAGGCGGGAAGTTGTTGTTGATCCATGTGGATTGCACCATGCACCTCACAATGAAGCTCACGTAAACTGGCATAAATGCGCATCCCTTGAGTTTGATAACCATGTCGTGCTAAAAAATGTGCAGCTGTGTTGGCTTGTCGAGGACTATATTCCAATGTAGCTTGATTGAGAGTCATGAAAAACGTGAGCCTAGCAACATCAGCTGATAAGGTTCCCGTGATAACTTCTTTGTTTGGTATAATTGAGAGGATGGATTTACAATCCGTCTCCACAATGAGTTGCGGATGAGTTGACGAATAATACATTAGAGAGAGCAACATCGCTTGTATCTCAGCTCTCAATGGTGACAGTGGTGGGAGTAAAAAGCAGATCGCAGAGATCAGATTGCCGCAATCGTCCCTCAAAACAGCACTACCCGCAGCTGATTTTTTGTCCACTGCCGCATCTATATTAAGTTTGAATCGGCCGGATGGAGGAAGAGTCCACTTGATTAGACATAGCTTCTTGCGGCGTATCAAAGGTGCAAAGTGCAAGGACTGAAGATGTGGTAGTGGTTGCGCAAATTTCTTGCCACTCATCGCTGCACACCATGTGAAGATTGACGTACGGACGCGCTCATATAAAGTTCGATAGCTGAATGTTTCATCCCCAAATCGAGCGGCTGCATACATTTTCCAGATTTCCCACGTAATAATAGATGGTACTACTGACTTGAGTTGACCAGATATAGTTGAGAGTGAGGAAAGGCGCCACCATCTTCGAAGATGTTGTTTAACAGATTCTTGTCGAGGGAATGGCCCAGAGAAGAGTATCGAGGCTTCAATCCATATTGGTCGAATGTGGCTACAATGAAGAAGGATATGGTCCGTAGTATCAGAAGAACAACGGCAGAAGACACATTGCGTTGGATATATAGTTTGCCATAACGAAATGTTTTCCACCAATGGCAGGGAGTTTGTCCAAAGACGCTAGAGGAATATGCGCATACCGGGTTGTGCATTTGGCCACCATATGTAACAATGATCAGGAATGCTAGTTCCAGTGGTGCTGATAGTGAGATAAGCAGATTTAAGAGAAAACTGACCATGGATGTCTGGAATCCAGTTGAATATATTTTGTACTTGCTCCACATGCCCTTGCATGAAATTATCAATACGGCATAACCTCTTCCACAATGGTGAATCATATATATGCGTATACATGTTGGTACGATTGCCATATTTTGCTTTGCAGTATGTAGCCCAGAGTGTATTTTCGTGATGATATTTCCAGCATAATTGACAGTCATATAATTTTTGTATATGCAACAGATGCCGGATGCCAAGTCTGCCTTCCTCTTATGATTTACAAACCGAAGACCAGGAGCACCAATGATGGCGGCCTCCCCATAGGAAATTAGCCATCTTTTGATTTAAAATGGTAAAGACTCATTTGGGCAATCGAGAGCTAGCAATAATGTGCAATGGCATGGAGCTAAGGACATGTTTTATAAGGACCACCCGTCCCGCCAACGATAGCAGTTTAGCAGACCAAGAATGCATCTTAACATTATAGTGTTGAACAAGCGATAGACAATAGCGGGCTCTATTAGTTCCCTTATATAAGTATGATCCTAAGTATTTAATAGGCAGCGAGGTAAGACGCATACCCAAAGCCTGCGATGCAGCCACACCGGAAACACAGCCCCCACCACAACTTGGCTTTTGTGATAATTAACAAGCTGACCAGAAGCAGCTTGATATGCAGACAAGAACGTGCGAAACTTTTGAAGATTATGTGTTGAGCCATTTAGGAATATCAGCAAATCATCTACAACTCCAAATGTGAGACATATGGTGTGCGACCCGCATGAAACTTTTATTGCCCCTTAGAAATCATAGCCTTAAGCCCACGAAAGAAACCTTCCGATGCAATAATAAACAAGAGTGGTGACAGTGGGTCGCCTTGCTTCACCCCCCTCCCCACAGGGAAGAAACCAACTTGCTTACCATTTAATAGGATAGAACAATGAATAGCATGCAAATTATTTATCAGCATGCGAGTAATCCGTGGATGAAATCCCAGCTGTTGCAAGAGAAGCTGTAAGTACTTCCAACTTACTCGGTCAAAGGCCTTTGCCATATCTAATTTGATCATGACATGGCCCCCTCTTGTCTTCTTATCAATGACGTGAACCATTTCTTGCGCAAGGAGAATCTGCTCAGTAATGCTTCTGCGTTGCATAAAACCTGCTTGTTCTTGCGAGATAATCCTAGGAAGCATGGGAGAGAGCCTACTCGATATCAACCGTGTAATCACCTTAGAGATGAAGTTTGTTAAACATATTGGTCTATAATCTGCGAAAGTCAGAGGTATTTTCACTTTAAGGATAAGGACTATGGAAGCTGCGGCCATCTTCTTTGGCGTCATGACCCCCACAAAAAATTCTTGGACTGCTTTTTGCACATCAAGATATATATGATTCCAGAACCGCCTATAAAATGATCTAGGATATCCGTCTGGCCCTGCAGCGCTGGTGGGGCTAAGATCCCACATTACAGCTCGTATCTCTTGCAAGGTAGGCATGCTTTGTAGATTTGTGTTATCCTCTGTCGTTATGACTGTTGGGACAAATTGCAAAATAGAGTCAACCTCATGAATAGGTTCAGCTGCAAATAATGTGGAAAAATAGTTAATCGCCTCCGCCTCAATGTCAGCTGCTAGAATACAATCAACACCATCAGCACGTCGAATCTTGCGTATAGTTTGGCGGCTGCGCTTTTCTTTGACAGTTTGATGATAAAATGCTGTATTAGCGTCCCCTTCATTTAACCATTTGACATTAGCCTTTTGCTTCCAATAAAGGAATGCTCTATTTTGTGCCACTTTTAACTGGGCTTGGCTGCGATGATACTGTTCTCTCAAAGCATCTGTTTGGAATTCATCATAAGCCTTTTCATGTTTGATAACTTCCTCTTCTGCGACTGATACTGCATCAAAGATATTTCCAAAAACTTCCTTATTCCATTTTATTAATTGATGCTTTAGGAGTCGAAGCTTCTCGCATGGCCCCCACATGCCTCCTACTGTTTTGAAGGATCGCCAATGATGTAGAAAAAGTGAATCAAAATCCGGGTGTGTGGCCCAAACATCCAAGTATCTGAAGGCAGATGGTCCACGCGTTGCTTCAATGTCACATTGAAGCAGAATAGGAGAATGATCCGACGTTACCCTGGAGAGATGTTGACATAAAATGGATGGGAACAGATCTGTAAATGCAGAGTTGCAAAGATAACAATCTAATCGATGACAAACTCGACCTAGCCCACGTCCATCACACCATGTTAATGGAGATCCTTGAAAAAGAATTTCTTGGAGATCACATTCTTGTATACAATTATTGAAATCCTGCAGTTGTCGAAGTGTAGGGGAAGAGCGGCCACGATGTTTGTCAAGTGTACGAAAGGTATTAAAATCTCCCCCACCAACCATGGTAATTGATGACCATCATAGAGTAGTTTTAAGTCTACCCATAGTGGCTTGCACGCTGCTACCGTGTGGAGTCCATAGACAGCAGTAAACCAAAATTGATCACCAGAAGCCAACCATGATAATTTAAATGAATAATTTTGTTGGCCATTCCGCGTATCTTCCAAAGAGATAATAGAGTCCTTCCAAAAAAACCAAATTCGATCATCATAGACTGATATTGCTTGAGGAAAACTAAAACGCAAACGATACGATACCAAATTAGCAATTCTGGCTTTAGGTTCAATAATTACTAATGCATGCAATTTGTATCTTTGAATTAATGAGTGGATCCTAGTTTCTAAGGTTCGAATACCTCTCACATTCAAAATCAACAGATTCATTGGTCTAATGGATCAAAAGAATTAAAGAGTTGGGCTGCAGTAACCTGGTTATTCTTGGAGAAACTGTGGCAGCCTGAGACAGACGACGTAATAACCTTGGTGGAGAAGGTACAGTGACTAATTCAGTAGGAGGAGCCTTCTTGCACTCGACTAGTATCCAAATACACTGCTTGATAAATATCTGCCATGGCTTCTAATATATCCCTATCTTGTGAATCCAAATGATTGTCTTTCAAAGGCAATATAACTTCACTATCCAAGAAAGATGAAAGATCCTGTTGTTGTGTCAAATCTCGAATAATACAATCATACACTCTTTTGAGGCGTGATATATCCGGTGAAGTGGATACCTGACGTTGTTGGCAAATATCTGGAGACGAGATATGAACCAATGACGAGGAAGGCGCAGTTGATGTGGTCGTTGTAGGATTTGTTTGATACGCCTCTGGTTGGGTCGCAGACATTGTTGTACTGCAGATTTCATGCACAACTGATGCATAGGGAGGATTTTTCTTAGGAGTCCATCGTTGTTTGGGATCATTTCCCGTTTGACGCTGTAGCTTTGGCAATTGCTGCTTTATATGCTTCTCTGTACTTTCCTTGCTGCAGTCATCAGTCACATGTCCTAGCCGAAAGCAGCTGCCACAGTATGACGGTAAATCCTCATATTCCACCGTCTGAGTGATAATCTTTGATGGCCCTTGAATAAATATTCGTTGTGGCAGTTCTTTGGAAACATCCAGTTCAACACATAATCGTGCAACCGAGGGTCTGATTACAGACGTGGTAGCAGCGTCCATCTTCATGGGAGTACCAATCATATTTGCAATTTGAAAAAGAGCATCTTTTCGGTGGTAGTGAATGGGTAGGCCGGGAAAAGACACCCATATTGGTACAATTGGTATTTCGATAGAGGGATCATAATCCGGTGTCCACTTTGTGACTTTCATGTGCTTGCCGGAAATGGTCCAACTTTGACGTGAAAAGCAACATAGATAATCTTGCTCATGATCAAAGTGTAAGAGGACATGCTTTGCGTCCAAAAGTCCGATCTTTACAGAGCCCGTAAAACCAATGCGATCCACCGCTGATCTAATTGTTGCAAAAAGCGGCCTACCATACCAAAAAGTGCCAACCAATGTAAGTTTGTATGGGGCTACCAATGATTGGATTTCCTCTGCAGTAAAAGTAATCATCGGTCCCCCCTTATATTTGTGGATCAGTTTCGGAGGTATAGGGGTTGAGGACGACGAGAATAGGGATGCGCATGTTTTTTGTGGTGGCATGACTGCGGGATCCTTAGAAGTAGGAGGCGGCGGATCTGCCATGGGAATGCAGAAAAAGGAAAAGGAGATGTCGTCGTAGTCGGTGTTGGTGAAGAAACAAAATGAGATTGAATAATGAAACGTGAGGTTTGAACGAAGGAGGCGTCAGCATCGGTGGCTATCACCGCCGCCGGTGGGGGTCGCATTGCTCCAGAGAGAAAATATCATGGCCGAAAAACTCATTTAAAATTCTCTCTCCCTTGATTTGTGCAATAAATCTCTCTCTCTCTCCCCCTTAAATCATGCACTCTCCCCCCTTTATTTTGGAAATAAAATCAAAAGTGCACATAAGAAATAAATAGAAATTAGTATAAAAACCATGCATTTCAAGTGTATTGTACAATAGCGCGGTCTTAAGGTGTTACGACCCGAGATTGGGGCTAGTGGAAATGATGAAAATAGAAAGCAAATGCGATGTTGATGAAATTGCAGTGGAATTTTAAATTTTTATTTAGAATTAATAAAGACATCGACATCAAATATCGGGGTTAGAAACACACATAAAAATAACCTTAAGGTAAGTTAACGAATATAACGAGACTGGTTGGGACTAGACAATGACCGTATAGGACATACAAGGTATTTAAATAAATTAGTCGGTAGCAACATAAGTAGATAGAGATAAATCAAAACGAATAAAAATACCCGATACGATAACTACAATACACACTATTATCACATTTTCTCCCACTTTACCCTATATGTCAAATAAAATAAAACCCTTCCCCACCATTTTTCACATGGCCGGCCCCTCCCCCACAACCCACATGCCAACATCTTTTCTTTTTCTTCTTTTACCACCTTTCTTCCACTCCCACTACATCACACCTAATCCTTACAATAAAATATCACACATTATTCCCCTCCCCTCCTCACTTGCACTCACACGGTCCCTCTTCCTTTTTCATTTAGTCAAAAGCCTTCTTTTCTTTATTTTTACACATTCTCCTACACCATACTTTCTAATAAAATATTCACTACACAAATTATTGTTTCTTCACTCTTTTTATGCCTCTCAACCGAAAGTGTGTATCTTGCACATTTGAAGTTTCATCTTCTTCATCTAACAGGCTCTCTCCTCTCTCCATCAAGAAAACTCAAACATTCAACCTCCTTATTCTACATTTTCGGTCATACCTACAAGATCAAGAAGAATATTTCTTCTTTATCTCAAACCACATAACAACTCTTATACCAAGTTTTAAACAACACTCCATCAACTAAGAAAGATTCAAGAAGGTTGTAGCATGTAGAATCAAAAGCAAGTAAGGTAAGAATTTTATGAAGTTTAAGTTTGATTCTTCCATATAATTAGTTTCATAAGTTGTACACTAACTCTCCTTTTGGGCATCATAACCGTATCACCAAGGAGAAGGAGGAGAAATGTGTTCTTCAAATCCAAGTGAAGGAATCACCATCTAAGAGTAAGAAAGTAAATCAAGGCAAGTATTCTTCCTAGATCCTACATGGTTTTACAAATACTAAGTATGTATGTTCATATCAAAGTTGGATCATCATGTAGTATGTTCAAGATTTTCCTTCAAAAATATATACAAATCTAACTTTTATATGATATACATATGTATGTATAGATATATGTAAACGCACATATATAAAAGTGCATATATATGTGCGTGTATATATTATGTATATGTATACGTGTATATAATATGTATATGTATATATGCTTGAACATGAAAAGTAAATTCAAATGCATGTATATGATATGTATATGTATATATATGCGTGTATATAACAAGTGTATATATGGGTGTATTCAATGAGTATATACGTATATATGCTTGAATATGAAAAGTAAAATATAAATACAAGTACATAATATACATATGTATATATGTTTGAGCATATAAAGTATACATATATACACATACGGTCACAAATATAAATATACTTAGTATTTTCGGCCATAATGTGTATTTTTTTTAAGGTTTATGGGTTATTTTAAATTGTGAGCAAATCTATAAATATATATATATATATATATATATATATATATATATATATATATACGGATGTATACACATGTATATGTGGGTAAGAATTATGGAAAATATATATGTGTGGAATATGTGTAAATTTCGGCCACTAAAATATTGTTGGTCTAAAGACTTTATTTTTGAGAAAAATATATTTAAAGTATTTATGAAATGATATTTATACATATATGTGTATTATTGAGGAAAATATATATATAAAGTATATATATATTCGGCCATTAGGCCTTAGTGACAAAGAGAATTTCATCATATTTTTATAAGTATATATGTATATATGATGAATATGTTAAGTTATGAAAGTAAGTTAAGTATGTAAATTGAAAATGAATAAGTTTTGGATATTATATAATATAGCATAAAATGATTTATATATATATATACATACCATGTATATATATTCGGCCTTTAGGCTTGGTGACAAAATGATTTTATTATATTTTTACGCAAATACATATGTATATATGATGAATATGTTAAGTTATGAAAATAAGTTAAGTATGTAAATTATGTACTAAGTTATGAAAAGTATGAAACATAAATAGGCCATATTTATGTATGTGTAAATATAAGACTATTAACTTTTACAATGTATGTACATGATATGTTACATGTTATATATGCTAACATAGATAGGTTATGATAAATGTAAGTTATGAAATCTTAGATGAAATGTAAAGTACTTAGAAATTTTCATGATGTAGGCATTTAAGTTATGAATTATGATATGCACGTATGGAACAGATGCTACCAAATTATTGTGTGATGATAATAGAAAAAGGGAGCTGTTTTAGTATGATGGCCGAATGGTACTTATTTGTAGGTGAAAATGGTATTTTGTTTAAGTTGTGATGTGTAGAAGGAAATTAAGTGGGTGATGTAACTAGTGGTAGTATGATAAGATACCCGTATTTGACCAAGTCTCACGTTGCATGAAAACAAGATTTGCAAAGTTATGTTGTCACATCTCATGTTTTTAAAAGTTCATATGCATAGGAATAATAAACACGAGACGAATGATTCCGATGAGACACGATATGTTATGTTATGTTCATGATCATGATTATGTTATGTTATGTTGAAGCGCTGTCCTGACATCGGGACTGGAGTGGTAGATGTCAGGGGCCCATGTTTACGTTATGGCTGAGTGTAACACCGGGTCTGGGACACGGGATCTCAGTCATAATGCGTCACCGTTAGCACATGTGCCTATGATTCATGATGTTATGTCGCACATGTACTATACGGGGAATCATTCGGTATGTCGTGCGTTATTATTCTTATGAAAAGTGCTATAGCCAATGATGTAAATGTTATGTCTTCATGTTATGAAAAAGTCATGTTATGCAAGTTATGAATATGTCATGTTATGCAAGTTACGAAAATCATGTCATGATTATGAAAAGTCATGTTTACGAAAAGTCATTTTATGAAAAGTCATGTTTTATGCATCACGTCATGACCATGTCACCTTAGGTGTATGGTTAAGAATTCTTTAAGTATATGATAGCACTACAGTGGACAATGTAGTGTTAAGCATGAGAATGTAGTACATGTAAGATATGTAAAGATGGTATAAGTTATGGATTAGAAGTTAAGTATGGATATAGTATGATGTTTTGGATTAAGCAGAATGAGATGCTGTTATGCTATGTATGCTTTGAAATCTTCCTAATTTATCTGCTTTCAGTTTACAGCAGTTTACAGATATGATATGATACTTTACTTGTTAGAAAGGAGACGTGCTTATTATATTCAAAATTTATGATTATTATGATTTTCACCCCGTCTCCCCATGTATGATCCACATGTCGTATCTGGTAAGACTACTTGCTGAGCGATTAAAAGTCTGTGGCTATCGCTCATACTTGCCTCATTTATAACTTTCCAGATAACAGGTATCAATATACAGGCTCGTTGAAGACATGCTAGATAGACCATTGATAACGAAGAGCATACTGAGAGATTATTTTGAAGGCATTAAGTTCGGATTATGATGTATGATATATTATTTCAGTATTCTGTATATGATGATTGTACAGTTTATGATGTAGTATAGTGCATGTCGATGAAGATTTGTTTATGTTATGTTGCTTCCGCTTATCGATTCATTATTCATGTCGACATGTACATGTATAGTATCGACGCTTTGTACTCTATGGAGTAGAGTACGGCGGGTGCACTGAGCCGGAACCCTGGTTTCGGGCGGGGCGCTACATAAGGGTTACTTACTCAACCCTTTGCAAATGTCCTTTTTGGTACCCAAATTTGGGTGACCTTTCTAGGTCTTCCAAAAGGTGAGAAAGGAGATGAAGATGCAATATAATAGACATTCGGTGCAAATCCGTTTGGCCTTTGGCCGAGAATGCCATCATGCACATAGTATGATCTTTGTTTTTGATAAGCATTTCGGTTTGCATGCACGGGACGTGATCTAGATGCATTTTTATGATATGGATTTCTCATATGCATCAATGGCTTCTTTTCATATTTGTATGGCACAAAATTATATCTCATATGATATGAAGATGAAGCACATTGAAATGACATAGGGGGAATCTAGGCGTATTCTTAGGCGCCACATATGTCTTAGATGCATCTACTTTCTTAGATGGAATGAATTTGGTTGCCTTATTTAACTTCTCATTGTATCCTAATCTAGTTTTATCACTATCATGCTTTTGTGACAAAATGATGCGATCTAGCATGTGAGTTCCCGTGTCAAATTGTTTCATCATTTTCTTTAAATCCGTATTCCTTGATTTCAAATTTGAAATCTCGGATTTCATTTCATTGTTTTGTTTCGTTAATGATGTGACTTCTGATTTTAATACATCGATTATGCAAGACGACTCTTCTTTTGAATCGTTTAATTGAGAAACAAGGTTCGTGTTAGAAGATTCTAACAACTTCTTGTCTTCAATTAATCGTTTCTTTTCTTTTGCAAGAGTCTTTGAGAACTTATGCAAATCTAAATATTGACTAAATAAATCATCATAAGAACATTCAGAATCAGAATCAGAGTCAGAGGATACCTCATTCGATGCCTTAGATGTAAAGCATACTTGTGCCATTTGTTCTTCTGTATCAGTCTCAGAGTCGGATGTGTCACTCCAAGTGGAGGCTTTGAAGGCTCTTCTCCTTTGTTTAGGTTCTGAGACGAGTCTAGTTTTGATCTGATCCTTGTCAAGGTATTTGTTCGTTTGTTTATCCTTGTTCGGGCAGTCATATGACAAGTGTCCAAGTTTGCCGCTTTTATAGCACTTTACGTCTTCATTATTTTTATTTCTATGATCTTATGTTTGTTTTTAATCGATTTTCTCAAGATCATTCTTAATCTTTTAGCCATCGTGATTAAATCTTCATCATCGGAATCTGTGTCATTATCCTCTTCGCGATCATAAGAAGTAGAGACGTATTCATTTGATTTAAACACAATAGCCTTATCATGTTTAGAACTAAATTTGGAATTTCTTAAAGTGAGTTTGTTTTCTTATACCTTTAATGATCCAATCAATTCCTCCATTTTTATCGATTTAGTACCCTTACTTTCTGTAGAAAATAAAGTATTGTTAGGATTATTTTTATTTTATTCTTTAGTCAAGAAAGTAGCCGTTAGTAAATATGTACTATTCAATATAGCCGTTATCCCTCTGATGTATAAATATAGAGGTTGCAACCCTCAGCAACGCTTGAATGATTTGATACTGTTTTATAATAAAAGGATTTATCTTCTCTTCCTACAAGTTCAAGTTATTGAATGAAGAATACTCTTCATTAGGTTGAATGCATTACTTCCATTGTTAAATCTTTATGGTATCAGAGCTTCTTTGTATATCTATTTGGAAAACAATCTTTCTTGAGTTGAGAATTCCGGAGTGAAGAAAAAAAATTTCGGAAAAAAAAAACTTGCAACCAAGTATCGAGTTGCAGAAGACGATTGAAGAAGAAGAACAAAAGAGATTGAGGAAAAGTTAGTGGAATACACGTGGGTATTCCATATCCAACCAAAACTGAAGGGGAAATTATTTTTTTTCAGATATACGTGTCCATTATCAGCACCCTTCGATCACCCTTCGGTTTAATCTTCGTGTCCAGAAGGTCACACGTAAGACGGAACGGAGACACGTCAAAAGTATCGATAAAATCGAGACCATTACCAGCAAAATCCAATAATAAAAAATTCAAAAAACAAGGTTCTAGATTTTTTCATTCTCTGCTGAACTCTACTACCCAGGCTGTCTATTCCCAGCTGTCTTTCTCAGTCTTCGTACAACTCGGTAAACCAAGTTATCTATTTCCTCTCTTCAATCACATCTTCTCTTCTTCCCAGTTTTTTCTTCTCAGTCGTTCGTACAACACGGTAAGCCAAGCTGTCTACTTTCTCTCTTCTATCACATCTCCCTTCTCTGCCTACTTATTTGTTTTTCCCGTCTTCAGGAAGGGGAAGACTAGCTCTTCTTCATCCAAATATTTTTCTACCGGTTGAAAACAAAAGTATTACACTACCTTTCAACTCACTATGTCTGAACAAAGTGAAGTAACTTCGCAACCAGAAAAAACTGTTTCATCCATGGCTGATGGTGCTCCAGTCAACATTATCAAGCTAAATGGGAATAACTACCTTGCATGGAGTAGGGCCATGGAGTTATTCATCACTGGAAAAGGAAAAAAGGATCATCTGTTGGGAAAAGTGGTTATACCAGCTGAAACTGATGTCAAGTTCCAAGCTTGGGAAGCAGAAAACTCCATGCTTATGTCATGGATACTTGGATCTATGAATCCAGATATTGGGGAAACATTCATGTTGTACAACACAGTTGAAGAGATTTGGAGAGCAACTAAGGAGATGTACTCAAAAAAGGATAATATAGCCGAGTTATATGAGTTAAAAGCCCAACTGAAGGAAATCAAGCAAGGAGATCAAACGGTAACTAAATATTATGGTAGCCTCTCCCATATCTGGCAGCAAATAGACTCTTTTGAAGGGTTTAAATGGGGTCTACCTGCAGATGAACAACTGTACAAAGGAATCAAGGAAACTGAAAGAATTTTCAGTTTTCTTGCTGGGCTGAATAAGGATTTCGAGGCAGTGAGAAGCAGAATTTTGGGAACTAAACCTCTTCCTACTATGAATGTTACATTCTCTCAAGTACGACAGGAGGAGAGCCGAATGAAGGTCATGTTGGGAACCAGTTCTACTACTGTTGGGACTGAGTCCTCAGCGTTGATAGCTGAAACTAAAGCTGTTCCTTCTTCCTCTGAAGGAGTGACAGGACAGTCTACTGGGTTGATGGTCAAAAGAAATGGATTTCCATCTAAGAAATTTTGTAAATATTGTCAGAAACCTGGTCACCTTGTTGAAGAATGTTACAGGCGCCCTGGTTCAACTATTAAGCCACCATTTAGACAGAATCAAAATCAGTTTAGAGGTGGCAATCAACACTGGAAGTCTGAGACAATGTCGAGGGCAGATTCTCAGAGTAACTGGCGAAATCCTAAGGGAAATATGGCAAACACCAACACTGGTTCAAATATGTCCACTACTAGCCAAGGAGAAGGTGTTTCTAATCCCCAGTTATCTCAGGAGCAAATTAGTATGCTGTTCAAGATTCTTAATCAACAACTGAATGAGGAAAATTCGTCTCAGATAAGGGCAACAGTGGCCAGTACCACTGACGGTAAGAGTTGGTCCTGGATCATTGATTCAGGAGCAACTGACCATATGACTTCAAATAGATGTCTCTTCAATGATTATAGGCTACTTGCATGTCCACAGAAAGTTAGAATTGCTAATGGGTGTGAGCTAAAAATTGTAGGCAAAGGAGACATACGACTTGCTCAGAACTTAGTCTTAAGAAATGTATTGCATGTACCCCAGTTAGAATGTAATCTTATATCTGTGGGTAAAATTATGATAGATAATAACTGTGTGACTATTTTTTCCCCTACTAAGTGTTTCTTTCTTAATGACAATTGCTTTCAGGGGAAAGCTTTGAAGGAGCAAATGCTGGAGGGGAAGACTGGGTTTGGTAGATACAAGAATGGCCTCTTTCTTTTGTCACATGAATCAAGCTTTTTTGAAGACTCTTCTAGACTATATTCTTGCCTGAACACTAGCTCTACTGAGAGTCAATGTGTTCCTAGAATAGAAACACAATCTGAGTATGCTTCTAGAATACGTCTTATTTTGATCTGGCATTCTAGGTTGGGTCATCCCAACTTTATGTACTTAAAACGGCTGAAGCCTGAATTATTTAGTAATATCAAGCTTGATTCATTACATTGTGAAACTTGTGTGTATGCAAAACAGACCAGGAATCACTATGCTCCCAAGGTCTACAAAGCAAGTCATCCTTTTAATCTTGTGCATTCGGACATCTGGGGACCATCCAGAATCGCAAATCTGAGTGGAGGTAAGTGGTTTGTAATCTTTGTAGATGACCACACAAGACTCACCTGGGTGTACCTTCTTAAACACAAATCAGAATTTTCTAAAGTCCTGAAAATGTTTGTTACTTTGATCCAGAATCAATTCAGAGAAACTATCAAGACCCTAAGGTCTGATAACGGATCTGAATATCTTGACTGTGAGGTTAGTTCTTTCCTGTCTGGATTAGGTATACATCATCAAACATCTAATGTATACACACCTCAGCAGAATGGTGTCGCAGAAAGGAAACTTAGACACATTCTGGAGGTGGCAAGAGCAATAATGTTTTCCATGAATGTCCCAAAACATGTTTGGGGAGAGGCAGTTCTAACAGCTGCCTACCTGATTAACAGGATGCCCTCGAGGGTCCTTGGATATAAAACTCCAAGACAAATATTACTTGAACAGCATCCTTACACTCACCTTGCTTCTGAACTTCCATTTAGGACGTTTGGATGCACTGCTTATGTTTTCCTTCAGCCTCATACAAGGAGCAAACTGGATTGTAGGTCCATAAAATGTGTTTTTGTAGGATATTCTAATACACAAAAGGGGTACAAATGTTACTGCCCTAAAACCAGAAAACTATATGTATCGTTAGATGTAGTATTTGATGAAGTACAACCATATTATTCAGGGTTGCAGGTGACTAATTCAGGAGACAACAATTTTTGGAATATTATAGATAAGAGTAGTGATACTAACACAAGACCAAGCAATGCTCCTGAAGTGCAGGTACTGCCAGTGAATTTTGAACCAGACATAAGGGAAACCTCAAGCGCTAATCCTAGCCATGAAGGTGGTACTACAAATGAGAATCTGGAGTCACAACTTAAGGTGTACACCAGGAGGCAAAAGTCTATGCAAAGGTCAGTACTGGAGGCTCCATCACCAATTAAGGTAATACCTGAGAACTCACCTTCTTTTATAAGAAATATTCAATCTGCATCTTCTTCGCCACTGCTGCAAAGGTCAGAAGTGAGTAATGAAACCAATGAAGTTGATGATCTGCCTATTGCTCTAAGAAAAGGGACTAGACAATGCACTAAATTTTCTGCAAAATCACACAGTTGCTCTAGTTTAATGAGTACTAGAGTTTGTTCTACCAAACATCCGCTGAGTCAGTATATTTCGTATGATAAGCTGTATCCTTCATTTAGAGCCTTCACAGCTAAATTAGACTCGGCGTTTATTCCAGTAACCATTGATCAGGCTATGAGGGACAAAAATTGGAGAATGGCTGTTGAAGATGAAATGAATGCTTTGGTGAAGAACGAAACGTGGGAACTTGTTCCAAAATCTGACTCAAGACATCCAGTGGGGTGTAAGTGGGTATTTGCAATAAAGTATAACTCAGATGGATCTATAAGTAGATACAAGGCTAGGTTGGTTGCTAGAGGTTTTACTCAAGAATACGGAATAGACTATATGGAGACATTTGCTCCAGTAGCAAAATTAAACACTGTTAGGATCATTTTTTCCATTGCTGTAAATATGGATTGGAAACTTTTTCAATTAGATATCAAAAATGCCTTTCTAAATGGTGAACTTAAGGAATCCGTATTTATGGAGATTCCTCCAGGATACAAAACAGAGCAGAATAAGTCCATGGTTTGTAAGTTAAGGAAATCAATTTATGGATTAAAACAGTCCCCTAGAGCTTGGTTTGCAAGGTTTACTTCTGTGTTAATTAAGTATGGATTTAGACAGGCTCATAGTGATCACACCTTATTTATTAGCAGGACTGATAAACTGATAACTGTTTTGATTGTGTATGTAGATGATATTATCTTAACAGGTAACAATGACACTGGGATACAAACCATAAAGCGACAGTTGGCTAGGGAGTTTGAACTCAAGGATCTAGGATTGTTGAAATACTTCTTAGGCATGGAGGTTGCAAGGAACTCCCAAGGTATCTGTATTTCTCAACGGAAATATGTTATTGATCTATTACGTGAAACAAGTATGTTAGGTTGTAAGCCTGCTATGACTCCACTGGAACCGGGAAAAATAGCAGATAAGGGTATGATAAATCAGTGCTCTTATCCGGCAGTAGACAAATTAAGCTATCAAAGGTTAGTAGGGAAGTTAATTTATTTATCTCATACTCGTCCAGATATTTGTTATGCTGTAAGTTTTGTTAGTCAATATATGCATTCTCCTACTAAATACCACTTAAGTGCTGTGATGAGAATTCTTAGGTACCTTAAAGGAGCTCCTGGACAAGGGCTGCTATTTAAAAAGACAGCAAATAGAACCATACAGGTTTTTACTGATGCAGATTGGGGAGGATCAAGAAGTGACATGCGGTCTACATCAGGATATGCTACTTATTTTTGGGGAAATTTAGTCACATGGCGGAGTAAAAAGCAATCTGTGGTGTCACGGAGTAGTGCTGAAGCAGAATTAAGGGCACTCGCATTGGGAATTTGTGAAGGACTTTGGATAAAACGAGTACTAGTGGATCTGGGTGTTCAGAAGGAAGCTTGTATTCAGTTATACTGTGATAATATCTCTGCTATTAATATGGCCGAGAACCCGATGCATCATGATAGGTCCAAACATGTGGAGATCGACCGACATTTCATCAAGGAGAAAATTGAGGAAAAATCTATTATTATCCAACATGTTCCATCTCATGAACAAATCGCCGACATTCTGACAAAATCAGTTTCAGGACCAATATTTTTAAGATTGTCAAACAAGCTTGGTTGCACAAATATATACACCAAGCTTGAGGGGGAGTGTAGAAAATAAAGTATTGTTAGGATTATTTTTATTTTATTCTTTAGTCAAGAAAGTAGCCGTTAGTAAATATGTACTATTCAATATAGCCGTTATCCCTCTGATGTATAAATATAGAGGTTGCAACCCTCAGCAACGCTTGAATGATTTGATACTGTTTTATAATAAAAGGATTTATCTTCTCTTCCTACAAGTTCAAGTTATTGAATGAAGAATACTCTTCATTAGGTTGAATGCATTACTTCCATTGTTAAATCTTTACTTTCTTCGATTGCAGTGACTTTTGAATCCCATTCGGATGGGAGACTCCTCAACACCTTTTGAACTTTTTCCTGTGTAGAAAAAGCTTTGCCAAGAGACTTAAGAGAATTATAGGTGTTAGTCAATCGTAAATCCATGTCAACAATAGACTCACTTGGCAATAATTTGAAAGGCTCAAGTGTGGACATAAGCATATTAATCTTAGACTCCTTTACTTGGCTAGTCCCTTCATGCTTCATCTAAAAAAATTTCCACATCTCTTGGGCTCTAGAGCAATTTGATGCGTAACTAGATTCACTTTTGCTTAGCCCATTTAAAAGTAGTTGCATGGCTTTAGCATTCATACTCAACTTCTTTTTATCATCACTAGTGTATTCTTGTTTCGTTTTTAAAACCTCTAGTGTGAAACCATCAACAGTAGATAACTTAGATGGAACGAATGTACCATCTTCTATAATAGACCACAAATCAATATCAATAGCCATAAGAAAGAGTTTCATTCTAAGTCTCGATTTGATAAAGGACTCACCATCAAAAAGAGGAGGCCTTACGGTTGACATTCCTTCTTGCAAGGTTTTGTAGCTAGTGGTTGCCATCTCACGTAGATCGTTGGATCTCCTTATTATGAGTGTGCCTATTCTCTCATACTACTTGTAAGACCTGCAAGGCACCACTAGAAGGGGGGGTTGAATAGTGGGTGCGGAAAATTTGGTTTTTAAAATGTTTTGAACCAAAAGCCCAACTTCTGAAAACAGTTTCTGTTTTCAGACCCTGTTTTGCGACCTTTGAAAAAATAGGTTACATGCCTTCAAAAATTCTGAAATTTGGAGAGATTGTAGTCTCAGATGTTCTGAGTATCTCCTAAAAATTCCAGATCAAAATTCAACCTTTAACCCTTTGAAAAATTGTTTGTGGTCAGATTGCACAAATCTGCTAGAAATGGTAGTCTGATTTAAAAAATTTATTTGTGCAATCAATCTCTTTTAAGAATTGTCTTGCTTTTGTTTGGCTCTCTTCTCTTCTTTTTATCACAACATAGCCGCCCCTAGGGCTTCTCCTCCATCTTGAGAATTCTCTTTTAAGTCCTTGGAAGAATGCCTTGTATAGATGTGACACCATCTTGCTTACTTGGCACAACTTGATTGGATGAATGTCTTGGCTTTGCTTATTTGGCACTTCATGATTGGTCCAACCTTGTCACCATTTAGTGTGCTGTAAAAATCTGAGATTAACTTGAAAAGCATGTGCCAAAAAGAATTCAAAACACTATCAAATAATCATCATTCAATCCCTTCAATTTTGGGATGCATATTAAGGACAAAGGAATAGTAAATTCGGCCACTATTCACATGTGCTGAAAATTTTCAGCATGTGTTGCATTTTTGAAATCTTTCCTTGTGTGTTGCCCTCTTCAAAGTCGCCTATCATGTGTGGCTTATTTTCCACCAATTAAAGTGCCAAATAAGCTCCATCTAGGCTCCAACAAAGCTAAAAATGGTGTGTGAAATTCCTGCACATGTGCTGAATTTTCTTTTGGTAAACTTTGTCAAATAATGCACAATATTCACACATATATGGTAAATTATAATCAGCCCTAATTTGAATTTTCTAGAACACTTTAATATGTATTGAATATGCAAAAAGTGTCTAGATACATGTCACATGTCATGCCAAAACCGTTCCATGTGTTGTGTTCGTAGAAAACCGAATTTTTGAATTTTGCCGATTACGCGATTTTTCTCCGATTAAATTCAAACTTTTTGCACATGTTATATATATTATGTCACACATAATATACATAGAATAACTTGAATATTCAGCTCTAAAGGCTGAGTGTAAGTGGCGCCCCATGTGCTTAAAAAAAGAATTTGGAATCTTCACTGGCCTTAATTGGGGATGATTTATGTGTGCCAACATGGAATATTTTTATGGCTGAGTGTACCATGTAAGCCACAAAATTTATGGCCATTTTTGAAGTGTAGGGACTGGCCATCTATATATGACAAGTACGCGACACGCGAAGTTTCGGTAGTCACCCGATACGATAATTTTTGGTTTAAAACCTTGTAACGTGTCGTTATAATTTTGTCATCACCATGACTTATATCATATGATATAAGACCTGAATATACTCATAAATATGAGGTAAGTATAGTTGTGTGACGTTGACGTACGTTCGTAATATATGTAACGTGTCGGTAGTACGTCGGAATATATGTGTATTGTGCCTTTTTATAAAAAATCTGAATATATATAATTTGTATATATAAAAACATGTGAATGGAGTGGGAGGAGACTTTTCATTTCCAAGTTTGTTGCCATCATGCCTTCTCCAAATATATGTCCATTTAGTGAACTACTTAGTTCATTTAACTAAGTACTTTACTTAATGAACTAGTTTAGTTCATTAATGGTGGCACCTGAAAATAGTTCAAACACAACAAATGTTTGCTATTTGATGTAAGCTTTAAAGCTTCATGGCTTGTTAGTACGGCAACATTATATATAAAGTATATAAGGCAAGTTTGTCGCAAAAACGTGTCAAGTAATAAATTGTGTCATGCATTTCTTTAACACACGTTATTTAAATCATGTATTTTGTGAATCACTCAGACTCTTTTTCTCAACAATCTCCCCCTTTTGACTGATTCACAAAATGCATGATTTAAATAACGTGTGCTAAAGAAATGCATGACACAATTTATTACTTGACACGTTTTTGCGACAAACTTGCCTTATATACTTTATATATAATGTTGTCGTAATAAGAGAGTATGATTGCACAAATCAATGGGGAAAGAATTCAAAATTCAAAATTTGAATTTGTGCACGATTGGAGGGGGAGCGGTTAAATTTAAATCATGAACTAAGGTTATTTTGTAAATGATCAAAAAGAAAGAAAAAAAAGAGAAGAAGAAGAAGGCTAGCACGGATCCCGATCCGACATCTAATCCGTCTAGATCATTCGTTTTAGTGTCAATCAAGGTAGGTGCCTCTTCCCCCCTCAAACGGGTATGATTCATGCATGCTTTAATGGTATATTAATGTGATTCGTTTTTTATTTGTTTAAGATATGAATTTTGTTTTGTTTTATATGGAAAAGAATGAGATGTGTTGTTTATGGCTGTATGTGTATGTGCTTGTGTATTGAAATTGCTGGTAGTTGTGATTCGGATTGGAAACACCCTTGAATAAAATCAAAAGGTTGAACATTTTCATACTTAGGGTTCTTTAAAATTACGTTTTGACCTTAGAATAGGTTTATCTAGCCCGTAATAAGTTGGGATTGTGTTAGAAGTCGCCAAAATAGGTCTAAGGTGCGCGTTTCAGGGGCTAGCGCGTGGGACCCACACGCAGCCCCTGGCGGCGCGTCCAGACACTTACTGACATGTCCACTTCCAAAAGATGCATCTCGTTATAAAGAGACAAATACAACTGGTGTGAGGTCAATCGGAGTTAAAACGAAGATTTTATTGAGGTTAGAAAAAATAGAATTTAATAATAAAAAAGATAAAAAATAAAATAATAAAAAAATCCGGGTCAGCAGGCCGGTTAACCCGGCTGACCCAGTTAGCATGGGTGCTGGTCTAACCATTAATGAGCTGGGTCGAAGATTTAAAAAAAAGAGGGAAAGCCTATTGGACCGGCCAGGCTGTCGGACCGGACCATGGCAGCAGCCGGCCCAAACCGAAAATTTTTAAAAATATCTGGAAATTAATTTCTGAAATGATTAAATAATAAATAATTAATTAAATTGGTTTAAAATTCTAAAAAACTATATTTAATTATCAGAAAATTTTGAATAAATTCCAGAAAATATAAAAAGTTAAAATTAAATTATTTTCACTTGATTTCTGAACTTTGGTAAATATAAGTAATTAAAAATAATTTGTAATAAATAGAATTAAATAAGGAGAAAATAGAGAAAATTAGTAGAAAATTCTAGAAAATTAATACAAGCTAAGAAAAAATAAGGGTGATGATAAATAACAACTTTTCAATATTCGAAAAATTTATATAACCAAATATTGAGTGCCGGAGGTGGTGAGGATGGGCGTATGTTATATCCCATTTTTTTAAAGGGGCAAAAGAGTCATTAAGGCCTAATAATTAGTAAACCTAATTTGATTAGGAAATTTTTCCTAAACCCTAATCAAATTTCTATTTAAACAACGCTTAGACTTCTTTTCTCCCTACATAGACGTACGCCGCCTGCTCCCAGAAGAAAAAAACGATTCTTGCTTGCTTCAAGCTTCAACCGCTAGTTCAGGAGAGCACCACTAACCCGATTCACATCTTCAAACGCATAGTAATTATCAAGTAGGTGTCCCCTTAACATTCTTTGTATGAAAACATTACAATCTTTAATTTCTTTATGAAAACGAGATCGTGCATCAGTATTTGTGATTGTATAGATGCTTGATTATTAGATTATAGGTGTATGAGATGAATTGTATGTTCGTATGTATAATCGTATATGTATATATATGAAAGATGCTATTTTCGTATAAAGAACTTGAAAAAGATTGTATTTTTTTTGTATATACGAACGAAGGAATCGGAAGAAGAGGTGTTGGCGGTTACGGCGCGTGGCCATTGGTGGTGGGCTATGGCCAAGTGCTATCGGATTGAAGGAGTGCGGCTGGGGAGGGCTGACTGGAGAGGGTTGTGCGCTGGGGGGTGTTGCAGCTAGGGGGTAGGGCTGAGAAGGGGGTGTAATGGGTGTGGTGTGGGCTAGAGGGTGCGGATGGAGAGGATGGGGTGCGGGTGTAATAGGGTGGTGAGCCAGGGGGTTAGGGTGAGGGAGAGGGACGGATCGCAGGGGGCTGGGGAACGAAATTAGAAAATGAAAGTTAGGTATCGCACGAAAGGTTAAGGAAGTGAATTGAATCTGAGGGAGGGAGTCACTGGAAGCTAAGGAAGAAAAAGAAAAAAAGAAAAAGAAAAAGGAAAAGGAAAAGAAAAGGGAAAAATGTAAAGGGAGATTAAAGGAAAGATTCCGTATGTGATTTCTGTGCATTCATGCATCACGACATTGCATATATATTCTGTTCTGTTCTGTTAGGATATGCGAGACCTAAGTAACATGTCTGATCTGTTCCATTCCTTTCCGTTCTGTTAGGTCCCAGGGTCATGCATTGCACGATAAGATGAATGTTTCTGAGAATGTAGGTTATCATGCATCACGTATGTGACATTGCATTTCACGCTCATTTTGCATGATTATGTGTTTTGATTGTTTTAAGAAGTTATGACTGTTATACGTATTTGTGAAAACGTGGACAACCTATTTTCGTATTACCGTACTTATATGTATTTCACTATTGTCCTAGCATGTATGATCTCACAGTGCCGATGCAGGCAGAGTACCTACTGAGTGACGTTTTTGTCGCTCACACCATTTGTTTTGTTTTATTGCAGACGATTCAGGGTATGATTACACATGGGTTAGAGAGGACTCTGAATGGGCTCATTGGGACTCATAGAGATTGATTGGAAACTGATGACCGAGGATTAGAGAAGTTTTATTTTATTATTATTTCATTTGAGGACTTAGCTTAGGGATTTTATTTTACAAACTTTATGGTGTTGTTTAGGGGATTTTGACTTGACGTTGACTATCTATGGTTTATGGATTTTACTTTTGATTTAGGGTTTTGAGTTGATTTATCTCACTTCCGCAACCGAATACTCTGTCGTTTTGATAAGTGCAGGGATTCGTACAGACGCCTTGTATATCTCTTAGCTGAATATGGTAGGCGTACCGATTCTGACCTTAGGGTTCGAGACGGAGCGCTACAGGTGGTATCAGAGCTAAGTCTGTAGATCTATTGTGGAAACATAGAATTAAGAAAATGATCTTAAACGTAAGAGATGACTCTAGACTTAAGTTTGATCATAGACATAAGTTTGATCTTAGACGTAAGAGATGATTATAGACTTAAGTTTCGATCGCATATGTAAGTTTGATCTTAGACTAAGTTTGATTTTAGAAGTAAGTTGTGATCTGAGACTAAGTTTGACCTTAAAATAAGTTAGATTCAGAATAAGTGATGATCGCGTTGGGGGCACAGTTGGTTTCTATTTTCGTTTTATTTATCTGTATTTGACTGTTTTCTATTTCTTAAGTTTATATATTTCCTGAAATGCCTTCGACCAAAAAAAACTAAAATTTTCCTTTTCGTAGCAAGCATGCTGCCAAGAAGAGAACAGTAGGAACGGCAATGGGAATCACTCTGAGAATGGGGGCTCCATCACAGGTCGTGCTTCCCCAGGCCCTGACCGACGCACTACGGATCATGGCCCAAGTTGTGGCGCAACAACATCAGTAGCCACAGGCTCCACCACCACCACACTAGGACTTGAGATTCTTCTACAAGTGGATGTAGAGGAGTGGTGGCGCAGCATAACTGACATCACCGATCACTTGGTTCTAATTTCAGAATGAGTTCAAGAGGTATTTCATGCCGACAGTATGATCTTTAGAGAATGGCCTAGACCCACTGTGGAAATGTAGAATTAGGCCATGATATTCGAAAATAAGTTACGATTTTGCCTCTAAGTCACAATCTTAGACATAAGTGCTAATTTGAACATAAGCAATGATCATGAACATATGTACTGATCTCAGTTATAAGTGATGATCTTGAACATCAGTCACGATCTTAGATATAAGTAACGATCTCGATTAAGAGTTGACTTTAGACATAAGTACTGATTTAGTAATAAGTGTTGATTATGTACTAATTATGATTTAGAAATAAGAAGTGATCTTAGACTTAAGAAATCATGATGCTAAGAACGATCCTAGAAATAAGTTATGATCCTAAACTTAAGAAGACGATCGGTTTTGAAACACGTATACCTAGGATATCCCATACAATTCTCCCTTATCTAAGGTTGATCATAACTGCCTAATCCATGATCTTAGTAATCCTAGTTGAATACTATATAATTGATTTGAATGAATTACAATGTTAACCAGAATACCCTACTACAAACGTTAGTTGACATATTAATGGGTCAGGTAGTAACTCGGGCTGCCTTACTATAACTGCAACATGGTACTCGATACCATTAGGGTAAAGTAAAGCGGGTCCATATCCCTACTTGGACGGTAATATCAGAGCAGGCTTAGGTCTAAGTTGGGACCATAGCTACTAACAAATGAATCATAATGGTTGCGTACATCCGATCCCCCTATACCCCGCCATAGGCGGGAGCCTTTAAGGCAATGGGGTAATGTTGTTGTTATTGTTGTTGTTGTGGTAAATACTAAGAGATGATTTATAGTAGAATGATAGAAACTAAATAACAATTAGCGTTATAATCAGTAGAGTTTAGTTAAGGATATTGTACAACAGAATTTATAGTCTAGGGTTAAGATGTTGCATGTATGGTAATCAAGATAGGTCAACGATATTAGTCATATTAGAGGTATTGAATAATAGCGACATGCAAGAATCGATTATAATATGTGCCTTGGAATACTATATCATTGCAAAATTATGAGTTAAGTGTTGACATCGTAACATTTGGGTTGAATCTAGTAGGCTTGAATTGAAATAGTGTAAGCATGAACCGGTAGTGGTTGCTTGTTCAGGTGAGATTTAACTAGGATAATTAACAGTTGAAATAACCAAGTAAAGAAATACAGTGGATCAGTATGGCGTGCGAAAGCATGGTGAATTAGAACACATTAAGTCGATAAATATTTAGTATGCCATGCTAGGATTGAAAAATTTAAGATAGGGATTTTATCATAGTAGGTGAAGGTTAGACTTATAAGAAATGATACATAGGCGGATTGTTCTTTTGAAAATAAGGATGGATTATAGAAATTGTACAAAATATTGGACTATTATTTCTTTAGCTGTTAAATATTTTATATAAGCACGTACACCGAGTTATACCTATATTTTATAGGGACATCAAAAGACATTTTATTTTCAAAAATACTTATTAAATCACATTTCTTTATATAGTCTACTAAACTTTACGGGGCTAATTTTTGTTTTCATATTTGTAAATCAGCATAATAAAGAAATTTCAATTATTTTGATGACCTTGAAAAAGGGGAAAACTTTTAAAATATTGATGTTCTTGCAAAAAAACAATGTTTTTATATATATATATATATATATATATATTCCTTACAGAACATTTCAAATTTCTGTTTTTGTTACATCTATTTTTTAAGTCAAATTTAATTTAATTTGACGACTATCGATATCGCAAGCAGTTTTACCATTAAAATGTTTTCGAAGTTATTTATCCGGTTGCGATGGAGTTACTTAACTTTTGTGAAGCCAAAAAAAGGTAACTTTCAAAATATATACCTGTTTTTTTGAAAGAGGAAGTTACCGTATTCAAATCATTTCATAAAACCTTACATTATTAAGTTTTCAACTATTTTGACGTAATTTTACCAAAATGCCTTGCGAACAAGTTATATCATTGTTTTTAAAATGGTCATTTGAGATATTACGTTGCAAAAACAAATCTATGATACTTTGGGTTTTGTGTTTACAAAAATTAAAAGGTTTAGTATTTTAAATAGTTAAAGCTATATTGAAAATTATAGCTACGTAATCTACTTTTCTTTTAACTTGAAGAAATATATGTCCATACACATATTTCGTATACTAGACGGCTGACGATATCTCTGAGAAATTAAGAGCGTGATCATAGAGCTAGTTCGTAAGTATATAAGAACTGATTTTGAAGACTTGGTTGTGTTAAGGAAGGGTAACGATTACCATATTGGCATACACCAAGGATGTTAGTATGGTTAATTATATAGGAGATGGATCATATGTGATAAGTTTGAGAATCCGGTATTGTAGATTGCAATAAGTTAAATGATACACGTCAAGTGGTATAAGTGGAAGTTTGTAAGCACTAATTATATAGAATTAAGTAAGTATTGAACCCTATAAGGATTAGATCATCTCGTGAGATGCTAGTGATGACTAAATTAAATCGTACTAGAGTACAACGTATTCCAAAAGATACATACAGCTTTAGGGATGAGTCTTGTAAACAAGGCGTTAAGTTAAGGATTGTACTACACCTAGGAACCGATTTTAGAGGGTTGTTCATTATAGAAAATATAAGTACAATATAGACCGACGATTAAGTTATGAAGCTGGTATAATGACGATACCCTTAAGATTGATTCGAGAACTATAGAAAGAATAGGTTACGATATACCAGGGGGAGGACAATAGACTTAAGGTTACATTGTAAATATACTACTGAATGAATTGGGGAAGTGAAACGAGTAACATATCGGAATATGCAAGAGATACTAAGTTCGGTCATTATCTAGGTAAAAGAATTATGCAGGACTATACTAAGTTATTGATTACGTAACACACAAGTTTCGAGGAAGAAACTTTTTATAAGGGGGAGAGAATGTTATATCCCATTTTTTTAAAGGGGCAAAAGGGTCATTAAGGCCTAATTAATTAGTAAGCCTAATTTGATTAGGAAATTTTCCTTAAAACCTAATCAAATTTCAATTTAAACAACGCTTAGACTTTTTTTATCCCCACATAGACGCACGCCGCCTGCTCCCAGAAGAAAAAAAACGATTCTTGCTTGCTTCAAGCTTCAACCGCCAGTTCGGGAGAGCACCACTAACCCGATTCACATCTTCAAATGCGTAGTAATCATCAAGTAGGTGCCCCTTAACATCCTTTGTATGAAAACGGTACAATCTTTCATTTCTTTATGAAAACAAGATCGTGCATCAGTATTTGTTATTTTATAGATGCTTGATTATTGGATTATAGTTGTATGAGATGAATTGTATATCTGTATGTATGATCGTGTATGTATATATATGAAAGATGCTATTTTCGGATGAAGAACTTGAAAATGATTGTACTTTTTTTGTATATACGAACGAAGGAATCGAAAGAAGAGATGTTGGTGGCGGCGGCGCGTGGCCGGTGGAGGGGGACTATGGCCACGTGCTGTTGGATTGAAGGAGTGCGGCTGAGGTGGGGGCTGACTGGAGGGGGTGGTGTGCTGGGGGGTTGCAACTGAGCGGTGGGGCTGAGAGGGGGTGCGCTGGGGGTGGTGCGGGTGGAGAGGAGGGGGTGCGGTTGGAGGGGGGTGGTGAGCCAGGGGGTTGGGGTGAGAGAGAGGGACGGATCGCAGGGGGGCTGGGGAACAAAATTGGAAAATGGAAGTTAGGTATCGCACGAGAGCTTAAGGAAGTGAATTGAATCTGAGGGAGGGAGTTGCTGGAAGCTAAGGAAGAAAAAGAAAAAAATAAAAAGAAAAAGGAAAAAAAGGAAAAGGAAAAGAAAATGGAAATGGAAAAGGAAAAGGGAAAGTAAAGGAAAGATTCCGTATGTGATTTCTGTGCATTCATGCATCACGACATTGCACATATGTTCTGTTCTGTTCTGTTAGGATATGCGAGACCTAAGTCGCATGTCTGATCTGTTCTGTTCCGTTCCGTTCCGTTCTGTTAGGTCTCGGGATCATGCATTGTACGATAAGATGAATGTTTCTGAGAATGTAGGTTATCATGTATCACGTATGTGACATTGCATTTCACGCTCATTTTGCACGATTATGTGTTTTGATTGTTTTAAGAAGTTATGACCGTTATACGTAATTGTGAAAACGTAGACAACCTATTTTCGTATTACCGTACTTATATGTATTTCACTACTGTCTAGCATGTATGATCTCACAGGGACGATGCAGGCAGGGTACCTACTGAGTGACTTTTTGTCGCTCACACCGTTCGTTTTGTTTTATTGCAGACGATTCTCCGTAAGATTACATATGGGTTGGAGAATACTCTGAATGTGCTCATTGGGACTTATAGAGATTGATTGGAGGCTGATGACAGAGGATTAGAGAAGTTTTATTTTATTGTTATTTCATTTGAGGACTTAGCTTAGGGATTTTATTTTACAAACTTTATGGTGTTGTTTATGGGATTTTGACTTGACGTTGACTATTTATGGTTTATGGATTTTGTTTTGAGTTGATTTATCTCGCTTCCGCAGCCGAATACTCTGTCATTTTGATAAGTGCATGGATTCGTAAAAACGCCTTGTATATCCCTTAGCGGAATACGGCGGGCGTACCGGTTCTGACCTTAGGGTTCGGGATGGGGCGCTACACATACGGACCCCAGGCGACTCTATTGTTGCATTCAAGGCACGTGCATTGCAGTTGGAGTGGGTTGAGATGTACGGGTCTCAGACGCTCGAGTGGGGTGGATCATGGTATACGGGCCATGGGCACTCAGTTATGATGGATCATGGTGTATGGGCCATGGCATCGGTTTTGGTGGATCGTGGAGTACGGGACACGAGCATCAGTCAGGGTGGATTGTAGTGTACGAGCTACAGGCATCCAGTCGATTCCGGGATCATACATTGCATATAGGTCTAGGGACATATTGGGTGACATGAGTCTTGTTTCGTGTGACACGTGGATGGAGCATGCATCAAGTAGTTGCGTATTTTTATGTGGAGTGCTTTACTTACCACATTTCTTTTATTTTATGCATGTTATATCATATTTATGTTCTATGCGGTTATATCATTTCGGTATGCACGTTTTGTATTGGTTTGAGACAGGCATCTACTGGGTGATTTCTGTCACTCACCCCTACTTTCCAGGTGAGCCGGATGAGAACTACGAGAATATCTTTATTGAGAACGAGACACATATAGCAGAGTGGGCTGGTTGATAGTTGCATCTATGATGTGAGGGGACTATGCAGCCGACTATTCTTATTTATCTTTTTGGGATTTTCGCCGATTTCTTTATTATTTTTATTATTGGAATTTTTATTCGGTAATGTAATGACAATTATTTGAGTTTAATTTAAGTTACAAATTTTATGTTTCCGCGAGAAAAGTTTCTACGTCATTTCTGACATGTAAGAGATTGATTCGACGCCTTGTACTATCCTTAGCAAGATACGGCAGGTGCACTATTCTCGATGCTAGAGCTTAGGAGTGGGGCGCTACAGCAAGTGTGGTGTTAAGTTAAAAATGAAGGTTGTGAATGGTTTGTGAGGTTATGTTTGGGCATGAGGCATGGAGATTATGTGATTTTGTTGTGTCCTTCACTGAATTTTATTTGATATGAAGTTCACTTCTGCTGTATTCTTCAGTCACAGAATGAGAGCCAGGTGAGTAACGGGAAGGGGTAGTTTCAAATGTGTAAGATGTGATGTCAATCCAGACATAACATGAGAAGTTGTTGACTTCGTGTAGGGTCAAAGTCAAGTGTGCTATCTGAGATGAGACATTTATTTAATGCTTATTTGTCTATTTATTTGATGATTTTTTTTGTTGTAGGACAGTCTATACCAAATGCGTCAGGTTCATCCGTTGAAGAATAGATTTTGGCCTCGTTACAGGAAAGTCCCATGGAGTGACCAGATTCTTCCCAACTTCAAGTATCATGAGGGGAAAGTTTTCATGCCAAAGTCACTTATTCAAAAATCCAGGAAGAACATGAATCAAGACTGATGTTGTTTGATGAGATTTTATGAATGCACATACTTAGTATTTGTTTTAGGTGGAGATGCTTGTATATTTGTTTTGGGTGGAGATGCTTGTTTGTATGCACAAGCATGTCTCTGACAGTAGTTCATCTTCTCTTTATTTTTTGCCTTCATTGGCAGTAGTGTATTAGTTTGACAGTATCTTGTCTACTGTAATGGATTGGTCATGTATGAGTCAGTTGGATTAGATTTTCTGTGTTGTTGGCTATTGGACAATGACATTGTATTTTGACTGGTGCTCAAAATGAACACTTCTACTAGACTTAATTTTCAGGCAGAATCGTTTGCTTGTTTGTAATGTCTTCTACTTTGAATTGTGTTTATATTCCATAACATTGTAACAGGACAACAAGCAAACCGGACCACGAAAACAAAAGAGAGTCGCCATGGAAGTTTAGCTGACAACACCTAAGAAACATGTGCGAACATTACTTAAATTTCAACCAACTAAATCAGATTAGGAGCAGTATGAAACATTAAAAATTCATCTTTGAAGGGAAGTAACAATAAACTAAAATTGGAAATGTATTCCAACCAAAGAACACACATTTCAAGATCATTCAACACAAAACATTTACAGCCATCGAAACGCAGCTCCAACATCACATTTTCATTCATAAACTAACACCACATCCTCGGTCCAATCGCATACATCACAACTACCTAATAAAAACGCACACTCCATTGACAATTTATTGATCAAAAATACCCAGCTAAGGATCACAATCCACAACAAGATCCGGTTTTTCCTCTCCAAATGATGTACCTTCATATTGCAATTCTTTATCTCATCCTCGTACATACTGCACATTTTTAGCATCCCCGGTATAATTTGACACGCGTGTTCATCCATTGGTTCATCCAACCATTGAAAGAATCCGCATCCTCCAACCCCATTCTAACAAGAAAACGAAAAACCAGTCACATTGCATACATTACTTAAACTCCCAAACATTGGCAGGAAGATTTTAAACCTAAGCCCAAGATTTGATTTGGTCCAGGATATTGTCTCAGCCATTTTCATACCACAATAGCAGCGTCCTTCCACACCCAATTAAGCCCTCCTCCAGCGACACCAACCGAGGATGAAGAAGACATGTTAATTCATAACAGAGAGAGGGAAGAATGAGGATCTTGATTTAAAATCTTGAATTATTGATGGATGTTGGTTGATTTTGTGAAGTGAGAGGCTAATTTATGGAGGAAAACCAGAAGGGAACCAGTTGCAACATGAGGGAGGGAAGAGAAAGACGTTATTTTGGAGGGAGAATTTGTTTTAACGGTAAAATGTAGTAAAACCGGCTGCAACAGGTTATCAGCCGGTTTCTGGTGTTAATTGAGTCAACTCGGACAAACTTTGGCTGTCAAATGATGTTTCATAACGTTTAAATATTAATTGGAAAATTTGATCAACGTTTGAATGATAATTGAAATTTTCTCTTTAATTTAACCCTTCCAGATGGAGGCAGCAAACAACGTACAATTCTGACCCGATAAGCAGAAAAAGGAGGCGAGAGACCAATCGCCACTAGCTGAGAGTCATAGGAGGCGCGTTTAGTGCCCTTCATCCACCCACACCAAGAGTATATTCAGGAATGAATATTCTCAATTATACTTCGCTGAGTCTAAGATTCGTTCCCAAAAACAGTAGCTGTGTAGGCACTCCAAGTACCTGAGATTACCATACTCTGTGCAACTATACGAATACATCCGCAAAAAGAACGGCCTGAGGTAGAGGTCCACCAGTCAAGTAAATATGATGAAAGGAGAGACGCAACAGGTAGCGGACCATCTAAAGAGATTGCATAGCTAGTCCAAATATCCCTACTAACCGGACAATGCAGGAAGATGTGCTTCCATTTCACTTTAGAGTTACGACATAATGGACAACAAGATGGACATTCCACTGCAAATCGGCAAAGATTATCCATAACTGACAGTGCAGCATGATACAATTTCTAGGGCAACAGACGTATCGCGGGAGGCAGCATCTTGTGCCAAATAAATCCTTGAGAGAATAAAGACGCCCTTGATGGACTGACGAGAATAAGCTGATCACCAAATGTCCCCAGCAACTGTCATCGATGCCAATGCGCATTGAGAATGGACTAAAGAGATCCTTTTCCATGTTCGGGAGTCAGTAAGACGAGGCTGATAATCATGACGTCTACCTTATTTATTTCTCATATAATCCTGCCAAAGACCCTCTTGTGAATGATACCGTCACCATAGCCGATATGAATATGCCTCTTGTAACCAGTGGATATGTTATATCCCATTCTTTTAATAAGGGTAAAAGGAGTATTTGTGCTAATTAATTATTAAACTTAATTTGATTAGGAAATGTTCTTGAAACCCTAATCAAATATCTATTTAAACCACGCTTAGGCTTTTCCTTCCCCTCACTAAAACGTACGCCGCAGAGAAGAAAGCAGCGACGCTTTCTTGCTCCCAAACCGAGCCGCCGCTTTTAAGGAGGAGTACCACCAACCCCGATCAACCTTCAAACGCGTAGTAAATTGTCTTGCCAGGTAGGTGCCCCCTTAACATCCGTTTAATGTAGAAACGATAATCTTTAATTTCTCTATGAAAACGAGATCGTGCATTAGTATTTGTGATTGTATAGATGCTTGATTATTAGATTATATGTATATGTGATGAATTGTATATCCGTATATGTATATATATGTATGATGTTATTTTCGTATGAAAACGTGAAAATTTGATTTTGGATGTGCGTGTGAATACCAGAATCATAGGAAGAAGTGTTTGTGCCGGCGCCACATGGCCGGTGGTGGTGGGCTATGACCACGTGCTGCCGGATGGAGGAATAAGGGTGAGAGGGGGCGGCTGAGAGGCTGGTCAGGGGGGTGCGGGCTGGAGGGGTCTGCTGAAGTGGGGGTGCGGTGTTGGGGAGGGGGGCTGAGGGAGGGGGGCTAAGGGAGGGGGCGGCTGAGTGGGAGGGGAGGGGCTGAGGGAGGCCGGGGGGTGAGTGTTATAACCCATTTTTTTAAAGGGGCAAAAGTGGTAGTTAGGCTAATTAATTACTAAACCTAATTTGATTAGGAAATTTTCCCTAAACCCTAAACAAATTTCTATTTAATCACGTGAATTCCCCCTGACCTCACAAAAACACACGGCCGCCTTCTCCCAGAGGAAAAAGAACGACTCTTCTTCTTCTTCTTCTTCTTCTTCTTCTTCTTCTTGCTTCAAGCTTCAAGCCGCCGGTTTCAAGCAAGCACCACCGGTTCGATCAACCTTTCAAACGCATAGCAATTATCATGTAGGTGCCCCCTTAACATCATTTGTACGAAAACGGTACAATCTTTAATTTCTTTATGAAAACAAGATCGGTCATCAATATTTGTGATTGTATAGATGCATGATTATTAGATTATATGTGTACGAGATAAATTGTATATCTGTATGTATATATATATGAAAGATGCTATTTTCGTATGAAGAACTTGAAAAAAGATTGCATTTTTTTGTATATACGAACGAAGGAATCAGAAGAAGAGGTGTTGGTGGCGGCGGCGCGTGGCCGGTGGTGGTGGACTATGGCCACGTGCTGCCGGAATGAAGGAGTGGAGCGAGAGGGGGCGGCTGAGGGTGGGGGCGCTGACTGGGGGAGGAGGGTGTTGCGGTTGGAGGGGCTGCTTTAGGGGGTGGTGAGCCGGGGAGGGGTGGGGCAAGGGAGAGGGGCCTAGGGTGAGGGAGAGATGTGTGGCTGGGAGGAGGGTTTAGTTGAGAATCAGGAAGGAAGTTGCAGACGAGAATAGCAAAGGAAAAGAAGGAATTGGATGGAATCTGAAGGCTTAGAGTAAAAAGAAAAAGAAAAAAAAAGGAAAAGATTAAGAAAAAGGAAAAATAAAAGTGAATGAGGAAAGGGGAATCTGAGGGGAAGTCACGAAATCTGAGAGTAAAAGAAAAGGAAAAAAAGAAAAGGAAGAATTCCGTAAGTGATTTATGTGCATTCATGCATCACGACATTGCATTAGGGTATGCGAGACCTAAGCCGCATATCCGTTCTGTTCTGATAAGTATGCGAGACCTAAGTCGCATATCTGTTCTGTTCTGTTAAAGTATGCGAGACCTAAATCGCATATCTGTTTTGTTCCGTTAAGGTATGCGAGACCTAAGTCGCATATCTGTTCTGTTTCGTTAGGGTATGCGAGACCTAAGTCGCATATCTGTTCTGTTCTGTTCTGTTAGGATATGCGAGACCTAAGTCGCATATCTGTTCTGTTCTGTTAGGATATGCGAGACCTAAGTCGCATATTGTTTCGTTCTGTTCTGTTCCGTTCTGCTAGGTCCTGGGGTCATGCATTGCACGATAGTATGTATGTTTCCGAGAATGTAGGCTTATCATGCACCATGTATGTGACATTGCATTTCGTGCTCATTTCGCATGATTATGTGTTTTGATTGTTTTAAGAAGTTATGACCGTTATACGTATTTGTGAAAACGTGGACAATCTATTTTTGTATTACCGTACTTATATGTATTTCACTACTGTCCTAGCATGTATGATCTCACAGGGCCGATGCATGCAGGGTACCTGCTGAGTGACATTTTTGTCGCTCACACCGTTCGTTTTGTTTTATTGCAGACGATTCAGGGTACGATTACATATGGGCTGGAGAGGACTCTGAATGGGCATGTTAGAACTCTTAGAGACTGACTGATGACTAATATCAAGAATTGAGGAAGTTTTATTTTATTTATTATTTCATTTGAGGACTTTGCTTAGGGATTTCATTATATGCACTTTACGATGTCGTTTAAGGGATTTGGACTGGATGTTGAATATTTATGGTTTATGGATTTTACTTTCGAGTTAGGGTTTTGAGTTGATTTATTTTGCTTCCGCAATCGAATACGCTGTCGTTTTGATAAGTGCAGGAATTTGTACAGACGCCTTGTATATCCCTTAGGAATACGACAGGCGTTTCGGTTCTGACCCTAGGGTTCGGGTCGGGGCGCTACAGGTGGTATCAGAGCTCGAGGCTCTAGATCTACTGCGGAAACATAGAATTAAGAAATGATCTTAGACGTAAAAGATGTTTCTAGATTTAAGTTCTGATCATAGATGTAAGTTTGATCTTATACTAAGTTTGATGATAGACGTAAGTTGTGATCTGAGACTAAGTTTGACCTTAGAATAAGTTCGATTTAGACTAAGTGATGATCGGACTGGGGGCACGGTTGGGTTCTATTTACGTTTTATTTATCTGTATTTGACTGTTTTCTATTTCTTAAGTTTATATTTATTTCCTGAAATGCCCTTGAAAAAAAACTGAAATTTTCCTTGTCGTAGCAAATATGCCGCCGAGAAGAGAACTGTAGGAAAGACAATGGGAACCACTCTGAGAATGGGGCTCCACCGCAGGTCATGCTTCCCCAGGCCCTGACCGACGCATTGCTGGTCATGGCCCAAGCTGTGGTGCAACAACATCAGCAGCCACATGCTCCACCACCACCGCACTTGGACTTGAGATTCTTCTATAAGTGGATGCGGAGGAGTGGTGTTGCAGCACAACTGACACCGCCGATCACTTGGATCTAATTTTAGAATGAGTTCAAGAGTTATTACGTGCCGACAGTATGATCTTCAGAGCATGGCCTTAGATCCACGGCGGAAATGTAGAATTAGGCCATGATATTAGAAAATAGGTTACGATTTTGCCTCTAAGTCACAATCTTAGACATAAGTGATGATTTGAGTATAAGCGATGATCATAAACATATGTACTGATCTCAGTTATAAGCGATGATCCTGAACATAAGTCACGATCTTAGACATAAGTAACGATCTCGATTAAGAGTTGACTTTAGACATAAGTACTGATTTAGTAATAAGTGTTGGTTATGTACTAATCATGATTTAAAAATAAGACGTGATCTTAGACTTAAGAAATGATGATGCTAAGAACAATCCTAGAAATAAGTTATGATCCTAAACTTAAGAAGTCGATCGGTTTTAAAACACGCATACCTAGCATATCCCATACAATTCTCCCTTATCTGAGGTTGATCATAACTCTTTAAGCTGTGATCTTAGTAACCCTAGTTGAATACTATATAATTGATTTGAATGAATTACAATGTTAACCAAAATACCCTACTACAAACGTTAATTAACATATTAATGGGTCAGGCTGCAACTTGGGCTGCCTTACCATAACTGCAATATGGTACTCAGTACCATTAGGGTAAAAGTAAAGCAGATCCATATCTCTACTTGGACGGTAACATCAGAGCAGGCTTAGGTCTAACTTGGGACCATAGCTACTAAGAAATGAATTATAATAGTATGATAAATACTAAGAGATGATTTATAGTAGAATGATAGAAACTAAATAACCGTTATAATCGGTAAAGTTAAGTTAAGGATATTGTACAAAGGAATTTATAGTCTAGGGTTCAGATGTTGAATGTAGGGTAATCAAAATAGGTCGACGATATTAGCCTTACTAGAGGTATTGAACAATAGCGACATGCAAGAATCGACTATAGTATGTGCCTTGGAATACTATATCATTACAATATTGTGGGTTAAGTGTTGACATCGGAACATTTGGTTTGAATTTAGTAGGCTTGAATTGAAATAAAGTAAGCATGAACCAGTAGTGGTCCTTATTCAGGTGAGATTTAACTAGGATAATTAGCGGTTCAAATAACCAAGTAAAGAATACAGTGGATCAGTATGCCGCGCAGAAGCATGGTAAATTAAAACACCTTAAGTCGATAAATATTTAGTGTGACATGCTAGGATTGGACAATTTAAGTTAGGGATTTTATCATAGTTGGCGAAGGTTAGGCTTATAAGAAACGATACACAGACGGATTGTCCTTTTGAAAATAAGGATGGATTATAGAAATTATACGAAATATTGGACTATTATTTCTTTAGTAGATAAATATTTTATATAAGCACGTACACCGAGTTATACCTATATTTTACAAGGACTTCAAAAGACATTTTACTTCCAAAAATACATTATTAAGTCACATTTCTTTATACAGTTTACTAAACTCTACGAGGCTAAATTTTTCCCGTACTTGTAAAACAGCTTAATAAAGATTTCAATTCTTTTGATGGCCTCGAAAAGAGAAAAACTTTTAAAGTATTAATGTTCTTGCAAAAACGATGTGTTTATATATATTTCTTACAGAATATTTCAAATTTTCGTTTTTGTTACATCTATTTTTTAGTCAAAATTAATTTAATTTGATGATTATCGATATCGCAATCGGTGTAACCGTTTAAATGTTTTCGAAGTTATTTATCCGCTTGCGATGAACTTACATAACTTTTGTGAAAAAAAGTAGCTTTCAAAATATATACCTGTTTGTGAAAATGGAAGGTATCGTATTCAAATCATTTCATAAAACCTTACATTATTAAGTTTTCAACTGTTTTGACGTAATTTTATCAAAATGCTTTGCGAAAAAGTTATATTATCGTTTTTAAAATGGTCATTTGAGATATTCCGTTGCGAAAACAAATTTATGATACTTTGGGTTTTGTGTTTAAAAAAAAATTTAAAAGGTTCAATATTTAAATAGTTAAAGCGATATTCAAAATTATAGCTACGTAAGCTACTTTTCTTTTAACTTGAAGAAAAATATGTCCACACACATATTTTGTATACTAGGCTGCTGACGATATCTCTGTGAAATTAAGAGCATGATCATAAAGCTAGTTCGTAAGTATATAGGAACTGATTTTGAAGACTTGGTTGTGTTAAGAAAGGGTAACGGTTGCCATATTGGCATACACAAAGGATGTTAGCATGGTTAATTATCTAGGTAATGGATCATACGTGATAAGTTTAAGAATCCGGTATTGTAGATTGTAATATGTTGAATGATACACGTCAAGTGGTATAAGTGGAAGTGTAAGCACAAATTATAGATAATTAAGTAAGGATTGAACCTTATAAGGACTAGATCATCTTGTGAGATGCTAGGGATGACTAAATTAAACCATACTAGAGTACAACGTATTCTGAAAAATACATGCAGCTCAGAGATGAGTCTGGTGAACAAGGCTTTAATTAAAGATTGTACTATACCTAAGAACTGATTTTAAAGGGTTCCTCATGATGGCAAATATAAGTATGATATAGACCGACGATTAAGTTATGAAGCCAGTATAATGACGATGCACTTAAGGTTGATTCAAGAACTATAGAAAGAATATGTTACGATCGATTAGCCGGAGGACAATGGATTTAAAGATTACATTGTATATATACACACTGAATGATTTGAGGATTTAATCATGTATCGAGTAAGTGAAATGGGTAACATATCGAAATACGCAAGGGATACTAAGTTCGGTCATGATCTACGCAAATAAATTATGTAGGATTATACTAAGTTGTTGATTACGTGACACACAAGTTTCGAAGACGAAACTTTTTTTAAGGGGGAGAGAATGTTATAACCCATTTTTTTAAAAGGGGAAAAAGTGGTAGTTAGGCTAATTAATTACTAAACCTAATTTGATTAGGAAATTTTCCCTAAACCCTAATCAAATTTCTATTTAATCACGTGAATTCCCTCTGACCTCACAAAAACACACGGCCGCCTTCTCCCAGAGGAAAAAGAACGACTCTTCTTCTTCTTCTTCTTCTTCTTCTTCTTCTTCTTCTTGCTTCAAGCTTCAAGCCACCGGTTTCGAGAGAGCACCACCGGTTTGATCAACCTTTTAAACGCGTAGCAATTATCAGGTAGGTGCCCCCTTAACATCCTTTGTATGAAAACGGTACAATCTTTAATTTCTTTATGAAACGAGATTGGTCATCAATATTTGTGATTGTATAGATGCATGATTATTAGATTATATGTGTACGAGATAAATTGTATATCCGTATGTATGATTATATGTATATATATGAAAGATGCTATTTTCATATGAAGAACTTAAAAAAAGATTGCATTTTTTTGTATATACGAACGAAAGAATCGGAAGAAGAGGTGTTGGTGGTGGCGGCGCCTGGCCGGTGGTGGTGGACTATGGTCACGTGCTGCCTGAATGAAGGAGTGGAGCGAGAGGGGGCGGCTGAGGGTGGGGGCGCTGACTGGGGGGTGCACTGGGGGAGGAGGGTGTTGCGGTTGGAGGGGCTGCTTTAGGGGGTGGTGAGCCGGGGAGGGGTGGGGCGAGGGAGAGGGGCCTAGGGTGAGGGAGAGATGTCGGGCTGGGAGGAGGGTTTCGTTGAGAATCAGGAAGGAAGTTGCAAACGAGAATAGCAAAGGAAAAGAAGGAATTGGATGGAATCTGAAGGCTTAGAGTAAAAAGAAAAAGAAAAAGAAAAAATGGAAAAGATTAAGAAAAAGGAAAAAGAAAAGTTAATAAGGAAAGGGGAATCTGAGGGGAAGTCACGAAATCTGAGAGTAAAAGAAAAGGAAAAAAAAGAAATGGAAGAATTCCGTAAGTGATTTATGTGCATTCATGCATCACGACATTGCATTAGGATATGCGAGACCTAAGTCGCATATCCATTCTGTTCTGATAAGGTATGTGAGACCTAAGTCGCATATCTGTTCTGTTCTGTTAAAGTATGCGAGACCTAAGTCGCATATCTGTTCTGTTACGTTAAGGTATGTGAGACCTAAGTCGCATATCTGTTCTGTTCCGTTAGGGTATGCGAGACCTAAGTCGCATATCTGTTCTGTTCTGTTCTGTTCTGTTCTGTTAGGATATGTGAGACCTAAGTCGCATATCTGTTCTGTTAGGATATGCGAGACCTAAGTCGCATATCTGTTCCGTTCTGTTCTGTTCTGTTCTGTTAGGTCCTAGGGTCATGCATTGCACGATAGTATGTATGTTTCCGAGAATGTAGGCTTATCATGCACCATGTATGTGACATTGCATTTCGCGCTAATTTCGCATGATTATGTGTTTTGATTGTTTTAAGAAGTTACGACTGTTATACGTATTTGTGAAAACGTGGACAATCTATTTTCGTATTACCGTACTTATATGTATTTCACTACTGTCCTAGCATGTATAATCTCACAGGGCCGATGCAGGCATGGTGCCTACTGAGTGACATTTTTGTCGCTCACACCGTTTGTTTTGTTTTATTGCAGACGATTTAGGGTACGATTACATATGGGTTGGAGAGGACTCTGAATGGGCACGTTCGAACTCTTAGAGACTGACTTATGACTAATATCAAGAATTGAGGAAGTTTTATTTTATTTGTTATTTCGTTTGAGGACTTAGCTTAGGGATTTCATTATATGCACTTTACGATGTCGTTTAAGAGATTTGGACTGGATGTTGAATATTTATGGTTTATGGATTTTACTTTCGAGTTAGGGTTTTGAGTTGATTTATTTTGCTTCCGCAATCGAATACGCTGTTGTTTTGATAAGTGCAGGAATTCGTACAGACGCCTTGTATTTCCCTTAGGAATACGGCGGGTGTTTCGGTTCTGACCCTAGGATTCAGGACGGGACGCTACAGTGAGGAGGGTGAGGGGGCGTTGGGTAAGGGAAGGGGGAAGGGACGAAGTGGGCTGACGAAATCTGAAGGGAAGGTGACAAGAATTTGAAGGTTGGTAGCTGTAGGAATCAGAGGCGTAGGAAGAAAGGTAAGGTAAGGGAAAAAGAAAAAGAAAAGAAAAAGAAAAAGAAAAAGAAAAGGTAAAAGAAAAGGAAAAGGAAAAGGAAAGTGGAAAAAAATGAAGGATTCCGTGTATGATTTCTGTGCATTCATGCATCACGATATTGCATATATGTTATGTTCTGTTCCGTTCTGTTCTGTTCTGTTAGGATATGCGAGACGTAAGGCGCATATTTGATCTGTTCTGTTCCGTTCCGTTCCGTTCTGTTAGGACCCGAGGTCATGCGTTGCACGATTAGATGAATGTTTCTGGGAAGGTAGGTTTATCATACATCACGTATGTGACATTGCATTTCTCGCTCATTTTGCACGATTATGTGTTTGACTGTTTTAAGAAGTTTTGACCGTTATACGTATTTGCGAAAACGTGGACAGTCTATTTTCGTATTAACGTACTTATATGTATTTCACTACTGTCCCAGCATGTATGATCTCACAGGACCGATGCAGGTAGGGTACCTACTGAGTAACATTTTTGTCACTCACACCGTTCGTTTTGTTTTATTGCAGACGATTCAGGGTATGATTACATATGAGCTAGAGAGGATTCCGAGTGGGCTCATTGGGACTCGTCGAGACTGTTTGGAGATTGGGGATCGAGAAATAGAGAAGTTTATTTTATTTATTATTTCATTTGAGGACTTAGCTTAGGGATTTCATTTTACGCATTATACGATGTAGTTCAGGGGATGTTGACTTGATTTTGACTATTGATGGATAGTGGATTTTATTTTCGATTTAGGATTTTGAATTCATTTATTTCGCTTCCGCAATCGGATACTCGGTCGCGTTGATAAGTGCAGGGATTCGTACATACGTATTGTATATCCCTTAGCGGAATACGGTGGGCGTACCGGTTCTGACCCTAAGGTTCGGGACGGGGCGCTACAGGTGGTATCAGAGCCAAGGCTCTAGATCTACTACGGATAACGTAGAATTAAGAAATGATCTTAGACGTAAGAGATGACTATAGACTTAAGCTTCGATCGTAGATGTAAGTTTGATCTTAGACTAAGTTTGATTCTAGACATAAGCTGTAATCTGAGACTAAGTTTGATTCTAGACGTAAGCTATGATCTGAGACTAAGTTTGACCTTAGAATAGGTTTAATTTAGACTAAGTGATGATCAGACTGGGGGCACGGTTGGTTTCTATTTATGTTTTTATTCATTGTATGTAACTGTTTTCTGTTTCTTAAGTTTATATATTTCTTGAAATGCCCTTGAAAAAAAAAATTGGAAATTCTCCTTATCGTAGCAAATATGCCGCCGAGAAGAGAACGGTAGGAACTGCAATCAGAACCACTCTGAGAAAAGGGCTCCACCGCGGGTTGTGCTTCCCCAGGCCCTGACCGACGCACTACTGGTCATGGTCCAAGCTGTGGCGCAACAACATCAGCAACCACAGGCTCCACCACCACCGCGCTCATACTTGAGATTCTTCTACAAGTGGATGTGGAGGAGTGGTGGCGCAGCACAACTGACACAGCCAATCATTTGGATCTAATTTCAGAATGAATTCAAGAGGTATTATGTGACGACAATACGACCTTCAGAGCATGGCTCTAGATGCACAGCGGAAATGCAGAATTAGGCCATGATATTAGAAAATCAGTTACGATTTTGCCTCTAAGTCATAATCTTAGACATAAGTGATGATTTGAATAGGCAATGATCATGAACATAGGTGCTGATCTCAATTATAAACGATGATCCTGAACATAAGTCACGATCTTAGACATAAGTAACGATCTCGATTAAGAGTTGACTTTAGACATAAGTACTGATTTAGTAATAAGTGTTAATTATGTACTAATTATGATTTGGAAATAAGCCGTGATCTTAGACCTCAGAAATGATAATGCTAAGAACGATCCTAGAAATAAGTTATGATCTCAAACTTAAGAAGTCGATCGGTTTTGAAACACGTATACCTAGGATATCCCATACAATCCTCCCTTATCTAAGGTTGATCATAACTCTCTAAGCCGTGATCTTAGTAACCCTAATTGAGTTATATAATAGATTTGAATGAATTACAATGTTAACCAAAATACCATACTACAAACGTTAGTTGGCATATTAATGGGTCAGACAGTAACTCGGGCTGCCTTACCATAACTACAATATGGTACTCAGTACCATTAGGGTAAAGTAAAGCGGGTCCATATCCCTACTTGGACGGTAACATCAGAGCAGACTTAGGTCTAAGTTGCGACCATAGCTACTAAGAATTGAATTATAATAGTATGATAAATACTAAGGGATGGTTTATAGTAGAATGATAGAAACTAAATAACGATTAGTGTTATAATCAGTAGAGTTTAGTTAAAGATATTGTACAAAGGGATTTATAGTCTAGGGTTAAGATGTTGAATGTAGGGTAATCAAAATAGGTCGACGATATTAGTCTTATTAGAAGTATGGAACAACAGCGACATGCGAGAATCGACTATAGTGTGTGCCTTGGAATACTATATCATTACAAATTGTGTGTTAAGTGTTAACATCGAAACATATGGTTTGAATCTAATAGGCTTGAATTGAAATAGAGTAAGCATGAACCAGTAGTGGCTGCTTGTTCGGGGTGAGATTTAACTAGGATAATTAGATGTCCAAATAACCAAGTAAATAAATACAGTGGATCAGTATGACATGCAGAAGCATGGTGAATAACAACACCTTAAGTCGATAAATATTTAGTGTGCCATGCTGGGATTGGACAATTTAAGTTATAGATTTTATCATAGTAGGCGAATGTTAGACTTATAAGAAACGATGCATAGACGGATTGTCCTTTTGAAAATAAGGATGGATTATAGAAATTATACAAAATATTGGACTATTATTTCTCTAGCAGATAAATATTTTATATAAGCACATACACCGAGTTATACCTATATTTTACAGAGACTTCAAAAGGCATTTTATTTTTGAAAATACCTCATTAAGTCACATTTATTTATATAATATATTAAACTTTACAAGGCTAATTCTTTTCCGTACTTGTAAATCAGCATAAAAAAATTTCAATTCTTTTGACGACTTTGAAAAGAATTTTTTTTTTAAAATATTGATGTTTTTACAAACGATGTGTTTATATGTATTTCTTACACAATATTTCAAATTTCCATTTTGTTACATATATTTTAGTCGAAATCAATTTAATTTGACGATTATCGATATCGCAAGCAGTTTAACTATTTAAATGTTTTCGAAGTTATTTATCTGCTTGCGATGAAATTACTTAGCTTTTATGAAAGAAAAAATGTAGCATTCAAGATATATACCTGTTTTTGAAAACTAAAGGTACCGTACTCAAATCGTTTCATAAAACCTTACATTATTAAGTTTTCGATTGTTTTGGTGCAATTTTACCAAAATGCCTTGCGAACAAGTTATATCACTTTTAAAATGGTCATTTGAGATATCGCGTCGCGGAAACAAATCTATGATACTATGGATTTTGTGTTTATAAAAGAATTAGCAGGTTTATTATTTTAAATAGTTAAAGTTATATTCCAAATTATCGCTATGTAAGCTACTTTTCTTTTAACTTGAAGAAAAATATGTCCATATACATATTTCGTATACTAGGCTGCTGACGAGATCTCTGAAAAATTAAGGGCATGATCATAGAGCTAGTTCGTAAGTATATAAGAACTAATTTTGAAGACTTGGCTGTGTTAAGGAAGGGTAATGGTTACCATATTGGCATGCACAAAGGATGTTAATATGGTTAATTATCTACGGGACGAATCATATGTGATAAGTTTAAGAATCAAGTATTGTAGATTGCAATAAGTTGAATGATACACGTCAAGTGGTATAAATAGAAATTTGTAAGCACTAATTATAGAGAATTAAGGATTGAACCCTATCAGGACTAGATCATCTTGTGAGATGCTAGTGATGACTAAATTAAATCGTACTAAAGTACAACGTATTCCAAAAAAATACATACAGCTTTAGGGATGAGTCTTATGAACAAGACGTTAAGTTGAAGATTGTACTACACCTAAGAACTGATTTTAGAGGTTGCTCATAATAGTAAATATAGGTACGATATGGACCGACGATTAAGTTATGAAGCCAGTATAATGACGATACACTATAAGGTTGATTCGAGAACTATAGAAAGAATAGGTTACGATTTAACAGGCGGAGGACAATGGATTTAAAGATTACCCTATATATATATACACTGAATGATTTGAGGACTTAGTCCCGTATCGAGGAAGTGAAATGGGTAACATACCGGAAATACGCAAGGGATAATAAGTTCGGTCATGATCTAGGTAAATTAATTATGTAGGACTATACTAAGTTATTGATTTCGTAACACACAAGTTTCGAGGACGAAACTTTTTTGTAAGGAGGGGAGAATGTTATATCCCATTTTTTTAATAAAGGTAAAAGGAGTATTTGTGCTAATTAATTATTAAACCTAATTTGATTAGGAAATTTTCCGTAATTCCTGATCAAATATCTGTTTGAACCATGTTTAGGCTTCTCCTTTCCTTCACTAAAACGTACGCCGCAGAGAAGAAAGCAACGACGCTTTCTTGCTCCCAAACCGAGCCGCCGCTTTTATGGAGGAGTACCACCAACCCTGATCAACCTTCAAACGCGTAGTAAATTGCCTTGCCAGGTAGGTACCCCGTTAACATCCGTTGAATGTAAAAACAATAATCTTTAATTTCTCTATGAAAACGAGACATGCATTAGTATTTGTGATTGTATAGATGCTTGATTATTAGATATATGTATATGTGATGAATTGTATGTCCGTATATGTGATCGTATATGTATATATATGTATGATGCTATTTTCGTATGAAAACATGAAAAAAGATTTTGATTTTGGATGTGCGTGTGAATACCGGAATCATAGGAAGAAGTGTTTGTGCCGGCGGCGCGTGGCCGGTCGTGGTGGGCTATGACCACGTGCTGCCGGATGGAGGAATAAGGGTGAGAGGGGGCGGCTGAGAGGCTGGTCAGGGGGTGCGGGCTGTAGGGGTCTGCTGAAGTGGGGGTGCGGTGTTGGGGAGGGGGGCTGAGGGAGGGGGCGGCTGAGTGGGAGGGGAGGGGCTGTGGGAGGCGGGGGTGAGGGGGTGAGGGGGCATTGGGTATGGGAAGGGGGAAGGGACGAAGTGGACTGACGAAATCTGAAAGAAAGGTGACAAGAATTTGAAAGTTGATAGCTGTAGGAATCAGAGGCGTAGGAAGAAAGGTAAGGTAAGGGAAAAAGAAAAAGAAAAAGAAAAAGAAAAAGGAAGAAAAGGTAAAAGAAAAGGAAAAGGAAAAGGAAAGTGAAAAAGAAAATGAAGGATTCCGTGTATGATTTCTGTGCATTCATGCATCACGATATTGCATATATGTTATGTTATGTTCCGTTATGTTCTGTTCTGTTAGGATATGCGAGACGTAATTCGCATATCTGATCTGTTCCGTTCCGTTCCGTTCCGTTCTATTAGGACCCGAGGTCATGCATTGCACGATTAGATGAATGTTTCTGAGAAGGTAGGTTTATCATGCATCACGTATGTGACATTGCATTTCTTGTTCATTTTGCACGATTATGTGTTTGACTGTTTTAAGAAGTTTTGACCGTTATACGTATTTGTGGAAACGTGGACAGTCTATTTTCGTATTAACGTACTTATATGTATTTCACTACTGTCCTAGCATGTATGATCTCACAGGGCTGATGCAGGCAGGGTACCTACTGAGTAACGTTTTTGTCGCTCACACCGTTCGTTTTGTTTTATTGTAGAAGATTCAGGGTATGATTACATATGGGCTAGATAGGATTCCGAGTGGGCTCATTGGGACTCGTAGAGACTGTTTGGAGATTGAGGATCGAGAAATAGAGAAGTTTATTTTATTTATTATTTCATTTGAGGACTTAGCTTAGAAATTTCATTTTACACACTATACGATGTAGTTCAGGGGATGTTGACTTGATTTTGACTATTGATGGATAGTTGATTTTATTTTCAATTTAGGGTTTTGAATTGATTTATTTCGCTTCCGCAATCGGATACTCTGTCGTGTTGATAAGTGCAGGGATTCATACAGACGTCTTGTATATCCCTTAGCGGAATACGGTGGACGTACCGGTTCTGACCCTAGGGTTCGGGACGGGGCGCTACAGGATACGACGAATTTCTAAACCTCCCACCTCCACAGATTGAAATAACGACTGCCAGCTCACCCAATGATGTCTCGATTGGCCACCAGAAGAGCCCCAAAACAAGCTGCTAATATGTCTGTGAATGGCTGTAATAACACTTTTCAGAAGGGTAGATGCCGCAACGGAATTGAACTAAGCACATGTCTGATAAGAACCAATCGATCTGCTGAACTAAGAAAGCGGTTATGCCAAGCATTTAATTTCACATCAAAGTGGGCTAGCAAAGAAGCACAATACTGTAACCTGTTTTCCCCCTGAATATTGACCCCTAAATATCTGATTGGCAAACTGGTAGACGACATTTGGAGAGAATGCTCCACGCGTCGAATCTGAGAAGAGGATATATCAACAGATGCCACGAAATGGCTTTTACGGAAGTTGACAAACTGGCCAAACGCCCCATGATACTGACAAAATCACTGTGATCTCAGCAAAATCAAGAAACAACAAGTTTGATTCAAACGTAAACTCAAATACAACCGCAAATAACAACGAAGAGAATCAACTGTTAGATCAAACGATTAACAGAATTTGTATAATAGCTTTGGCACCAAAATGCGCGAAGAAGAGAATTTCGTCGAACAGTTTTAGAGAGAATTGGAATGAGAACGAGAGCAGTTATTTTATTAAACTTGCTACATCAATGATGTTTACAAGGCTTTATATACAATTATCAACTGACTAGCTACTAGCTACACCATCTCATAACCATTTTTCAACTAACGCAAGCTATACTAGGCTTAGACGCAGCTCCACTGTTGCGCTAGCACTTGATCCGCTTTACTTCACGTGCAACTTGTGTTTTTAGCTTGATCCAGCAATTACTCAATCCACCAATCATATGTAAGCTTGTCACTGATCCGTGTATAGGCTTATCAACCAATGCCATGCTTTGCAACCGCCACATCATCCTCACTGCTGCACTCCCTTTTAACTTGAGCAGCGGATACTCGTTGCTTTCTTCCTGGTTCAATTTCAACACTTCCCCCCCCTCAAACCTGATCTCTAAAACACATCACATAGTCCCATAACTGAGGTCAGGTTTGCCATTCTGTTGTAATCCAAGGCCTTTGTAAATAAGTTTGCCAGTTGCAATCGTGTGTCTATTGGCATGAGCTTAACTATTCCAGCTAGAAATTTATCTCTCACCATATGACAATCAATTTCTATATGCTTAGTTCTCTCATGAAAAACTGGATTCTCCACTATGTAAATGGCACTTTTGTTATCACAAAAGAGCTCCACTGGTTCCTTTTGCTCAATGTTCAAATCCCTCATCAGATAAAGCAACCATTGTACTTCACAAATGGACATGGCAAGTGCCCTGTACTCTGCCTCTGAGGATGACCTTGAAACAGTGGACTGTTTCTTAGCTTTCCAAGAAATCATAGCATTTCCCATGAATACACAATAGTCTGTTACGGATCTTCTAGTCTCAGAGCATCCTCTCCAGTCTGAGTCACTGAATCCCTTCAACTTTAACTCTCCTGTGCTAGGCAACATTAAGCCTCTGCCTGGTGAACCTTTTAGGTACCTTAATGTAGCGCCCCAGCCCGATACCGTTATCGGAACAAGTGCACCCGCCGTAGCCTACTATGAGAACTACGAAGCGTCAAGCAGATCAAGTATACATTCTTCATAATGTAAGTTAAAACCAGCGGAAATGTCATAAAATCTAAACCTTCGTTGTCAATATTACAACCAGAAAACTGCAGCGGAAATAAAACTGTTTGATCATCTAGCCGACATAAGTTTTAGAACAACATAATAACAATGAGTTTCAAACTCAAACAAAATAGTCCAGCATCTATCTATTCCCTTGTCCATCATCCCACTGAGCCCACTCGCCGTCGTCTTCGATAAATATCAACTCATAATCAGGCTCACCTGAAAAGGAGACAGAATGATTGTTCTTAGCGAAAACTTCGCCAGCAAGTAACCCGTCTATACACCCTACGGAATCACACACGTCGAGTCACCAGTGTATAAAACATTGCCCAAAAATAAGGTGCTCGGGTTAACAAATAGCATCTTAATAAGAATTACTCAAAACAGATAAAGCACATATGTGAACACAGTTACGAGAACCAACATGTATTAAAACAACGAATCACATAAGCAAGTCATAGACTAACCACGTTTCTTGCATGTCAAGTCTTATGCTTCGTGTATCATGATGCATGTACTTCTTTAAAATCACACACATCACCCATGCATATGCCTTCTTTCATAAACATGTCATGCATGTCATTTCACAAACATTTCATCACTTTACATATCATATTCTTCGCGTAGCAGAACTTTATACCCTGTGGGTGATCAGTCCACAGCCATCATAACTTTATACCCCGTGCTGAAAGGTCCACGGCCCCATTACATATATCATATATCCGTGCTGAAAGGTCCACAGCCCCATTACATATATCATATATCCGTGCTGATAGGTCCACGGCCCCATAAAATACTTCATTTTCCGTGCTGATAGGTCCACGGCCCCATAACATACTTTATACCCTGCTGTTGATTCACAGATCACGCTCTTTATACCCTGCTTTCGCAGACGTGACTTTTATACCCTGTGATCAACCAGCAGCCATTTTGTCTTTCGCAAACTTTACCTTTCTTGTTCTTTTGCAAAACATATCTCAAATCAAATGCAAGTGCCCATGTCATGATGCAGGATGCACAGATAGCTTCATATCAACATGTAGCACACACACACATACATCTTGTCTATCAAGGATATGGTTTTGCACCTCAAACTCTCCCTAAACGTGTTTTACCAAGTCTATTTGTCTCACTTATTCACTAGAATTCAATCTTATGCTTACTTAATCAAACTTACCGTCTACACCTCAAATATACCTCAAATACCCTTGCATTTTATGTTCAAAAGAAGTGTATAAAGTTACTACACTTACATAGGGCGCCTAAAGGGTCAAAAATACTTCCAGAATACTTGGAACACCACTTGAAGCGCCTAATGGTACATGAAGCGCCTCTACTAGGCGTTCGAAGTGTTCGGGGATGATTCAGGACACATTGAACACCACATGAAGCGCCTAAAGTGACTTGAAGCGCCTCATGTAGGCGTTCGAAGTGTTCTGACGGTTCTAAATTGTAGTTTTTCTGTACGGGAAAGCTCCAGGACACATGGAACGCTACATGAAGCGCCTATAGTGACATGAAGCGCCTCATGTAGGCGTTCGAAGTGTTCTGACGATGCCAAACTGCAGTTTTCTGCAGTAACTTCCACCCAACTCCTTTCTTCTTCAACCCTTCCATATTCAACTCTTAAAGATCCATCTTAACATCTAAATTCATCATACTTAACATACATCTAATCATGATTTGAAGCTTAGTTGTGCCGAACAACATCCACTCTAACTCTTCAATCATTCACCATCTTCAAAGATTGTCATCAACAACAACCAACACAACAAGTCTACAACAATGTCAACTCTCATCCCTCAATTTCCTGCACATACTCTCAACGTCAAAGTGTAGACAATCAACATAAGAGTAGAGCAAGACAATAAGCAAGTCAAGATATACACATTATGGGCATGCTTGACAACAACAAAGCACCACACAACTATTTTCAGAGATATGGCCCAAAGAACAATACTTTGCACAATTAGCAACAAGACTTACATATAACAAAGCATTTAAAATAGTCAAGACAAGAATACCAATGTGTGATTCATGTTTTCTCTTTGTAAGAACATAGGGCCTAAGTATCAAAATTTACATAAAGCGTATAGAAAGATTACTTGCCTTTGTTTCTAGTTAAGCTTACGGATTTACTGCAGAACTTTGATGAGAATTGAACCTAGAATGGCCTTTTCCTTCCTTCTCTTTCCTTTCTTCTTCTTCTTCCTCTCCTTTTCTCTTCTCTCTCTTTTTCTCAGAATTTTTCCTTCTTCTTTTGTGGTATAACCGTCCAATATGGCTGAGATGGGGAGGTTATACCAACTTTTGTAACTCCCTCAACTTCTAGTAGGGGCCTTTCAAGTAATTTCTATGAATTACCTTTAACTCTATTTTGAACCCTTCTTTCTTATTCTTCTATGTTTTAGGTGACTAAGTTTTATAATCTTACATAATTAATTAAATTGCATTCAAGGTTAACCTCTAAGTATTGAAAGTTGCGCTTAAAAGACACGGGGTGTAACATTCCACCCCCCTTACAAAAAGTTTCGTCCTCGAAACTTACGTACCTTAGTCAAAGAGCTGAGGATACTTCTCCCGCATTTGTTCTTCGAGCTCCCAAGTGGCTTCTCGTTCCGTGTGATTGCTCCATTGAACCTTTACATACGGGATCACTCGCTTCCTCAACACTTGATCCTTTCGGTCCACAATTTTCACGGGTACTTCCTCATATGTAACATCGTCCTTGAGTTCCAAAGGTTGAGCTTCAAGTACATGACTTGGATCCGCCACGTACTTTCTTAATTGTGACACGTGGAATACATTGTGAACTTGTGCCAACACCGGGGGTAATGCCAACCTATATGCCAAGGCTCCTACCTTCTCAAGTATTTCATAGGGACCAATGAAACGAGGGCTTAGCTTGCCTTTTACTCCAAACCTCATGACGCCCTTCGTAGGTGATACCTTCAAATAAACTTTATCACCCACATCAAAATCCAATGGTCGTCGTTTGGAATCTGCCCAACTCTTGCTACGGTCCTGAGCCGTCTTGAGTCTTTCCCGGATGACTTTCACCTTCTCTAATGTTTTCTCTAATAGCTCAGGCCCAGTGATGGTCCTCACGCCCACTTCGTCCCAATAAATCGGAGACCTACATTTCCTTTCATACAAAGCCTCAAAAGGAGCCATATCAATTGCGCTGTGGTAACTATTGTTATAAGAAAACTCCATCAGCTTTACCATTCCATCCCAACTTCCTTTGAAATCCAGCACGCAAGCTCTTAGCATATCTTCCAAGGTTTGAATTGTCCGCTCGGACTGTCCATCAGTTTGGGGATGATATGCCGTACTCAACCTTAATTCTGTACCCATGGCTTCTTGGAATGCTGTCCAAAACTTAGATGTGAACCGTGAATCTCGGTCGGACACTATACTTACCGGGACTCCATGCAAGCTAACAATACTGTCCATATACAAGCTCACTAATTTATCAAGAGGTGCTTCACTTGAAACGGGTAGGAAATGGGCAGACTTTGTTAAACGGTCCACAATAACCCAAATCATGTCACATCCGCCTCTTGTCTTTGGTAATCCGGCTACAAAATCCATTGTGACATGTTCCCATTTCCATTCTGGAATTTCCAACGGCATCAACAATCCACCGGGCCGCTGGTGTTCCGCTTTGACTTGTTGACACACCAAACACCTCTCTATGAATTCCGCAATATGTCTTTTCATCCCGGACCACCAATAGTATCGCTTGAGATCTCTATACATCTTGGTGCTACCGGGGTGTATCGATAACCTTGAATTATGAGCTTCTTGCAAAACTTCTTTCCTAAGTTCGTCAACATCCGGCACACATAATCTTTCCCTAAACCATAAGCTCCCATCATCCTTAGTCCGAAATCCTTCAACTGGACTATGTTTCACCCTTTCCATTATCTCACTTAAAGCCTTATCTCTCTTCTGTGCCTCCTTTATCCGATCGATCAAACTCGGGGTGATAGTTAATGCTGTCAAAACGTTCACCGTGGATTCAATCAAATCCAAACCAAACTCCTCCATCTCTCTTTCCAATGGTGATTGTCGTGCATGGCTGGACTTCCTACTTAAGGCGTCGGCTACCTTATTAGCCTTTCCCGGGTGATAATGAATAGTTAGGTCATAGTCTTTTAGCAATTCCAACCATCTCCGCTGCCTCATATTCAATTCCTTCTGCGAGAACAAATACTTTAGGCTCTTATGATCTGTGAATACTGCGCACTTCTCTCCATACAAATAATGTTGCCAGATCTTCAAGGCGAACACAACCGCGGCGAGTTCAAGATCATGTGTGGGGTAGTTTTGCTCATAAGGCTTTAACTGTCTTGAGGCATACGCGATGACTCGTTCGTTTTGCATTAAAACACAACCTACAAACAAGGTGTTAGTCTAAACTTTAGGGATATATATAAGATCATAACCTTATACTATAATTTACGTACCTAACCCGTTCTTTGACGCATCACTATAAATCACAAATCCATCCGTTCCAGAGGGTTGAGCCAATACTGGGGCTGTCGTTAATCTCTTCTTAAGCTCCGTGAAACTTTGCTCGCATTCAGCCGTCCACTCAAACTTGGACTTCTTTTGAGTAAGGCGACTGAGAGGTACGGCAATCCTCGAGAATCCCTCAACGAATTTTCTGTAATAACCCGCTAGACCCAAGAAACTTCGCACTTCGGTGACATTGGTAGGTCTAGGCCATTCAGTTATAGCTTCCACCTTCTTCGGGTCAACAGCAATCCCCTCTTCTGATATCACATGACCCAGGAAAGCTACACTTCTTAACCAGAACTCACACTTGCTAAACTTTGCATAAAGTTGTTTCTGCCTCAAGATGCCTAGTACGGTTCTCAAATGCTCAGTGTGAGTTTGCTCGTCAGGAGAATACACAAGGATATCATCTATGAATACCACTACAAACTTATCCAACTGTTCTCGAAAGACGGTATTCATAAGATCCATAAAAGCCGCAGGGGCATTTGTCAATCCAAATGGCATCACTAAAAATTCATACTGACCATACCTTGTGCGGAAAGCTGTCTTTGCGATGTCCTCGGCCTTCACTCGTAATTGATGATATCCTGATCGGAGGTCAATCTTAGAGAAGATTTTAGCGCCCTTGAGTTGGTCAAACAAGTCCTCAATTCGTGGAAGGGGATACTTATTCTTGATGGTAACTTTATTCAACTCTCTATAATTGATACACAGCCTCATGCTACCATCTTTCTTCTTTACAAACAACACAGGTGCTCCCCAAGGCGACACACTAGGTCGGATAAACTTCTTGTCCAATAACTCTTGCAATTGTTCCTTCAACTCTCTCAATTCCGCCGGAGCCATTCTATAAGGAGCTTTAGAAATAGGTTCAGTACCGGGGATCAAGTTAATCTCAAACTCAACTTCTCTCGGAGGTGGCACTCCTGGTAAATCTTCCGGAAACACGTCAGGAAATTCATTGACCACTCGAATTTGCTCCATAGACGACACCTCCTGAGTAACATCCATGGCATACACTAAGAATCCCTCAGCACCCTTCCTCAATGCTTTGCGTGCTTGTGCGACAGACACATATACCTTCTTGGGGACTTTCTTTCGTTCTGCATCTCCCTGAAATATTACCTCCTCCATCTTATCATTCTTGATTGTCACTTGCTTCAACCGACAATCAATATTGGCGTGATTCTTAGCCAACCAGTCCATTCCTAATATAACGTCGAAGTCATACATCTGGATAGGGATCAGTGTGGCAGAGAATGCTTGTCCTTCAAACTCCAATTCGCAATCTCGATACTGCTGGTATGAAACCATAATCTGATCTCCGGCCGCTTGTACGCGATACGGAGTCTCTAACCATTCAGGCAAACTACCCAAGTGCTTAGTGAATCTCTTCGCTACAAAGGAATGGCTTGCGCCGCTATCGAAAAGTACATTGGCAGGCATCTTATTTACTAAAACCGCACCTAACGCCACATAAAGTTTTGCACACAAAAGTTACGCACATAGACACTTAACTCAATATGAATTCAAACTTAGTTTAGAGGATACCTGCTACTACATCGGTAGCCTCCTGCACATCCGTGTCCGTCATTAGATGTACACGGGCATTTGCTCGAGGCTTCACTCTCGGCTGCTGAGCCGCCTCTCCAGGGTTATTCTTCTTCATCTCCGGACAGTCTCTAATCAAGTGACCCACTTGGCCACATCGGAAACATGCTCCGACTACCTTCCTACACTCTCCAACATGGTTCCTGCCGCAATGTGGACAAACTCCTATAGCCTGCTGAGCTACTTGATTCTGGGGTGGCAGTCTCTGAAAATTCCCAACTGGCCCTCTCTTCGGAATCTTGACCCAACGTCCGGGTCTTCCACCCACTCTCAAACTTTGTCATCTTAAGACGATTATCAGACATAATCGCAGGGGCAAACTTACCTAAGGCATGAAAACGATCTGCATACTCCGACACCGTCATCCTTCCTTGCTCCAGTCTGTCAAATGCTCTTATCTTGTCCAATATTGCAGTCTCCGGTACATAGTACTTAAGGAACACATCACAGAACTGAGTCCACGAGATCGGTGGGGTCATTCTTAACACCATTCCTTCCCACCATTCGCCGGCCTTGCCACTTAGAAGGGGTGTGGCCACCTCAACTTTTATCTCATTCGGAACTTGCACCAGCCGGAACATTTCTCAACCTCAGCCAACCAATGCTGAGCCTCTTCAGGATCCGTACATCCACCGAACTCCGGCACCCTCATCTTCCTCATCTCTCCATAAAAGAACCTGATGTTATGCTGTGGCGGTGGTGGAGGCGGAGGCTGATGCTGCTGCACATACCCTTGTGCAATGACCGTCAGCGCATCAGTGAGTACTTGGGGTAAACCACTTGTGGTGGCTGGTTCTCCTGTCCATTGCCAGAGTTGCCTGTGTTATCTCTTCTTGGAGGCATATTTCTCTGAAAAGGTCAACATTTCATTAGCATTCAGTAACTACAAAAAGGTTACTGAAGGCTCGAATGCTTACTAATAGGTGAGGTGTGTAGTACAACTATTAATACAAAGTTAGATAATAAAACGCGCTCGCACACACCCAACCCATATCATACTTAACCACTAAAGAGATCAACACTTATAACTAAAGATCAACCTTAAAGGAAAATCATAGCTTAGGTGTCTACAAATCATGAACCTAAGTTTCCGAGATAGATCTGAAGCCTAGGCTCTGATACCACCTGTAGCGCCCCAGCCCGATACCGTTATCGGAACAAGTGCACCCGCCGTAGCCTACTATGAGAACTACGAAGCGTCAAGCAGATCAAGCATACATTCTTCATAATGTAAGTTAAAACCAGCGGAAACGTCATAAAATCTAACCTTCGTTGTCAATATTACAACCAGAAAACTGCAGCGGAAATAAAACTGTTTGATCATCTAGCCGACATAAGTTTTAGAACAACATAATAACAATGAGTTTCAAACTCAAACAAAATAGTCCAGCATCTATCTATTCCCTTGTCCATCATCCCACTGAGCCCACTCGCCGTCGTCTTCGATAAATATCAACTCATAATCAGGCTCACCTGAAAAGGAGACAGAATGATTGTTCTTAGCGAAAACTTCGCCAGCAAGTAACCCCGTCTATACACCCTACGGAATCACACACGTCGAGTCACCAGTGTATAAAACATTGCCCAAAAATAAGGTGCTCGGGTTAACAAATAGCATCTTAATAAGAATTACTCAAAACAGATAAAGCACATATGTGAACACAGTTACGAGAACCAACATGTATTAAAACAACGAATCACATAAGCAAGTCATAGACTAACCACGTTTCTTGCATGTCAAGTCTTATGCTTCGTGTATCATGATGCATGTACTTCTTTAAAATCACACACATCACCCATGCATATGCCTTCTTTCATAAACATGTCATGCATGTCATTTCACAAACATTTCATCACTTTACATATCATATTCTTCGCGTAGCAGAACTTTATACCCTGTGGGTGATCAGTCCACAGCCATCATAACTTTATACCCCGCGCTGAAAGGTCCACGGCCCCATTACATATATCATATATCCGTGCTGAAAGGTCCACGGCCCCATTACATATATCATATATCCGTGCTGATAGGTCCACGGCCCCATAAAATACTTCATTTTCCGTGCTGATAGGTCCACGGCCCCATAACATACTTTATACCCTGCTGTTGATTCACATATCACGCTCTTTATACCCTGCTTTCGCAGACGTGACTTTTATACCCTGTGATCAACCAGCAGCCATTTTGTCTTTCGCAAACTTTACCTTTCTTGTTCTTTTGCAAAACATATCTCAAATCAAATGCAAGTGCCCATGTCATGATGCAGGATGCACAGATAGCTTCATATCAACATGTAGCACACACACACATACATCTTGTCTATCAAGGATATGGTTTTGCACCTCAAACTCTCCCTAAACGTGTTTTACCAAGTCTATTTGTCTCACTTATTCACTAGAATTCAATCTTATGCTTACTTAATCAAACTTACCATCTACACCTCAAATATACCTCAAATACCCTTGCATTTTATGTTCAAAGAAGTGTATAAAGTTACTACACTTACATAGGGCGCCTAAAGGGTCAAAAATACTTCCAGAATACTTGGAACACCACTTGAAGCGCCTAATGGTACATGAAGCGCCTCTACTAGGCGTTCGAAGTGTTCGGGGATGATTCAGGACACATTGAACACCACATGAAGCGCCTAAAGTGACTTGAAGCGCCTCATGTAGGCGTTCGAAGTGTTCTGACGGTTCTAAATTGTAGTTTTTCTGTACGGGAAAAGCTCCAGGACACATGGAACGCTACATGAAGCGCCTATAGTGACATGAAGCGCCTCATGTAGGCGTTCGAAGTGTTCTGACGATGCCAAACTGCAGTTTTCTGCAGTAACTTCCACCCAACTCCTTTCTTCTTCAACCCTTCCATATTCAACTCTTAAAGATCCATCTTAACATCTAAATTCATCATACTTAACATACATCTAATCATGATTTGAAGCTTAGTTGTGCCGAACAACATCCACTCTAACTCTTCAATCATTCACCATCTTCAAAGATTGTCATCAACAACAACCAACACAACAAGTCTACAACAATGTCAACTCTCATCCCTCAATTTCCTGCACATACTCTCAACGTCAAAGTGTAGACAATCAACATAAGAGTAGAGCAAGACAATAAGCAAGTCAAGATATACACATTATGGGCATGCTTGACAACAACAAAGCACCACACAACTATTTCAGAGATATGGCCCAAGAACAATACTTTGCACAATTAGCAACAAGACTTACATATAACAAAGCATTTAAAATAGTCAAGACAAGAATACCAATGTGTGATTCATGTTTTCTCTTTGTAAGAACATAGGGCCTAAGTATCAAAATTTACATAAAGCGTATAGAAAGATTACTTGCCTTTGTTTCTAGTTAAGCTTACGGATTTACTGCAGAACTTTGGATGAGAATTGAACCTAGAATGGCCTTTTCCTTCCTTCTCTTTCCTTTCTTCTTCTTCTTCCTCTCCTTTTCTCTTCTCTCTCTTTTTCTCAGAATTTTCCTTCTTCTTTTGTGGTATAACCGTCCAATATGGCTGAGATGGGGAGGGTTATACCAACTTTTGTAACTCCCTCAACTTCTAGTAGGGGCCTTTCAAGTAATTTCTATGAATTACCTTTAACTCTATTTTGAACCCTTCTTTCTTATTCTTCTATGTTTTAGGTGACTAAGTTTTATAATCTTACATAATTAATTAAATTGCATTCAAGGTTAACCTCTAAGTATTGAAAGTTGCGCTTAAAAGACACGGGGTGTAACACTTAACAACCTATGAGTATCCTTTAGATGATTTTCTGTGGGTGAGTCCAGAAATTGACTTAACCGTTGAACTACATAAGAGACATCTAGTCTTGTAATAGTAAGATACAACAGCTTCCCTATGATCTTTCTGTATGTGGACACTTCTGCCATTAAGGGAGAATCATTATGCTTCAATTTCAAATTTTGTTCCATTGGAGTCTTTGCTGGTTTGGATCCCAAATATCCTGTATGCTCCAACAGTCCCAAGATATACTTCCTCTGGCTAAGCATAATCCCCCCCTGTGACCTTATCACTTCTAGACCCAGGAAAAATTTTAGGCCACCCATCTCTTTGATACTAAACTGCTGATGCAATGCTGTCTTAATCTGAGATATGTCTGATAAGGATTCACTGGCAAGAATTATATCATCAACATAAACTAGCAAAACCAAAAAAGAACTCCTTGTCTTCCTGGTGAATAAAGTATAATCATGTTTGGACTGGGTACACCCTTGAGAGGTTAAGAAGTGTGGTCAATTTCTCATTCCACTGTCGACTTGCTTGTTTTAAACCATAAAGGGACTTATTTTAGCTTACACACTATTCCTGGAGCATTGGAAGTACCTTCAGGTGGGAACCATATAAATGGCCTCAGACAGATCACCATGCAAAAAAGCATTGTTGATATCAAGTTGATGCAAATGCATCCCTTAAGTGCTGCAACAGATTGAACAAGTCTAACTATAGTCATCTTGGCTACAGGACTGAAGGTATCATTATAATCTATGCAAGCTGTTGTGTATAACCTTTGGCAAACAAGACGGGCTTTGAAATGATCAACACTACCATCTGCCTTTCTTTTAATCCTGTAAACCCATTTACATTCAATGGGAACTTTTCCTTCAGGCAGAGTTGTCATGGTCCAGGTTTGGTTCGCTTCAAGAGAATTGAGCTCTTCCTGCATAGCCCCTTCCATTCTGGAATACTAGATGCTTGCTGAAAAGAGTTAGGTTTTTGTTGCAAAACTATATTAAAAATGTAGTTCTTAGAATCAGGAGAGAGATTATCATAGCATATGTAGGATTCAATAGGATATGGGGTGGATGATGAATGAAGAATGATGCTGCTTACATGAGGTGAGTTGATGACAGTAGTATCTTGAAGATAGCCAGGTGGCTTTCTAAGTCTAACGAATCCTAGGAGAAGGTGCAGGGGTGGGTTGGAGATGAATGAGAATAAGGTGAAATCAGAATATTAAAGGAGACTGAGGTGTTTCAGGAGGAGATTCTGAAGGAGGGGAAGGAAGGTGTGGGTTGTGGAGGAAGAGGTTCTATATGGGAGGATGGAATGTAAGGAAAAGATGGATTTTCATCATTTGGCAGCATGACAGACAGAATGAAGAAGGATTTTGAAATGGAAAAGTCTCTTCGTGTAACTGAACTTCTCTTGAAACAAACACTACCTGGTATTGAGATTTGCAATATGTAGCCCTTTGACGCTACAGGAAAGCCTAGGAAAAGACATGGAATAGATCTTGATTCAAATTTAGTTTTGTTGGACTAGGATTGCAGGCATAGGCTAAGCACCTGAATATTTTGAGATGACTGTAATTGGTTTGTTATGATGTAAACGTTCAAAAGGTGTCTGTTGGTGAAAAAACTGGGGTAGGAAGAATATTAATCAAGTAGGTAGCATGCTCAACACAGAATCCCCAGTAGGATAAGGAAGATGGGCTTGAAATCCTCAGTGCTCTAACCACTTAAGAATATGTTGATGCTTCTTTCCACTATCCCATTTTGTTGGGGAGTGTAAGTGCAACTGGTCTGATGAAGGATGCCCTTGGATTGAAAAATTCTGTCATAGAAAATTCAGTTCCATGATCTGTTTTGAGTGTTTTTTTGATCTGTGCTCCAAAGTGAGTTGAAAATATATGATGAAAAGCTTTGAATGATGGACCTGACCTGTGGCCTTTGATTTAAGCAAATATAACTAGGTATAACGACTAAAATCAATCAACAATTGTCAAGAAGTAATGCTGTCCATACATGGTTGGGTGTTTATAGGGACCCCAGATGTCCATATGTAACAAGGTCAAAAGCATGATTAGAACAAATGAAGAATTGGGAAAGGAAGGCCTTTTCATTTTGGCCAATGGACAGATTTTAACAAAATTTCTTACAGCTAGAATCTATGACATCAGAGTTATTTCTAATGGATTTCTTTTATTCTTGCAGAGGAAGGATGTCCAAGTCTATAAATGCCAAATCTTGGACAAGGAAGGTTGGAATGCAGCAGCAGCAGAAGGAGTGACAACAGATGTGGGAAACTGTAGCTAGGTAATTTGGCTTTGTGTACCATAGAGATAATAAAGCCCATGGCACGGTTCAGCACTGAACCAATCAATTTTCTGGAAACACGATCCTGAAGCAAACAAGTTTTGTCCACAAAACTGAATGAGCACAGACAATGAAGTAGTCATTTTACTAATGGAAATGAGATTAAAAGAGAAAGAAGGCACAAAGAGCACATCACCAAGTACAAGTCGAGGAGTAACTGAACCTCACCAATATGTGTGGGTGGCACTGTATGATTGTTAGGCAACTTTATAATGGTATGAAGTAAAGGCTTATATGATGAGAAAAGATTCAAGGAGTAGGCAATATGATTTGTAGCACCTGAATCTAAGATCCATACATTCATATTATTACTTGAACAATTACCTTTCTCTTGCTCAGCTTAAGCAGACAGTACTGCAGCGTGAGAGGTGCTATCAGATAGACTTACAGCAGAAATAGGTGCTTCTGATTCTTCCTTCATGTTCAACAAGTTCATCAGTCTCATGTGTTGTTCATATGTTAGCATATGAGGTTGGTACAGGGGCTCAACATTCCTGTGCTTGGACTCTCCACAGTGTGTCACCAGATCAACCATATTAACCTGGCCTTTGGATTTAAAACCCGGAGGGAACCCATGCTTCCTATAACATCTATCCATTGTATGTCCAATCATTCCACAGTGAGGACATTGAGGCCTTCTGTTATTATTAGGATAAAACCTACCACTACCTCTTCTGTAGTTATTTCCCTGTGCCTTATTGAAAAGTGCCTTAGTGACTGATTCATTGTCATCATCAACTAACAAGGCTGTAGGTGCATTAGAAAAGGATCCATGATTTGATGAACTGGTAAGTTTTCTTTCATAATTAAGAGCCATAGAAAATGCAGTACCTATGTCTGGCAAAGGTGTAATGACAAACACCTGAGATTTAACAGGTTCATAATCATCATTCAGTCCTTTCACAAATTTTTTACATAATCACTTTGAACAAATTCTTTCATCTAATTTGTTACATTACACCTGTATCCATGACCATTATCAACATACTGGCAATGGCCTCAGTGCCAGCATCTCCTCCCACAGGACCTTAACCATGGTGAAATAATCGTTTACTGAAGGACTATCTTGCTTAACAGCATAAAATGACTTAAGCAAGTCAGATAACCTAAAAGCATCACCATGACCATACCTTTGCGTTAAATCCTGCCAGACTTCATAAGCTGTATCATACCACATGATGCTTTGTGATATCGAAGGTGATACACTGTTCATTATCCATGAATGCATCATTGAATTCACTTGCCTCCATGTTCCAAAGATAGGATCATTCGCAGCAAGCTTTTGTATTGTGCCGTCTATGAATCCTATCTTGTTTTTTTATCACAAGCGCCATTTTGAATATTCTGCTCTAGGAATGGAAATTGTGAGGATTAAGAGGTGGTTGTGCCAACACAATCGCTGGACTATTGTTAGGGTGAAGGTAAAACGGATTCGAATTGACATTATCATTTCCAGGATTGCTCCTTTGATTTTGTTGAAATTGTTTGCAGCATGAACACTATTAGAACTCGAAGCCATGACTATTGATATGAATAAAAAAGAATCAGCAACAATTCGAATCAGAAAAGAATTGATGACAAACCAGATCACTACACATCACAAGCAGAGACGAAAATCGCACTCGCTCTGATACCGTAACAAAATCACTGTGATCTCAGCAAAATCAACAAATAACAAGTTTGATTCAAACGTAAACTCAAATACAACAACATATAACAACGAAGAGAATCAACTGTTAGATCAAACGGTTAACAGAATTTGAATAATAGCGTTGGCACCAAAATCGCGAAGAAGAGAATTTCATCGAACAGTTTTGGAGAGAATTGGAATGAGAATGAGAGCAGTTATTTTATTAAACTTGCTACATCAATGATGTTTACAAGGCTTTATATACAGTTATCAACTGACTAACTACTAGCTACAGCATCTCATAACCGTTTTTCAACTAACGCAAGCTATACTAGGCTTAGACGCAGCTCCACTGCTGCGCTGGCACTTGATCCGCTTCACTTCATGTGCAACTTGTGTTTTTAGCTTGATCTAGCAATTACTCAATCCACCAATCATATGTAAGCTTGTTACTGATCCATGTATAGGCTTATCAACCAATGCCATTCTTTGCAACCACCACATCATCCTCACTGCTGCACTCCCTTTTAACTTGAGCAGCTGATACTCGTTGCTTTCTTCCTGGTTCAGTTTCAACAGATACTTCAAAAGAAATGCACGAAAATGCTCTAGGTTTCGGCTCGCTCCATTCAGAAATACTAATAAGTCGTCAGCAAAAGCAAGATGTGTCAGAGGCCACAAAACTCTACCAATAGAATATCCCTGCAAATCCTCTCTGCCAACCAAAGAATTCAACCCCCGAGAGAATGCTTCTGAGGAAAGAATAAACAAAATCGGGGATAGAGTGTCACCTTGTTTAAACCCCCACGTTGGCTGGAAGAACCCACATGGAACACCGTTGATCAGAATGGACAAATATGTGCCTCTAAGATGATTAAAAATTAGAGCAAGAAAATGTTGTGAGAAGTCAAAACGGTTTAGGAGCTGACACAAAAAACCAGTTTACACGGTCAAAAGCCTTCATCATATCAAGCTTAATAAGATCATTTGAGCCACGCACTTTTCAATCTAATAAATGAACCATTTCTTGCGCCAATAAAATCTGCTGTCTTTGCCCTCCATAAAACTTGTCTATTCCGGAGAAATTATTTTAGGCAAGACTTGCGCCATTCAAGTAGCAATAATTCTCGTGCCAATCTTAGTAACAAAATTAGATAAACTAATGGGTGTATATTTGCAAATGTTTGAGGAGAACGTCGATTTAGGAATGAATGTAATCAAAGTACTTCCCATTGCACGTGGTAGATCAAACTTCAGGAAGAACTCCTAAATAGCCTTGTGCACATCCATCTGCAACCTATCCCAACAATGGCGAAAAAAGAATCCGTTAAACCCATGAGGCCGTGCAGCACTATGCGGATCAAGTCTCCAAACTGCTGTCCGAACCTCTGATAAAGTCGGAATCGCTACCAAAAAATTATTAAAATCATCAGTTATTAGGCTAGGAATATAGTGAAGCACAGATTCAACATCAGAGATAGGCTCCTCAGAGAATAATTTCAAAATACATGCAGCAGCCTCTCTCGAATTGCTTGCTGGGTGTCACAACCAACCCTTGTCCAGTGTTAATTACTGAAATGTGTTGACATTGCCAACCATTCTTTACCAGATTATGAAAATATTCTGCTCGGATCTAGAGCCTCAGCTCTGATACCACCTGTAGCGCCCCGCACCCGGCCTAGCCGGATACGGTGCGCCCGCCGCACCTCACTACGGAGAGTACCAGGCGTCGATCCATAACATATCATAGTCCAGAATAAAATATGTGGACTTTCATGCTTACACGTCAACCAATAAGCAAAACCAAGGCAGAATAAAAACTTTTAGAATAAAAGCGTCTAAGCAACCATCATCAGTCTTACAATCATGTTCACAACATGCGGAAATCCAAAAGTAAATGTTTCCAACATAATTTCATAAAAGTTCATCAATCACTTCCATCATAGCCGAAATTCTTAAATCATCCTTCTCTCGCTCTTCTACGGATAAGGAACCCTAGGTTCGTCTTCAATCCACTCGACCCTATTTCCTGCGGGTTCTGGGAGGAAAAATAAGGGGTGAGTGACAACGTCACAAGCAAGTAAACTATAAATAATCATGAATTAAATGGAAAGTATATACAAGAACCGAACCCCAAAATCCGGTTTAGAGACATACCTGACCTTCCATCCAATATCCGTAAGTAACTAGCTCACAACTTATTAAAGATCATAACTTATTTAAAGATCATAACTTAAGAGATATCACGTCATAATATCTTGGCCTAGTTAACATTGTAACAAACATTCGGCTAATTATTTAATACAACATTCAGGAGTATGCACATGTGATGCATCGTGATAAACATGAGGATAAGTTCTTTCGTTCTTTCTTTCAAAACATCATCGTCAAATAAACAAAGAGTGTTCAGATCTATTCTTTCCGGATCTGAGGCAGTCATATTCTTCTCTTCGACTCTATTATTTCCGGATTCGAAAACGGTCATATCATAGTCATCAGGTCTATTCTTTCCGGGCCTGTAAGGTCATAATCGTCATAACCAGGTCTATTCTCTCCGGGCCTGTACGGTCATAATCATCATAATTAGGTCTATTCTCTCTGGGCCTGAACAGTCATAATCATCAGATCAATTAACCCCAGATCTGGAGCGGGTCCTGCTGGCCAGAAACATACGGTACCGAAGGAAAGGGTTCTTTTCAAAACGAAATCTTTTCTTTAAAACGTTTTTTCATCTTTCTTTGTCATAAAATCAATGTCATGAATCATGTAAGTGACAATGATGCAATGTATTTCATGTACTATGCAATTCGTGACATGATGCGTTACATACATACAAGTACAATCTTATTCTTTTTACTAGAAAAATTTCCAGAATTATCGTTCCGTTGCACGGCCTCAAAACCTCATGTTTTAGGCCCATTATCATGATTTCTTGTCATACATATGCATAAGGGTGTCTTTTCAACTTGCCATAAAATTTTCGTAACATTTCGAGATACGTAAGACCCTTAAACAAATAAATTACCAAACAGAGTACTGCTGAATTTAGCATTACAGTACCCTTCTCTCACCATTCTTTTGAGCCCAATAAATTTTATTTAATTTGGGCCAAACCTGGAAAAATACTGTAAACATGCCAAGAGTTATACCACATAAGCCCAAACCATACAAATGAGTCAGCCCACAAGAATCAAGCCCCACAACCAAGTCTGTAATTCTGTCCAGTTTTCCAGATTAGTGTTATCAACTTAACTTCGGCGGTCACCCATTAAAATAATATTTCCAAGGAGTATAATTTACATGGACATGTTCATCTTTGTCCTAGGTAAATATCATAAAATTTTCGGAGTAATATAATAACTTTCAAGGGGTCATTTATTCACTTTTCCAGAACAGGTACATGCTGATTTCTGGAGTGACCAGTTTTGCTACGAATTTTATTTTGACCAAGCCGTAAGTCCTTTTTCAAAAATTCCAACTTTCAGACTTAGTAAGCACATAGGGCTAGCATCCTACCAAAAATAGCCCATTTGCAGATTTCTATGGTCCATTTCCGGGTCCCTTAACTTGCCACATAAATTCTGTCCAGTCCAGTAATTTCAGTTTGACCAGTTTTACTAAAAATTCCATTAAGAATAAACCATAACTTCTTTTACCAAAATTCCAACTCTCATATTTGCTACATACATAGGGATAATATCATACCAAAAATTAGCTTAAATGGATGCTTCTAAGATCCCTTTTTGGGTCACACAATATGTCACACTATTCTGCCCTCTTCCAGTATTTTCTATTTTTGTCACCTTTCCTTACTAAAAATATTCTAACTTGAGTTATTCTTCATAAATAACTTACTAATCATCAAATACACCTTTTAGCATAAACTTTACAGGTTCTAAGACATGCTAAAGGTCATCAACGATTCACTTCAAAAACAGTTTGAAGGTTACACATAACACACCTTGATTGCACCTTTTGTTTATAATAAAATCTATTCTTGGTATAATTAATGTATACGTACCATACCCCCGACAGCCTGTTTCATACACATTCAATAGCTTAAATCATATTTCCATAATGAACATATTACACCTAAGCCATAAAGCATACATCTTGTACACATCCTTTACCCCACAAGTCATAATCTATCACAAGAACCACATTTATCCTCCATTTTCATCCAACCGTCCCTCTTACATGTCAAGAAGAAAACTTTGCCACATTCATCTTAGATTAACATCATATTTATACTTAAAAAGAGCAAAGAATCCACCTTTGAAGAAAATCTCATGCATGCAAGCCATTTATCTTAGAAATCCGAAGACTTCATGCTTCAAGTTTAGCATTTTCTAAGATTAAAACTTAGTAACATCTAGACATTCAAGCATATACTTTCACACACAAGCCATGAGTATTTATAGTGTACTTGCCTTCTTCAAGCTTACACCTTTCCTTAGCTTGAAATGAGTATGAAATGAGAGAAGTCTTCCTCCTCTTCAGTACATATACCCCACGGTTTGGAGGGGGAAAAGAACAAACATTAGCTTTTGTCTTAAATAAAAGACAAAACCAAATGGAGGCTAGATGGCTTACAAAAATGAAGCTTGAATGATGTTCAAACCTCCTAAGAAACTAGCACCACTTAAGAGCTTGAAAGCTTGAACCTAGTGACCATGGAGGTCACGGTTTTTGAGCAAGAAGAGTAGCAATATGAGCTTTACTCAATGAAGGATACAAAATCTTCTTAAGGATTTCAGAGTGTTCTTACCTAGACCAAGTTGAGCTTGGATGATTCTTACACCTTCTTGGTTCCACCTAGCCGCGTGCCTTGGGGAGAGGAGAGGGAAAGTTTCTTGCTCCTTGTGAGTTCTTGAGGGTTGAGAATAAGAGAGAGTTCTAGGGTTTTCTTGGAGAAGATTTTCTTCACATAGGCTAAGGGTTAGCCGTTGGAAGCAAGAGAGAATAAGGGGCTTGTTTGGTAAAAGATTATGAAAATGGGCTTGTTTGGTCAATTTAGCCGCCCATGAACATGAAGTAAAAATCTGGAAATTTTTAGTTTACGAAACCATGCTTGTTTACATGTTATAAGAAATACTTACGATAATTCATGTCATGACTTGCATTGCATATCACTTCATGCATCATGCATGATCATATGCACCATGAATCTGATTCTTATGAATTTTCCGTATGCAAGCAAGTCTTTTCAAGCAGATACGTTTTTTTTATGCATGTAAGTTTTTTATGGTCCCATGTTTTTTTTAAAGAAAGCTGTATGATTCCCTTGCCGCCCAAGCATGCGAATAACCCGACTCCAGACCTAGGGTTAATAGGTCTGATGACATGATAAGTTCTGGACCCGTTCTGGACCCGGGGTTAATTGGTCCAATGATATGTTCTGGACCCAATCTAGGCACGGGGTTAATTGGCCTGATGTTATGTTCTGGACCCGTCCCAGACCCGGGGTTAATTGGTCTGATGTTATGTTCTGGACCCGTCCCAGACCTGGGGTTAATTGGTCTGATGTTATGTTCTGGACCCGTCCCAGACCCGGGGTTAATTGGTCTGATGACATGTTCTGGACCCACTCAGATCCGGGATTAATTGATCTGGCACTCCATTTTTCTGACACGTTAATTTATGGGACAAAAATGATGTTTTTGACATGACATGATATCATGCATAGCATCTTGCATAATTCATGAGCACGTTGACATGTGGTATGTTTCAGTTAGTGGATAAGATATTATTGGCATAGCACTACCTAAAATTATGCTTAGGCTATGTCGTCAAGCAGATCCAGGATTAAAGATCAGGTATGAATTAATATTTGAGGTTTTGGGGTTTACATTTCCGTTATAATTCTTTATTTATTTCATGGTGGTTTATTGTATGCTTGCTGGGAGATTTTTACACTCACACTTTTATTTTTTCCCAGAGCCAGTTAATGCTAAGATTGAGTGGATCGAGGATGAGCCGAGAGTGCCATACCCGTAGGCAAGAAAGTCAGAAGGAGGCTATGCGTAAGGACTTTTGTGCGGCCATGATGTTTGTATTATGAACAATGTGGAACTTTTTGGGATTTCGGTTATGTTGTTTTGTGGACTACTACTTTTGGGAACTTATTATTTCGTACTGCATGTTTATTTAAAGGTTTAAATTCTGCCGAAATTTTGCTACACGGTTAAATGTTAACATGGAAGTCCATGGTCTAAGTTATGGATTTTCGCATGTTATGCATGACGCTTGGTACTCTCCTTAGTGAAGTACGGCGGGTGCACCGTATTCGGACGAGGTCCGGGTGCGGGGCGCTACAGGTGGTATCAGAGCCCAGGCTCTAGATTTCGGGCAGAACGTAGAACTAAGTTAAGATCTTAGCAATCTAAGTTTGATCTTAGACCTAAGTCATGATCTTAGATGAGTGATGGCCTTAGACTAGGACCACTTAGATCGGGTTTAAGATGTAATTTAATAATTAACCCTAATTTATGAAATCTGGATCTATAACGTAAGATGTGTCTTTTATCTTCCTTATTTAAAATTTTCGGATAATGGTCTCTAGTCAAAATAATTTAGTTTTATTCCGACCTTTAAGTAAATGTTAACACCCCATAGTGCAGATGGTGAGACCGCGTGGCAGACCTCCTAGGGCACGACCAGCTGCTCAGGAGCCTGTTCCTCCACCAGTTCAGGTCCCGCCACCACAGCCGGACTAGAATCCTCCAGTTCAGAATAATACACCACCAGCACCGCAGGCACCTGTTCCTTCGGTCATCCCTGACATGAATGCCTTTCAGGCCTTTTGCCAAGTGGTCACTCAGATTGGGCAAGGCCTAATCCATCAGAATGCTCCTCCTCATCTGCACCAGCCTGTGAGAGATGCCCAATATTACTTCGAGAAGTTAAAGAAACAAATGTACCACCGTTCGAGGGAAAACCAGACCCCGATACAGCAGAAAATTGTTGGATGAAGTTAAAAACTGTTTCGAGTTAATTCAAGCCCCAGACAACATGAAAGCTCTAGCCATCAGACCTTTTCTGATCAGTAAAGCAAACCAATGGTGGAAGACGAATCTACATCCTTTGTCAGACCGATTGCCTGGGAAAGATTTCATCAAGAGTTTAACAAGTTCTATATCCCTCCGTCGGTCAAGTTACAAAAGAGACATGAGTTTGAATCCCTGAAGCAAGAGCCTGGTATGACAGTAGCAGAGTATGCAAATAAGTTTATCGCGTTAGGGAGATTTCAGCCTGTTACCATGAATGATGAAGAAACAAAAATGTTGAAGCTCGAAAGAGGGCTGAATCCAAGAATCCGGACATGGTTGGTGAATGCAAATCCCACGAATTTTGGAGCTCTTTTGGACGCATGCTACCGGATTGAGAGAGACATTATCCGACGAGACGATGTGGGACAAAAGAGAGAACAAGGGACTGGAAATGAGAAGTACAGAAAGGTAGCTAAGAAGAATTTCAGAGGATCAGTTCGACAAGGAAAAGCACAAGGTCAGAATCAGCGCCGCCAGCAGCACCAGAACAATCAGCAAAGGAATCAAGCTCCACTTCAGCAGCCAGCTATACCAGGGTGCCCTCAGTACCAGAAGAGACATATGGGTGAGTGTCGATGGAAGACTGGAAAATGCTTTGGATGCGGCAAATATGGTCATCTGATTAAGGATTGCCCAGAAAGAGGAGCACAGCAACAGCAACAGCAACAACAGCCAAGGAACCAGCGGCCACGTGCAAATGCAAGGGTGCACGTCATGACAGATGCAGATGTTGAGGAGACGGCAGACGTAGTGACTGGTAAGATTTAAAGTTTACGCCTTTAATATGTCTTACTTATACATGCCTATTATATTGCTTAGTAAAATGTGCATGGTTCAGGAACTATCTTAGTATGTAGCATACCTGCAAATGTGTTGTTTGACAGTGGCGCCAGCCACTCATTCATCTCAAGAAAGTTTGCTAAGAATATCGATCATAACTCAGTCAGACTTGAATCACTTTATAGAGTACAAGCAGCCGGTGATCAGGTGCTTGTCTCTCATCATATTTTTTGAAATTGTGTGCTTGAGTTCGAAGATCAGCAGTTTGAAGCTGACTTGATTCCTATATCTATGAGTGACTTTGATGTGATTCTCGGAATGGATTGGCTCTCAAGGAACCACGCCCACATTGATTACCGAAGTAGGCAAGTTATAATTAAGAACCCGACTCGAGACGAAGTGTCATTCCAAGGAGGAGCTAAGTTAAAGAAATCATCCCAGAAAGTCTATGTTAACGTGGCTCGTGCCAGCCGAGCACTGAAGAAAGGCCACGAAGGATTCTTTGTTTATGTCTTAAGTGCTGAGCAAGTAAGTCCCACCCTTGATCAAGTTCCGGTTGTCAATGAATATCCCGACGTCTTTCCAGACGAATTACCCGGGCTACCTCCTGATCGCAAAATTGCCTTCGAGATAAACCTTGTCCCAGGAGCTGGACCCATATCAAAAGCCCCATATCGAATGGCTCCTGCAGAACTGAAGGAGCTAAAGGAGCAGTTACACGAGCTGCTAGAAAAGAAGCTCATTCGCCCCAGCGTTTCACCTTGGGGTGCTCCTGTGTTATTCGTAAAGAAGAAAGATGGAAGTATGCGCTTATGCATCGATTACCGGGAGCTCAACAAAATCACCATAAAGAATAAGTATCCACTGTCTCGGATTGACGACTTATTTGACCAACTCAGGGTATGTAACTAAAAATCTTTAGTTTAGTCAAGGTTTAAATCTTTTCAAAACCCTATCTAAAGTATCTTAATGCAGGGATCCCGAATCTTCAGTAAGATTGACCTGTGATCTGGATACTTTCAACTGAAGATTAAGGTGGAAGACGTTCCAAAGACTGCCTTCAGGACACGCTATGGACACTATGAATTTTTGGTCATGCCTTTTGGCTTAACAAACGCCCCTGCCGCCTTTATGGACCTCATGAATCGAGTCTTTCAGGACCAATTGGACAAGTTCGTAGTGGTCTTCATAGACGACATTTTGATATATTCCCAAGATGAAGAGACTCATGCAGGCCATTTGAGGACAGTTCTGAATATTCTAAGAGGAAGGCAGTTGTACACAAAATTTAGCAAATGCGAGTTTTGGCTGCGTAGTGTATCCTTTCTCGGTCATGTTATTTCAGAAGATGGGATTTCAGTGGATCCCAAGAAAACTGAAGCTATCACGGAATGGCCCAGACCAACAAACGTTACTGAAGTGAGAAGTTTCCTTGGGCTAGCAGGATATTATCAGAATTTTGTAGAAGGATTTTCAAGGATAGCTGTTCCCCTCACCAGATTGACCCAAACGAAAACCAAGTTCGAGTGGAGTGCCGACTGTGAAAAGAGTTTCTCGGAGTTAAAAGCAAGGTTGACATTCGCCCCCATCCTAGCTCAGCCCACTCCTGGCGAGAAGTACGTAGTGTACAGTGATGCTTCAAAGAATTGTCTCTGATGTGTACTTATGCAGAGAGATAAAGTGATAGCTTATGCGTCCCAACAGTTAAAACCATTCGAGCAAAACTACCCCATTCATGACCTTGAGCTTGCCGTAGTGGTTTTCGCGTTGAAGATATGGAGACACTACTTGTATGGCGAGAAGTGTGAGATCTACACAGACCACAAAAGCTTAAAGTATCTCTTTACCCAGAAAGAGCTGAACATGTGGCAGCGTAGATGGCTTGAATTGATTAAAGATTATGACCTTTCCGTTCAATACCACCCTGGGAAAGCTAACAAAGTAGCTGATGCGTTAAGTCGAAAAACAAGTCACCCACGTCAACCACCTCTTCAACGAGATATGGAAGAGTTTGGCTTAGAAGAAGTTGATTCAGTCGATGAAGTTCTTACCAAGTTGGTTCTTATTCCTTCACTGATTGATAGGATCAAAGAGGCTCAAGGGAATGATGCATCCTTGAGAAAGATCAAGGAGAGGACGAAAGATAAGCCACAAGGTGACTTCGAAATTCGCAGTGATGACAGTTTATGGTACCGAGGATGGTTATGTGTACCTGAAACCAAAGAAATCAGAGACGAAGTCTTAATGGAAGCCCATAACTCGCGATTATCTATACACCCTGGAGCTAATAAGATGTACCAAGACCTCAAGCAAAATTTTTGGTGGCACGGTATGAAGAATCAAATCGCTGAATTTGTTGAGCGATGCTTGGTCTGTCAAAGGGTAAAAGCGGAACACCAAAGACCTGCTGGATTATTACAACCTTTAGAAGTGCCGGAATGGAAATGGGACCACGTCACTATGGATTTCGTGACCGACCTACCCAAGACTAAGTACGGAAATGATGCTATATGGGTCGTTGTGGATCGTTTGACTAAGTCTGCTCACTTCTTGGCCATGTCGATCAAAGCATCCATGGAGAAGTTGGCCTCTATGTACATTGACCAGATTTTTTGTTTGCATGGAGTACCCGTAAGTATCGTATGCGACCGTGATCCCCGTTTTACCTCGAGATTCTGGAAAGCCTTTCAAAAGGCAATGGGCACAGAAATCAGAATGAGTTCCGCGTTTCATCCTCAAACTAATGGCCAATCTGAAAGAACAATTCAAACCCTTGAAGACATGCTTCGCGCTTGCATTCTTGACTTTGGAGGAAGCTGGGATAAAAGCCTAAAGCTTGTTGAGTTTTCATACAATAACAGTTTCCACAGATCCATAGGGATGGCACCTTATGAAGCATTGTATGGGCGGAATGTCGGTCCCCACTCTATTGGGATGAGATTGGAGATACGATTTACACGGGACCTGACATTTTTGAGCAAACACAAGAAAAGGTCAAGATGGTTCAACAAAGACTGAAAGCGGCACAAGATAGGACTAAGATATGGGCTGATGAAAGAAGGAGACCATTAGAGTTTCAAGAAGGGGAGAAAGTTTTCCTAAAGGTTTCTCCAACCAAAGGAGTCAAAAGATTTGGCGTCAAAGGAAAGTTGAGCCCAAGATTCATTGGACCTTATGAAGTAACTAGAGAAGTGGATGAAGTTGCGTATCGCTTGGGTTGCCACCATCTCTTTCCCAGTTACATGATGTATTCCATGTTTCCCAACTTTGCCGATATGTTTATGATCCTAGCCACATCCTTGAAGATCAACAATTGAAGGTTGAAGAAGATACATCTTACGAAGAGGAGCCCCTAAAGATCATTGACTGGAAGGAAAAGAAGTTGAGAAAGAGATCCATACTTATGGTGAAGGTTCAGTGGAAGCACCATTCGGGAGAAGAAGCCACATGGGAAACGGAGGAAGACATGAAGAATAGATACTCCCATTTTTTTGACTAGTTTCTAAAGTTTCGGGGACGAAACTTATGATAAGGGGGGAGGATGTACCCCAATTACAATGTACTCGAAACCATGACTAAGTGACATAATGAAAATAATGATTCCTCCACGTGCATTCTACTTAAGTCAAATTAGCGCTTCTTTACTTAAGTCCTTTAAGTTCATTTAGGACGGACACGAAACAGTTATACAAGCGAACGTCACAAGGTGTGTAATACACCTTGTAAATTCGGCCAAAGGCCTTGAGCAACCTTAAAATAAATCCGTTTTTATAAGAATGCAAACATAAATGATCCTCACAAAGCAAGATTAAAATCATAAATGATAAAATCAATAATAGTATAAGTTATAAGTATGAGATATGATAAATGTGAAAAGACAAAAATACCCTAAAACCCCCAACTTTCAGCCAAAGACCCCAAGGGGTTCTAGAATCCTCTTGATTTTTCAAAATTATCCTTAATATCTTGAATAACTAATTAAATAACCAAGAATGCAAGACAAGCATGCAAAAGAAATATTAAAATACTAAAAAGGTGAAGGCATGGGAGGCAAAAGCTTGAAGCTACAAGCCTAGGCCTCCCTTTCCCCTCTTCACTGCTGGATTCCCTCTCCACATTCCCCCAACATGATGTATTTTAAACACACCTAGAGGCATCATCTCCTCATCTTGAATTCCCCTCAAAACAACCAAGACAACACTTAGACCTCCCTCCAATCACACATACGGTTTCGTTCTTCATCCTTGAGTCTAGGAGGTTCAACTTCACTCTCATCTTCAAGCTTAAGAAGTATTTAGGTAAGTCTCATTCCAAGTTCCTTAAGTAAATTCTTCATGCCAAATAATGAAGCTCACATGGGTGCCAAATAATGAACCGTGACCTTCATGGTCACTAGGTGCAAGATGTTCAACTCTTTTAGGTGGTGCAATCTCTTCTAGAAAGCTCCATTCAAGGTTCCACTTTAATAAGAACATCTAACCTCAAATTAGTTCTATTTTCACTTAAGAATGATGACTAATATTCTTCTCTCCTTTCCTTCAAAAACCGTGTGCTCAAGAGTGAAGGAGGAGGAAGATTTCAACTCATCTCATCCAACATCCAAGCTAAGAAAAAGCTCTAGCTTGAAGAGGCAAGTATGCACTAGACTCTCATGATTTATTTGAAGAATTAGTGACTTGAATGGCTAGATGTTTCTAAGATGTGAACTTTAGTTGAATATACTAAGTTTTAAGAACATATGTCTTGCATGTGATTAATTCCTCCAAAGATGAAATCATTTCTTACATGCAATGTGATATGAGGCTATTTTAGGATGAAATAAGGTTCAACCAAGTGATGCTAGGTAAGAATAGCTCTTGGACGAAACTTGTGAAGTCCTAAGAAAGCATGCATGTGTTATATGTAAGTTTTATGGGGTTGTTTGGTAAGATTGGAATAAAATGGCACTTGAATGAGTTGCATGCCTAAATAAATGTTGTAAAATGTGTTCATGGTATCATACAAGCTTCGGCCTAAGGGATGGATATGATGGTGAGTTTTGAATCCAAGAAAGAGCACCTTTTGTGAGCAAATTAGATAATTGTTGTGTACAAACTGTTTTGAAATGATGCAAAGATGACTCAATAAAAAGAAATGGAATCTGGATATTCATGGGGAAAAGGTGTATGTGGTGACTAATAAGTTATTTCATAAGAATAAGATAATTAGTGGACACTTGACATGGAAAAGTGGCAAAACACAAAACCACTGGAGCAGGACAGAAATGGGCAGTGTGTTGTGTGACCTCAAAATGGACCTTACTAACGTGCAATCAAGTTGATTTTTGGCATTATGTTAGCCTTATGTCCATGTAAATTAATCAACTTGGTACTATCGTTTTGATGGGTAACTATGGATTTAAAGTTAACGCACTAAAACTGGAAAATTGGGCAGAAGAGAGAAATAAGTTAAGAGGCCTAATTTTGTGGATTTTGACCAATATGAACGGTTTGGGCCCATGAATGTTAGTCCTTAAGGATTTTACTATGTTTCCCAGGCTGTGGCCCAAATGATTAAGGTTTTTTAAGGACATAAAAATTGAGGTAAAGATGGCTATTATACTGCTGAATTCAGCAGTACACTTTTTAACAACTTAATGATTTAAGGGCCTTATTCATCTTAAAATATTTCGAAAATTTTATGGCATGAACTTAAGACCCTATGATGCATGTATAGGACAAAAGATTATGAAAATGGGCATGTTTCATTAATCTAGCCGCCCCATGAACATGAATTGAAAATCTGGAAATTGTTAGCTTATGAAGCCATGCTTGTTGACATGTCCTAAGGAATACTTTACGATAATCCATGCCATGACATGCTGTTGTACCCCGCGAAAATCGTACTAAACTAGGACCCGTATGCTGCAACGTAATAAGTAAGCTCTCCAAGTTGCATTTTATTAAGTTACCTTAGTGGTTCTGTATCTAAACTTTCTTTGAGATATGTAATATAATTATACAAACGGATGTCGTAGAGCGCGTGAAATGGCCATCTAGCCCTCCAAGACTTAGCAAATTCGGTTAGTGGGCCTTGGAGGATCTTGGAATAATTTACATTTCATAAGAAGTTTAGCCCAAGTAGTTTCCTCAAAGCAAGACTCACAAACTACACTATAAAGATGTTAGGAGCAATATCATACTTATATGAGTAAATCAATGAGTGAAAAGACAATAATGACCTCCAAGCCCTTGTAATTTTCGGCCACAAGACATTGATGAACATTAGAATATTTTCCTTCTTACAAAAAGATTAACCTAAATAAGTCTCTTTAAAAGTAAACCTAAAAGCCTACTTAAGAACTAGATATTATAAGTTATGGTGTAAATATGCAATAATGTACTATAAAATGTGTGAAGAGACAAACGTGCCCTCCCAATAGCCCAAGAATTCGGCCAAGAGGCCTTGATCAACCATAAAACAATTTGTTTTATAAGTGTATGCCTAATTGATCCTCACAAAGCAAGATTAAAATCATATTAGATAAAATAACTAATAGTATAAATTATATAAATGTGGATAGGATAAATGTGAAATGACCAAATTGCCCCCAAAGACCCCCCCATTTCGGCCAAGCCCTCTCAAGGATTCTAGAACCCTCCACAATTAACCAACATAAGTCTTAAATTAACTAACTAAATAATATTTAAGACTAAAATAAGCATGCATGCAAGAAAAGAAATAATAAAAAAATGGGCATGCAAGACAAGGTCTTACACATCACAAGACCCAAACTCCTTTTCTCCCCTTTTCATGAAGCCTTGTTCCCTTCCCCTTTTTGACTCCCCACCCCGGATCCCCCTTCCCTTGCCCCCTTGATTTTAAATTTTGCAAGACCACTCTTTCCAAGTCCCATCTTGAATCTTCTCTCAAGCAAAACCAAGACTACACTTAGGAAATATTCCCTCTCCCTCCACCACCAAACTTTCGGCCAACACCTCAAGAATAAGAGGTTCAACTCCATCTTCTTCTTCAAGCTCAAGGAGCCTCTAGGTAAGTCTCATTTCAAAGTTTCCTAAGTAGATATTCATACATAATAGTGAAGCTCACAAGTATGTTTTATTCATCCCAACGTGGCCTCCATGTTCAAATAGGTGAAAGTCTTCAACTCTCTTAGGTGGTGCTATCTTGCTACACTTGAAGCTCCATTCCAAGACTACTTTGGTAAGATGTTTTAGCCTCAATTAAAACTCTATTTTCACTATTGAATGAAGACTAACCTTCTCCCTCCCTCATCTTCAAACCGTAGCCCAAGGGTGAAGGAAGAGGAGGATTCCAACTCAACTCACTCATAACCAAGCAAGACAAGAACTTTAGCTTGAAGAGCAAGTATACACTAATCTCTCATGACTTATTTAAAGAATTAGTGACTTGAATGATTAAAAGTTCCAAAGATGTGATCTTTAGTTGAATATCTTAAGTTTAAGATTTATCTTAGTGATTCCTTAAGAACAATGCCTTGCATGTGATTTATTCTTTCAAAGATGGAGTCTTTTCTTACATGCAATATAGTAAGAGGATGATTTAAGATGAAATAAGATTTACCTAAGTGATCCTAGGCAAGATTAACCCTTGGTTGTAACTTGAAAGGTCCTAGAAAAAGCATGCATGTGATGGATATGAGTTTTTATGAAGTTGTTGCAAGATTGACTAAAAAGGACTCTTGAATGTGTTGCATGCTTGAATACATGTTGTAAAATGTGTTAAGGTACCACATATGTTTCGGTCTAAAGGATGGAAAGGGAGGTGAGTATTGATTTCAAGGAAGAACATTGTTTTGTGCATATATGACACTTGCTTGGTTACTATCTACAAACTGTTTGGTAGATGCAAAGGTGACTTTATAAATGTATGGAATCTGGATATTCATGTTACAAAGGAGTGTATTGTTAACCAATAAGCTATTTCATAAGAACAAGGGAAATAGTGGACATTTGACTTAAAGGAATGACCAAACATCAAACTACTGGAACTGGGCAGAATTGAGTAACGTTTTTGCTAGCCTAAAAATGGGACTTGAAGACCTTCAATCAAGCTGATTTTTGGTACAAAGTTAGCCCTATGTGTTCAGCAAATATGAGAGTTGGAATTTCGATAAAATAAGTTACGGATTATGTTTAATAAAATATTTGGTGGAACTGCTCAGATTGGAAATTCTGGATCTTGGCAGAATGGTGTAACGTTTTGAATGACCTTAAAATGAATCTTGTAGATGTTCAATAAGGTTTTAGGTGTGGTGACAGCCTTGTGTGTATAGGAAGTATGAGAGTTGGAATTTTGGTAAAATGAGTAGTGGAATATTTTTAATAAAATATTTAGTAAACTACTCAGACTGAAAAGTCTGGAGTTGAGCAGAACTGTACATCTTTTTGATTGGCTTGAAAAGGCCTTGTTGATGTTCAATAAAGCTGATTTTCGGTGTGGTGATAGCCTTGTGTGTCTAGGAAATAGGAAAGTTAGAATTTTGGTAAAATGAGTTGTGGATTATTTTTAATAAAATATTTGGTAAATCTGCTCAGACTGAAAAGTCTGGAACTGAGCAGAACAGTACATCTTTTTGATTGGCCTACAAAGGGACCTTGTAGATGTTCAATAAAGTTTATTTTTGGCAAGGTAGTAATCCTATATGTGTAGTGAATACGAAATTTGGAAATTTGGTAAAACAAGTTGTGGATTAGTTTTAATGATTTAATTAGTAAAACTGCTCAATTGAAATTACTGGAACAGAGCAGAAATTAAGTAACGGGTTACTGGACTCAGAAATGGACCTTAGGAACATGCAAATAGGCTAATTTTCAGTAGAATGCTAGTTTCACATGTTTATGACATGTGTGAGTTGGAATTTCGAAAAACGAAATCATGGTTTTTCCACAATTGAATTTTTAGTAAAATGGGTCAGTCCAGTTACAGCACATGACCTGTTTCAGAAAATTAATTAAATGAGCTCTTTAAGGTTATTGGATTGATCTGGAAATTTTATGACAATCACCTAAGACATAAAGGAGTAAGATCATGCAAATTAATCAAGTTGGTCTTAATGTTTTGGCGGGTAAATATGGACATGAAGTGGATGTATTAAAACTGGAAATTGGGTTGAACATGGGATTAATTATAAAAGGCCCAATTTGATGGATTTGGATCTATATACATGGTTTGGGCTCATGAACAATAATCTTTAGGGAGTTTATTATACTTTCGGGGTTATGGTCCAAATAATTAAGGTTTTAAGGCCTCAAAAGATAAGGTAATGTGGTGATTATACCGCAGAATTTAGCATGTACACTCGATAATGATTGGATGACTTAAGGACTATATTCATCTTAGGAAGTTACGAAAATTTTACGACATGTACATAAGACCCCACCTAACGCAGGTATGCCAAAAGATTATGGTAATGGACCCGTTTGGTTAGCTTGACCGCCCCATGAACATGAAGTAAAAATCGGGAAATATTTAGTTTCCGAAATCATGATTATCGACATGTTATAAGAATGTTTACGACTATTAACGCCATGACTTGCATTGCATATCACTACATGTATCATGCATGTCCATATGCCACATGAATCTGATTTTATGAATTTTATTCAAGCAAGTCTTTTCAAGTGAAAAATTTTTCCTTTACGCATGAAAAGTTTTTATGGTCCCATGTTTTAAAGAAAGTTTCATGATTTCCTTTGCCGTCTAAGCATGCGACTAACCCGACTCCAGACCCGGAGTTAATTGGTCTGTTGACATGATATGTTCTGGACCTGCTCAGATCCGGGGTTAATTGATCTGATACATGTTCTGGACCCGTTCAGATCCGGGGTTAATTGATCTGATACATGTTCTGGACCCGCTCAGATCCAGGGTTAATTGATCTGATACATGTTCTGGACCCGCTCAGATCCGGGGTTAATTGATCTGATACATGTTCTGGAACCGCTCAGATTCGGGGTGAATTGATCTGACACTCTGTTTTATGACACATTATTTTATGGGACCAAAATGATGATTTGATATGACATGACATCATGCATTGCATTTTGCATAGCTCACGAGCATGTAGACATGTTGCATGTTACAGTTAATTGTTAATAAGTTATTATTGGTATAGCATTACCTAAAAGTATGCTTAAGCTAAAGGTCAAGCAAGCTCAGAATTAAAGATCAGGTATGAATTATTATTATTATTGAGGTTTTCGGGGTATTACATTCATGTTATAATTCTTTATGTATTTCATAGCAGTTTATTGTATTCTTGTTGGGTGGTTTTTATCACTCACACTTTTATTTTTCCTCAGAGCCAGAAAATGCTAAGACTGAGTGGATCGAGGATGAGCCGAGAGTACCATATCCGTAGGCAAGGAGATCTGAAGAAGACAAAGCTTAAGGACTTTTGTGGGGCCATGACGTTTGTATTATGAGCTATGTTAAACTCTTTGGGGGTATATGTGAAGTGTTTTGTGGACTATTACTTTTGGGGATTCTGTACTTTTGTGATGCACATTTAATTTGAAAGGTTTTAATTCTGCCTAAATTTTACTACCATGTTAAATGTTAACATGAGAGTCCATGGCATAAGTTATGGAATTTCGCATGTTATGCATGACGCTTTGTACTCTCCTTAGTGAGGTACGGGGGTGCACCGTACTCGGACGCAGTCTGGGTGCGGGGCGCTACACATGCATTGCATAACATTTCATGTATCATGCATGATCACATGCACCATGAACTTGATTTTTATGAATTTTCCGTATGCAAGCAAGTCTTTTCAAGCAAGCAAGTTTTTCGTTATACATATAAGTTATTTACGGTCCCATGATTTTAAAGAAATGCTTTATGATCCTCTTGCTGGCTAAGCATGCTCATAACCCGACTCCAGACCCAGGGTTAATAGGTCTGATGACATGATAAGTTCTGGACCCGTTCCGGACCTGGGGTTAATTGGTCTGATGATATGTTCTGGACCCGATCTAGGCCCAGGGTTAATCATCCTGATATTATGTTCTGGACCCGTTCCAGAACCGGGGTTAATTGGTCTGATGACATATTCTGGACCCGTTCAGATCCGGAGTTAATTGATCTGATACTCTGTGTTTCTGATACGTAGTTTTATGGGACCAAAACGATGTTTTTGACATGACATGACATCATGCATTGCATCTCGCATAATTCATGTGCATTTTGGCATGTGTACATTTCAGCTAGTGGGTGATATGATATTGTCAGTATAGTATTACTTAAAATTATGTTTAGGCTATATCGCCAAGCAGATCCAGGATTAAAGATCAGGTATGAACTAACATTAAGGTTCTTGGGGTTTTGCATCCATGTTATGATTCTTTATTTATTTCATGGTAGTTTATTGTATGCTTGCTGGGTGATTTTTATCACTCATACCATTATTTTTCCCCCAGAGCCAGTGAATGCTAAAGTTGAATGGATCGAGGATGAACCGAAAGTGTCGTACCCGTAGTCGAGGTGTCAGGAGAAGATCGCGCTTAAGGACTTTTGTGCTGCTATGTGATGTATTATGAACCATGTTGACTCTTTGGGATTTCGGTTATGTTGTTTTGTGGACTACTACTTTTGGGGACTTAATATTCCGTAATGCATGTTTATTTTAAAGTTTTAATTCTGCCTAAATTTTACTACCATGTTAAATGTTAGCATGGGAGTCCATGGCTTAAGTTATGGATTTTCGCATGTTATGCATGACGCTTTGTACTCTCCTTAGTGAAGTACGGCGGGTGCATCATATTTGGACAGGGTCCGGGTGCGGGGCGCTACAGTTTTTATTGATGTATTGGATTTTATAATATAAGCTTCAGTTTTACATTTAACTTGTAATTTTGTATTATTTGCTGTAGAGAGTCTTGTAGTTGTAGATTCTCTATAAGATTTTGGGACTAAATTTGTTTTAATACAATTTAAGTCTGCTCCCGTATCAAATAGAGCAATTGTATCTAGATGATATTGTTCCGAGAATTTTATGGTTACTCTTATTAAATATTTTCTTGATGTTATTTCTCTTAAAATGAATAAAAAATCTTCTGGCACATTAGAAATATTTTCTATGATATTTGTATCTATATTTTTATCTATATTTATATCTATATTTACTGGTTCTGTTTCTGAAGATTGATCAAACTCTTCTGCAGTTTGTAATTTTGTAAGTACTAATTTCATAACTTCTGAATCTTGTTTTTGTTTATTTTTTAATTCTTTTAATTCTATTTTTATTTCTTTTATTTCTTTTTGTAGATCTGGGATTGTTGTACTTTTATTCTTTGTATTCTTGTTTTTATTTAATATACTAGTTAAATCATAATAACTAGTTGAAACATTTGGTAATTAAGTGGTTTATTTGTTTCCTTTTGTTTTGAATTTATATCTATTATTCTATCAAATATTCTTTTGGTAATTGATGATTTCTATATGTTTTAACATTTCTAATATTGTTTCTTGTTCTTTTGTTAGAACATAAATATGTTTTTCTTCATCAGATGATTCTGAGAAGATGTGCATAATTCATCAACTTGAAGATCTTCAGCCGACTCGAAAGATGTTTCTTCTGTCTCTGAAGAAGATTCAACAAGTAGACTTGATATTTTTTCTAGTATAGATTCTTCTCACTTTAATTCTTGTAACTTTGTTTTTAATCTACAATAATTTGCAGTATGTCCTTTCTTATGACATTTATAACTCAATATTTTTGTAATCTTTTGTATTTTTATTTTTCTTGTAATTTGTTTTTCTGTAAGGTTTCTTAGTATTTTATTGTTGTAATTGTTCCTATAAATTCATTAGAGGATTTTTGGAATCTTTTATGATATTTTTATTTTTATATATCTGTTGTTATATTGTTATTATAAGGTTTTCTAATATTTCTATTATAGGTTTTCTAGAACATTCTCCTTGACATTCTTTATTATAAGGTTTATATGGATCATTATCAAATTGTTTACAGAAAGTTCCTAATTCAGACTTAGTCTGCCTTAATTCTTTCTTTAAACCATTTTAATTTATATCTTGGCATAATCTTAATCCTTCTTTTTGTATAAAACTTATTAATTCTCCATATGTATAGTTTGAAAAGAGATTATTTGTTGTCCTGAATTTTCTCTAATTTTATTTCCTAACTTTTTCTCCTAATAAATTTGGTAATCCTGCAAGGAATTTTTCTTTCCAGAATGGCTGATTGGAATCTTCTCTAATCATAACTCTGGTTAGAAAAGTATTTTTATACCATTGAAAATCACTAAGTTTTCTACATCTTAAATTTGCTAATAATTCAGCATTTTTATCTTTAATGTGTGATGGATCACCTATAAAATGTAATGATATACATAATATAAGTGTGGCGACAGATTGAAACTGTTCCTTCATCAATAATTATAGGATTATTTTCTTCATCAACTTTTATTGCATTTAATATTTCTTGTCTCTGTATGGAGTTAAATAATGATCCCACCAACCTTTAAGTTGTCCAGAGAACCAGAAATAAGATATTCAGCAATTGCTTTATCATCAGGTGTCAACTGAGTTTATAAGCATTTGCTGCCAACAAATTAATTATTTGATATTCTGACATCCATCTATATTCCAAGAATATATGATTGTGCATTAAAACGATATTGGGAAATAGGTTTTATTTTTAAATCGTAGACATTTGTACTGGTGCTATAGATTTATCCCATTCTATTTTTCTATTTTATTTCCTTTAGAATTCTGGAATTGTTCAATGCTTTGCTTATTTCACTATCTGAGCTATCAGAATTATTTGAAGATTCATTTTCTTCTAAATTATTAATTTTAGAAGAAGTGACTTTTTTTCTTTTTTCTAGTTCTGCTAGCTATAGAAGTATTAACATTTGAATCGCTACTACTTCATTTGTTATAGAATTACTATTTTCAAACTTTTTTCTATACGACTTAATTGTTGTTTTATAAATTGATTAAAATCATCTTATTAGATATAGGTTGCATACTAGAAGATGATATTTGAAAGGGTTTGAATAATGGTTGTTTAAATTTTTGGTTAGGTTTCTTCACTCATGGATTTTATTGGTTGTGTTTGGTAATATTTTTCTAACTTATCTAATTGTTTTCCTATTGTATGTAGATGTGTTTGTATAATTATTTTGTTGAATAATATGTTTAGTATTTGTAAGAGAATCTTCTGTCATATTTTTGTAAGGAATAGCTCTATTGGATTCCCTGATACATCTTTTATACCTGCTAAAGGTGGATGATTTGACACTATCTTTTTTGATGACGTGATGGTTATCCACTCTTTTTGTTTTTCAATTATTGGGTTTAAAGTTTTAAAAGGAAATTCTAATTATTTTGTGAAGCATATTTGAAACCAATCAAAAAATATATTTATTTTATGAATATTTATAAATTCATAATTTCTTCTTGTATTGTTTTCTAACATTGCAATATGTTTAAAAAACCATTCTCTTTTATTAGTATTTCTTGGCTAAAAATCGTTGTGTAAATATTTTATTTACCTAAATTCTTTTTCTATAACATTTAATTCATTTGCAATATTTTTGTTATTGCAGATTGTGTTGGACTATTAGGTTCACTAAATCTGATTTATGTAAATATTTGTGATGTACTAGGTGCATTATATCAGATTTAGAATAATATCTTTTTTAGAATAAACTGGTCTAGGAATTTCCGTAGAATAATCAGCTTTTCTAAATGAAGAGTTGGCATATTCAACATCTGATGTTGAAAATCTTTGTTTTTGGTAAGGAACATCTATCACAGATGGTATCTGTGAAAATCTTCCTAAATTTATTGTGCTAGAAATAGATGTTATCTTTTTCTCTAGTGGAGAAACTTCTAGCGAAGCTTAATTTAACTGATCCATCATTTAATTGTCTTATTTCTGTTGATTCAGTATTTGGTTCATGTTTTGATTTGTAGCTTTTACTGCTCCTTCTAAGACCCATTCTTCTGGAAGATTTACATCATTCCATTTTATAGATCTTGAAATTACAGCATTAGATCTGGTCAGATCTGTATGTAAATCATTGTTTCTCTCTTTTTAAAGAGTGTTTTGGTTTTGGACCAATAAACATGGAACTCATTACTTTGTAATGAATCCGATATATTAAAGCCAATGGAATTGATCCTGGCAACATATCATATCCATGTTTTTATTTGAAGTACTAAAGTTTTCAATATTTGTGTATCTTTAAAGAACATGAAAAATTAGGATAACAATCAAAAGAGATTGTCCTGTACATAGACTGGACTCGACTGAACTAAGAAGTGATTGTTCAAAGTTATTATGTCTTATATCTCTTAAGACTACTAATATTGATGTATCTAAACCTTCTCTTGTTAAAGGTTTGATACCTACTTGTATATCAGACCAACAGTAAATATTGATATCCTTTCTTTTATGTTTTTCAAGTGACTTATAAGATAGAAGTTGTATTGTTTCAAACGGTTTAGAGTGGAATATCTCTTTCTTCCATTTTAATTATGTAATCTGATTTTAACATATTGAATATTGAAGACTCATATATTTCATTCTTCTTAATCTTTGGATTGACCCAGTTATTTACTGCTTTGTCAAAATTCTCTATTATTATTTCTTCAGTATTGACAATTTTATTCTTATTTGCACATGTTGCCGAGCTGCATGAAGCAGATCCTTCGAACATATCCTCCATTTTTATATATGCTTTCTTTTATATTTGTTTGGATCTTTGGCTACAAACACTTTGACGCATACAGGATTTATTGCTCTTTAGATGAGACTTATAACCCAGCGTGTACAAATAAATTTGACTACAAACATATAGGGAATTATACCAAGTTTGTTGGTAATCCCAATAATTAAAATAGACATTTGAAAATTAATATGAATTATATCCTGCAGGAAAATCAATTTCCTCGGATAAAGATCCAAATTGTTTTTGTCATTGCTCCGGTGTCATTATAGACAGTATTTTAAAGTTGGAGAAGGCATACTCAGTATTTTCTTTATTAAAATGATGTTTTATTTCAACAGAATGTGTCATTATCAACAGATGTTGAATATGCTGTGGTTTTCGCAATATTCCATGATTTATAGAAAAATTCTTTCCCAAAATAATTTTGTAAGGCAATTAAGGGATTATTATGATAATGTGATTTTTCTATAGTAGTAATATTTTGATAGAAAGACTTCTCTACAAACTGGGTTGTTTGCACAGACTTTTTATATGTAGGTATTTTACTGGTAACCTCGGTGGATTGTGGTTTAAAAACTTTATTGGTTTTTGGGTTATTGAAGTGGATGGCTGAGGTTTTGATATAGCTGATGAAGTTTCGGCTATTTCTGTAGTTTTTGGTATATTGAATTTTTCAAGCAATGCTTGAAATTCTGAACTATTGGATAGGCTTTCAATAATGGATATTGGTATTTTATTTGGAGATATTTGGGAAATTAGAACTGCAGCTATTGGGGTTTTTTGAAGAAGCTCTTCATCTTCTTCAACCTTATCTGCCCACGTTTTTTGTGGGATAGTATTGTCGTTATTGGCTGGAAGCTTTACTTTGTCTTTTGACTTCCTCGGCATTATGTCTGTTTTGGAGGAATTCTTTGGTCAGAAAGTCGGGAACAAAATTTGTATCTCCTTTTATATATTCAATGTAGCGCCCCGCACCCCGGCCTAGCCGGATACGGTGCGCCCGCCGTACTTCACTACGGAGAGTACCAGGCATCAATCCATAACATATCTTAGTCCAGAATAAAAGATGTGGACTTCCATGCTTACACGTCAACAAGTAAGCAAAACCGAGGCAGAATAAAAAAACTTTTGAAATAAAAACGTCTAAGCATCCGTCATAAATCTTACAAACATGTTCCCAAAATACGGAAATCCAAAAGTCAATGTTTCCAACATTAATTCATAGAAATTCATCAATCACGTCCATCATGGCAAAAGTCCTTAAGTCATCCTCCTCTCGCTCTTCTACGGATAAGGAACCCTAGGCTCGTCTTCGATCCATTCGACCCTATTTCCTGTGGGTTCTGGGAGGAAAAATAAGGGGTGAGTGACAACGTCACCAGCAAGTAAACCATAAACAATCGTGAATTAAATGGAAAGTACACACGAGAACCAAACCCCAAAAGTTTTGGTTGAATAACATACTTGACCTTCCATCCAATATCCGTGAGTAACCAGCTCATAACTTATAAAAATCATAACTTAGGAGATATCAAGTCATAACATCTTAGCCTAAGTAACAGTGTACCAAGTATTCGACAAACCATTATATGCAACATGCATGAGTATGCACATGGGATGCATCGTGATAAATATGAGGTAAATTCTTTCTTTCTTTCTTTCAAAACATCATCGTCAATAAAAACAAGAGGAGTGTTCAGATCTATTCTATCCGGATCTGAGGCAAGGTCCTATTCTTCCCTTCGAATCTATTATTTCCGGATCCGAAAATGGTCACATCATCAATCATAGTCATCAGGTCATCTCTCTCCGGGCATGTTACGGTCATAATCGTCATAAACCATGTCTATTCTCTCCGGGCCTGTCGGTCATAATCATAGTCAGGTCTATTCTCTCTGGGCCTGAACGGTCATAATTATCAGATCAATTAACCCCGGATCTGGAGCGGGTCATGCTGGCCAGAAATAAACAGTACCAATGGAAAGCGTTCTTTTAGAACGGAATCTTTTCTTTAAAAACACTTTTTCATCATTCTTTGTCATAAAATCAGTTCATAAATCATGTAATGACGATGATGGCAATGTATGACGTGCATTATGCAGTTCGTGACAAACGCATCGCATACCTACATGTAGGGTCATATTCTTTAGACTGGAAAAATTTCCAGAATCTTGTTCCGTTTGCTTGGCCTAGAAACCTCATATTTTAGGCCATTATCATGATTTCTTGACATGCGCATGCATAAGGGTGTCTTTCTACTTGCCATAAAAGTTTCATAACATTTCGAGACATGTAAGACCCTTAAGCTATTAATCACTAAACAGGGTACTGCTGAATCAGCAGTGCAGTACCCCTCTTTTTACCTTTCTTTCAAGCACAATAAGTCTTACTTAATTTGGGCCAGACCTGGAAAATACTGTAAACATGCCACGAATTAATATTCATAAGCCCAAGCCATTTGAACAAGTCTAAAACCACGAGAACGAAGTCCCCCAACTAGTTCTATAATTCGGGCCCAGTTTTCCAGCTTAGTAGTGCTCACTTAATTTCCAGTAGTTACCCCTTAAAATAATAATTTCAAGATAAATAATTTACATGGATACGCTCATCTATGTCATAAGTAATTGTCATAAAATTTCCGGGAGTAATATAATAACTTTTAAGGGTCACTTACTCACTTTTTCCAAAAACGGGTACATGTTGATTCTGGAGTGACCAGTTTTGCTACGAATTTTATTGTGACCAAACCGTAAGTCCTTTTTCAAAAATTCCAACTTGCAGACTTAATAAACACATAGGGCTAGCATCTTACCAAAAATCAGGCCATTTGCATATTTTTAATGTCCATTTTCGGGTCATTCAATACATCACTTAATTCTGTTCAATCCAGTAATTTCAGCTTGACCAGTTTTACTAAAAATTCCATTAAGGACAAACCATAGCTTCTTTTACCAAAACTCCAACTCTCATATCTACCGTACACATAGGGCTAGTGTCATGTCAAAAATTAGCTAAATTAAATACTTCTAAGATCCCTTTTTCAGGTCTATTCTCTGGGCCTGTACGGTAATAAATCGTCATAACTAGGTCTATTCTCTCTGGGCCTGTACGGTCATAATCATAGTCAGGTCTATTTTCTCCAGGCATGAAACGATCATAATTATCAGATCAATTAACCCCGGATCTGGAGTGGGTCACGGTGGCCCGAAATAAACGGTACCAATTGAAAGCGTTCTTTTCAAAACGGAATCTTTTCTTTAAAAAACGCTTTTTCATTATTCTTTGTCATAAAATCAGCTTCATAAATCATGTAAATGACGATGATGCAATGTATGACGTGCACTATGCAGTTCGTGACAAAACGCATCGCATACCTACATGTAGAGTCATATTCTTTAGGCTGGAAAAATTTCCAGAATTCTTGTTCCGTTTACTTGGCTTAGAAACCTCATATTTTAGGCCAATTATCATGATTTATTGACATGCACATGCATAAGGGTGTCTTTTCTATTTGCCATAAAAGTTTCATAACGTTTCGAGACATGTAAGACCCTTAAGCTATTAATCACTAAACAGGGTACTGCTGAATTCAGCAGTGCAGTACCCCTCTTTTTATCTTTCTTTCAAGCCCAATAAGTCTTACTTAATTTTGGCCAGACCTGGAAACTACTGTAAACATGACATGAATTAATATTCATAAGCCCAAACCGTTCGAACAAGTCTAAACCACGAGAACGAAGTCCCCCAACTAGTTCCGTAATTCGGCACAGTTTTCCAGCTTAGTAGTGCTCACTTAATTTTAGTAGTTACCCCTTAAAATAATAATTTCAAGATGAATAATTTACATGGATACGCTCATCTATGTCCTAAGTAATTGTCATAAAATTTCCGGAGTAATATAATAAATTTTAAGGGGTCACTTACTCACTTTTCCAAAACAGGTACATGCTGATCTGGAGTGACCAGTTTTGCTACGAATTTTATTTTGACCAAACCGTAATTCCTTTTTCAAAAATTCCAACTTACAGACTTAATAAACACATAGGTCTAGCATCCTACCAAAAATCAGCCCATTTCAATTTTGTAATGTCCATTTTCGGGTCATTCAATACATCACTTAAATTCTGTCCAGTCCAAGTAGTTTCAGCTTGACCAGTTTTACTAAAAATTCATTAAGGACAAACCATAGCTTCTTTTACCAAAATTCCAACTCTCATATCTACCGTACACATAGGGCTAGTGTCATGTCAAAAATTAGCTAAATTGAATACTTCTAAGATCCCTTTTCAGGTCATACAAAACGTCACATTATTCTGTCCTGTTCCAGTAAATTCCATTTTGTCACTTTACTTACTACAAGTGTCCCAACTTAAGTTATTCTTCAAGAATGGCTTACAAATCATCAACTACACTTCTTAGCATAAACTTTACAGATTCTAATACATTACAAAGGTCACCTACAAATCACTTCACAACGATTTTGAAGATTACACTTAGCACACCTTGAATTTACACATTTTGTACATAGTAAAATCCATTCATGGCACATCTAGTTTGTGTGTCCCATACCCCCAAAACAGCCCGTTTC